>CM060884.1:42797500-43140000 GCA_030762935.1 Hymenopus coronatus
AAATCCTCCGCCAGGTTTGAACACGCGACCTTGGGTATATGAAGTTAGCATGGCAACCATTACACCACTGAGGGTGACGTGTGTGTGTGTGTGTGTGTGTGTGTGTGTGTGTGTGTGTGTGTGTGTGTGTGAGTACAGCATAGGTCACAAATGAAAATCCTGTTAAATACCAAATTTAGTATTTAAGTTTGGTATCTTCCAAGGAGGCGACACGAGGATTTTCAAGAAAATCCACCGACCCCAAACTACCGCTTACATGGAAAAAATTTCGAAAATTTTGATCTTCCCAAAAATGGCTGTCACAGTTCTGATTAAAATCTCTTACATTTGGGATATTTACATGACAAATAAAATTTATATCTTGAATTATTTGGTAATAGACTCTGAAGACCTCTTTATTCTGGATGATTTTTATTGAGTTTACATAACTGGTAAATCGTAAGAGATAGAGAAAAACGTACTACACAAGAAATGTAGTAGATCACCATAAAATTTACAATTTATCTCATATAATTTTTTTTCGTGGAGTTCGTCGTTTTTTTAGATGTTCCTTGTTATTGGTTTCGGCTTTAAAGAACTTATACACAACTTTCTCTACCTGTTCGACAAATAAACCTATCTTATAAAATCTAATAAGAGAGTCAAAATAGTACGAACCGGCTGCGCGGTGTTTAGCCTGCCCGCGCCCTCGGCGCTCTTTGCCGTTTGCAGTTATGGAAAGGCGCGGATGAAACCATACAACATTTTTAAAACTAATTTTAAATTTTTTTTTTTCACCAATATTATGAAAGGAGATGCTGAAACTGGCCACCGTCGTTATCCATGTATTTTTGAAACCTCCTTAGGAAAATATACATCTTTCGCGGTAGTTCTTGAGAAATGCTGGCAATTTCCTGGTGGATATTTTGTTTTAGTTCTTCCAGGGTGAGTGGGTTTATCTTGTACACTTTGTTTTAACTTAGCCCAGAGATAGAAATCGTAGGGGGTTAGGTCGGGTGACCGATTGTTCTCATCGAAAGATTCATGGATTGTTGGTACTTTTTCACCTAGAAATTTCTAGAAATCGTACTTTCACTTGCTGAGCTGGCTAAATTAACACATACGATTCATAAATAAATAAATGTGCAGTAGGAAACATAATACACTGAGCCATAATACACTTTGTAACTAAGTACAGGAAAGAGTAATAAGTCGCTCGTAATAACTGAAGTACACGATGTCACTGCCAACTCAATACTGCACTTCCAGAGCAGAGCAAAACTACGTCAGCGTGACCTTGTTTACAGCAGCAACGTGAAATCATCTGTTCGCACCCCAGTGGAAAAGCACCGCGCAGCCGGTTCGGAGGTTTTTGACTCACTCTGTATATCGTGCTAATTTAAGATATGTATTGGCAGAAATGACCTTATTACATTGTTCCTTAAAAATAGAAAGGAAATAAAGGGAATACACTATACTTGTCGTTTGAGAGAAGTATAAGTATTTTAAAATTAAAACCAATGATAAGGAATATTTAGAAAATAGCTCTACAGCAAAAAGCTACAGGATATAAATTGCTTGTTTTGACGTAATCTACGTAAGGTTATGAAATGACCTTATTATATAGTTATTTAAAAGTAGAAGGGAATACACTAGACTAATAGATATTAAAATCTTTCTAAAACTGTCACTTTGAAATTGACATTAAAATTCGCTTCTTTTGCTTGGCCAGAAGTAAAACAAAAGAAAGAAAAGGGCCTTCTCTTTGAGGAAAGTACAGGTATTTCCAAATTAAAACCATCGACAAGGAATATTTTGGAACTGGTTAGGCCTACAATAAAAATATTTAAGACTTAAGTTGTGAGTGTTTACATCATGTACGTCTTTTGTGCAGTAAGTTTTAGTCTACCTCTTAAGGTTTACCAGTATTGCAAAAGTCATTTGGAATGAAGAGGACTTCAGAGTATATTCCAAGGACATTTAAGATATGCATTTTATTTATCATGTATCTTTAATATGGGATATTTTAATCAAAATCGTTAATAGTTTTTGAGAAAATCTAAAATTGTGAAGAATGTTCCATGTAAAGGCCAGTTTGGGATTGGAGATTTTGATGAAAATCTGCGTGTCGCATCCTTGGAAGTTGCCGAAATTAGCTTTTAAGGATTTTATTTTTTTTTGACTTTCTCTACACGTACTATGCACGTAGTGTTTAGAGAAAGTAATGTATTGCACCCAAATATTCGATACCGAGATTTCACCGGAATTACATGTTTTTGTCGTCCTGAATCCAAAAAAAGCATTTTTGGAAAAAGATCCGTGTGTGTGTGCGTGCGCGCGCGTGTGTGTCTGTGGACAACATAGCTCAAAAACGAAAATACCGTTGAATACCAAACTTGGTATTTAAGTTTGGTATCTTCCAAGAATGCGACACGAGGATTTTCAAGAAAATCCCCCCACCCTAAACTACACTTTAAATGGAACTTTTTCCGAAATTTTTGATTTTTTTAAAAACGGCTCTAATGATTTTGATTAAAATATCGTATATTAAAGATATTTACCTGACAAATAAAATGTATATCTTGAATTTTCTGGGAATAGCCTCTGAAGACTACTTTATTCTGGATCAATTTTAAGGAATTTAGCATAACTGCTAAACCGTGAGAGATGGACAAAAACTTACCACACAAAAAACGTAGTGCACATTAAAACACACAATTTATGTTACACATATATTTTTTTTCGTGGAGTTGATCGTTTCTTAGATATTCCTTGATTTTGATTTCAGCTTTGAGAAACTTGTATTTTTCTCATACAGGATTTTACAATTCCTGTCCATACAAACAAAGAAACTTCAGTCACATAGCAACTAGCTTTTTACTATCACTTTAACTTATGATACTCCCTTATTTCGCTTCTACATACGAAAAGCAAGTAATAAGATTATTTCTGCTAAATTTTCTCAATTAGCATGAAGTAAATAAAAACTTAAGCTTTTTAACAATATTTTCTTACAAGATGTAGAGAAAGTTATGTGAATGGAACAGATCATGTTTTTTTTTAGTTATTTTGTTTGCAGTCACACACAGAGGTACCTTGTCTAGTTTTTTTGGGGGATACAGGGAGCCCTAAATCGTGTATTTTCAGTGAAATCACGGTATTGAACTTTTGGCTGAAATGCAATGTAAGTAGAGGAAGTAAAATGATACAAATGGACAGCTGTTATGTATATGTGGTGTTTCAGAAGTAAGTAAAAACATTAAACCTGTAAAAATATTAAACTAATTGAGATAAGCAAAAAACGAAAACATCGCAGTGTTGGATAATCTCGGTTTTGAGGGTTCGCACAAGTACCTACCTAAATTCCACTACTTAGCTTCCCGCAAGATCTAATATTTAGTCTCCATTAGGTTGCCATCCTCACTTATTTGCCGAACATAGCTAGCGGTAATAATATGCAAATATGGGGTTGAAACCGACGAAAACATCCCTCATTTTCTGCAGCTTCTCGGGATTCTCATTATAACTGGAAGCACTTCTTGCATCTCTTTGCATTTGTAATGTGCCACTTTGCAGAAATTTCCATACACAGTTTGTTTGTAGATTGCAAATACCCCCACAGTTTAAAATAAAACTTTCGCTAAAGGATTCTTAAACTAAAAGCCTGAAAATGTGGCTTAAAGTCAAGCGTCTCCCTTAACGAACTTTTGATGATCCTAACCTCAACTTGAAATAGCATACTAAGAAATTAAGACCTTAAATCAATAAAGGATGCCTTTCTAGTTTCTCAGTGAGTGAAAAGATGAACACTTCTGTTATATCTATATTTCTTTTAACAGATGCTAATTCATGCATAGTTAAATGAACTAGACTCGCTGCAAATTAGGACCTTACACTCGAAAGGAAGAGCTCGTATAAAACCAACAGTGCATTCAACATATTGCCGGTCCGGGGATGGCACATATGCATGCTCTGCGCCCTGCCTATTACCCTGGGGGCCGGGAGGGGGATGTTCCGGTCTAAAACTCCTGCGTTATTACTTATTCATTAGTAGTGAAACAATTTTAAGGTGGAAATTATGATCCGAAAACGCATACAAAAATCTGATGTGTTCCATTCACATGACTTTCTCTATTTCTCTGCAACAAATTATTGTTAAAAAGCTTGTGCTTCTATTTACTTCATGCTAATTAGCAGAATTAGTCTTATTACATGCTTCCTTGTAAGTGGGAGCGAAATAAGGGAGTAGCATAGGTTAAAGTGATAATCAAAAGCTTGTTGCTATGTGGCTGAAGTTCATTTTTTTGTATGGACAGGAGTTGACAAATTTCTGTATGAGAAAACTAAAAGTATTTGAAAGCTGAAACCATTAGCAAGGGATATCTAGCGAATATATATATATATCACAAATTGTGTGTTTTAACGGGATCTGCATTTTTTGTTCAGTAAGTTTTTACCTATCTCTTATGGTTTATCAGTTATGCAAAATTGCGCAAAATTCATTCATAATAAACATGTATTCGAGGATATTCTCAAACAATTGAAGATAAACATTTTGTTATGTAGATATCTTAAATGTTAGAGGTTTTAATCAAAACCGTTACAGCCATTTTTGAGAAAATCAAAAATGTCGAAATTTTTTCTATACAAAGGGTGGCAGGGGTAAGGGGATTTTCTTGAAAATCTTCGTGTCGCACGCAACCTTCTAAGATACCGAACTTAAATACCAAGTTTGAAGTTTGGTCTTTAACGCTCTTTTCGTTTTTAAGCTATGCTGAACAGACAGACAGACAGACAGACAGGCAGGCAGGCAGGCAGACAGACAGACAGACAGACACAGAGACAGACAGACACAGACACACACACATACACTCGGACATTTTTCTAAAAAATGCTTTTATTGATTCAGGGGTATCTCAAAACATGTATAGTATTCCCGTTGAAATCTCGGTATCTAATTTTTGGGTGCAATACAATACCTTCTCTATACATTACGTAGTTAGATAGTTCGTGTAAAGAAAGTAAAAAAGTAATTTTCGATTTTTTTATCCATTGTAGTTAAAAGTTTCAATCCCATTGCCCACTTAAGAGGAATGTGCCTAAAGTTGTTCTAGGTCCAAGAATCACACTAAAATGCTCGACATTCTTCATTTAAGGGGACAAGGTAAGAAGTGAAAATTCAAGAATGAAATAGAATTGTCGGAATGTAAGATTTTCTAATGGAATATGATTGGAGAATTGATTTCCCCCCTTCACAAGAGTTTGGCGAGCTCATTAACACTAACAATCTATGCATTAATGGAGAAATATTAAAACTCGAAGCATGACATTTCTGAATGACGCCGTCTCCACTTGGAAAAAGGTAAAGTTTCCTGGGGAAACAGAGCAATTTCCTTCTAGAAACACGCTCAGTTTCCTATTATAACATTAAGACAACACGCACACGGCTACTTCAATCATTCTTCAGTAACGGCTAATTTCTTTATTACCGATGTATTATGCTCGTTCTTGGGCACTATTATTGCTACGCCATGTGGCGTGGCGTGACGTACAACAGACCGAGCGACGCAGTTTTGAAAACCCGTACTCCTAGGTCATATTGACACACCTTTTCCGTTGAAATACGAAGGCCGTTTTTTTTTTTTGTTTTTTTTTTCAACCTCCGATAGGCTATAAATAAAAGACAAGTTCATAGAAAACAATTATTTTATTACTAAAAGTTTTGTACACTTATGGTTACTTTTCAACATAATCACCGAAAAGACTGAGACATATTTTATCGTACCTTTGCACAAGCTTTGCAATACCCGTGTTGCCGTCAATGATTTCAAATGAGCATTAACGTTGTTTCGAAGATCTTCATTGGTTTGAAAGTACTGTCCTAGCCACGTCTTCAGTGCAGGGGAAAAAGTGAAGGTCGCTGAGTGCCAAGTCAGGACTGTATGGCGGATGATCAAAAATGTGCCATTGAAATTGTTCAAGGAGCCGATGGGTTGTGCCAGCAGTGTGTGGACGAGCGTTGTCATGGATCAACACACTTTCTGAAGTCGGCATTCCTCTTCGTTTGTTTTGAATGGCTCTCCGCAAATGTCGTAAAGTATGAAGATCTTCAAAACAACGCCAATGCTCATTTGAAATCATTGGCGGCAACGTTTTTTGAAGCGGGTATTGCAAAGCTTGTGTACAGGTACGATAAATGGTTGAATCTTTTCGGTGATTATATTGAAAAGTAACAATAAGTGTACAAAACTTTTAGTAATGAAATAATTGTTTTCTATGAACTTTGTCTTTTATTTATAGCCTATCGGAGGTTGTAAAATAAAACCCCCATAGTCACGTTGAGCCCGAAAGCAATTGCAATCTTTATCAGCGATAATTATAGGTGGTGAATTTTAGCATTTTGATTTGTATATTTAACATTTTGTAGTGTTTATATTTTTGCAGTTTAGCATTTTATAGTATTCTGAACAAAAACAAAACTGATAAACAAATAATATACTATGGGTGTTCAATAAATCTATAGAAAATATAAGAAATTAGACTCGTAGCATTGGAAAATGTTTGTATTTATTAACCGTCGTTTATATTAGATGCCTGTTAAGTTTCAGCTATATCCATCACGTGGTTTCGTTGTCATAGGCAATGAAATGAACAATCTTGAGTTTATTTAGAAATATGAAGAAGAATAATCATTACTGGTAGACAACATCTTACTACTAAAATTTTTGAAGTGTTCCATTGGAATGAATTTCTCTACATCGCTGTAACAAAGTATCGTTAGAAAGCTTATTCTTCTGTCTACTTCATGATAATCAAGATAAACATTAGCAGAAAGGGTCTTACTTGCTTCCTTGTAATTAATGAAACACAGTTGGCTGAAACGATTGTCAGATGTTTTAAAAGCCGTTTGGCATGTGGAAGAAATCTATTTATATGCAGGGCCAGGAGTTCACGACTTTTCGTGTGAGAAAAGTTTAAGTATTTTACATCTAAGGCAAATAACAAGGAATATCTCAGAAATGGTCAATTCAAAGAAAAAAAAGGTATATGGCGTAAATTGTGTGCATTAACGTGATCTACATTTTTTGTGAAGTAAGTTTTTTTTTCTATTTCTTACGGTTTACTAGCTACGCAAAATTCATTCAGAATAAAGAGATCATTAGAGGCTATTCCCAGAAAATTCAAGATATACATTTTATTTGCCATATTTTTAATATACGGTATTTTAATAAAAATCGTTAGCCATTTTTGAGAAAACAAAAAAAAAAAAAAAATTCTATGCAAAGGAAATTTTTCTCAAAATCTTCGTGTCGCATCCCTGGAAGATACTAAACTTAAATACCAGGTTTGGTAATTTACCAACTTTTCATTTTGGAGTTATGTTCATGGAAAGACACACACTCACACGCGCACACACGGACCTTTTTTTGAAAAAAGAAATGGATACAGCGGACCTTAAAACGTGTATTTCCGATGACATCTCGGTGTTATATTTTTGCGTGGAATACAATACATTCTCTATACACTATGCACATAGTACGTATATAGAAAGTAAAATTTGTAGACGTTGCTCAAGCTCACATTTTTTTTTGTTTAGTGTAAAACATTTCCGAGGCACCCCTTTGTTAGTAGTTTAAATTTTCCAATACTCCTATTTTGCTCAAATGGGTCGTCATTTGATTATTTTTTCATCCTAGTCATACAGATATAACAAATTTCAAGACCATCATATAGTAACCAGCTATTAAATGATTTCACTATCGTTTTAACCAGTGCATTTTCGCTTATTTCCTTTGCACCTATAACAAATTTATAAAAAAATCTATTAATGCTTTATCTTGATAAAATATTGTACATGATAGAATAAACCATTATAAGAATAATTTGTTGCAGAATTGATAGAAAATCTGTAACCAAAAATAAATGTTACAGGAATAACTTTTATGTTTATTTAATCATATGCTAGAGGACTTTTACTTCTTTAATGTAATAAAAGTCGTGTTGTTGCTAGTAAAACTCTTGAATGTCGCCATAAAACCGTGAAGATAAACGTTAAAGGAAAATTAGTGTTAAAGGCATGTAAGGGCAGCTTTGGCAGTATGATTAGCCTATAAAATGATATAAAGGTACAAACATCAATAGCAATTTGCACATCAACAGCGACGCATAAAAACGATATACAATAAAGGAATACTTAGGCTAAAAATTTGATGCCGAGATTTCACTGAAAATGGGTTTCCAGGCCCCCTAAATCTTAAAAGAGCATATTTAGAAAAACATGCATCGTTTTTGAGTCAATGTGTGTGTGTCATAACATTATTATGAAAAAGCTCCGGATAGATACACAGATTTTGAAGAAAAACCGCTCTCCCCAAACTATCCTACATATGCAACATGTTTCAAAAATATCTATTTTCTCAAAATATGTATTCATCATAATTTCATGACAAATGAAATGTATATCTTGATTTTTCTGTGTGTAATCTCTGAAGTCTTCCTTACTGTGGCGTTCTTTCATAACTGGTAAACCCTAAAAGAGACAAGATCTTGCTACAGAAATATCTCTGTCAGATAATTTTTTTACCTGCATTATTTCCAAGGTTTTATTTTTTTATTAAAATTTTCAATATTTTTAGGCACTTTTCTTAAATTGGAAATTCTAATTTTCGTTTTCTTTAAATCCTGATCAGAGAAACAGGAATTTCAGTGCTATCATAGAGCGACCAGATCTTAAAATATTTGATTATCACTATAGCATAGTATACTCCCCCAATTTCCTTGTGCCTTCAAGAAAATGTCTAATAAAGTATTTTTACCAACATTTTTACCTTAAATAGTATAATGAAAACAAAAGGGGATTTTGTAAGAAGAATTTTCTGCAGAATCGGCAGAGAAAGTAGTGGGATTGTAGCACATCAGATCTTTCTGTGCCAGGAGCTAAAATGAAGATGTTCTAAATATTATGCCGGACCATTGAATACATTGTTAGAGATTTGCTACTGTTTACAGCTTCATCATTTCGATCAACTTGAGTGGCTTCGATCTGTTACATTGTTATATTCCCAAGGAAGATTTAAAATGCAGTAAAGAACACTGGAGGATATGCTATTGAATGGTTGAGACTAATTCAGATTTCCCAGAAAGTACAGTCCGGTGCCGCAAGCTGAATAACGCTGCAGTATGCTAATTCTGTTTTGAGTGATGTACATGTAATGTACTCGTATGTATGTAATGTATGTAATGCATGTAATGTATGTAATGTATGTATGTAATGTATGTAATGTATGTATGTATGTATGTATGTATGTATGTATGTATGTATGTATGTATGTATGTATGTATGTATGTATGTATGTATGTATGTATTCCTCTATAACTGGGTATTACCAGGTGGTAAAGTTAAATATATATGTAAAAAATCTGTTATGTTTCTTTCACATATTTGTATACATTTCGGCAACATATTACTGTTAAAAAACATATTCCTTTATTCACTTCATGCTAATCGAGATAAATACTAGCAGAAATGGTCTTATTACTTACTTGCAAGAAATAGGGAAATAAGGGCTACAGTATTAGTCAAATCCTTTAAAATCTGATTACCATGTGTATGAAATACGTTTCTTTGTATTGTCAGCAGTTGACAAATTCCCGTATATGAAAAGTTTAACAGAAAATATTTACAAAATGGTCAACTCCACGAAAAAATATCTGATGTGTTCCATTCACATGAATTTCTCTACATCTCTGCAACAAATTATTGTTAAAAAGCTTATTCTTCTATTTACTTCATGCTAAGTCATCGAGAAAAAATTAGCTTTCTTGTAAGTAGAAGCGAAATATGGGAGTATCATAGGTTAAAGTGAAGTCAAATGCTGGTTACTAGGTGACTGAAGTTCCTTTGTTTGTATGGACACGAGTTTACAAATTCCTGTATGAGAAAAGTACAAGTTTTTTAAACCTAAAACCAAAAAAACAAGGAATATCTCAAAAACGATCAACTCCTCGAAGAAAATTTATATAACATAAATTGTGTGTTTTAATGTCCTCTAGATTTTTGTGTGGTAAGTTTTTGTCCATTTCTTACGGTTTAGCAGTTAATGCAAAATTTCGTAAAATTCATCCAGAATAAATAAGTCTTCAGAGGTTATTCCTAGAAAATTCAAGATATACATATTATTTGTCAGGTATCTTTAATATACTGTATTTTAATCAAAACCGTTAGAGCCATTTTTGAGAAAATCAAAACGTTTGAAAAAAGCTCCATGTAATAAGTAGTTGGTGGTGGGGGGATTTTCTTGAAAATGTTCGTGTCGCACCATTGGAAGATACCAAACTTAAATACCAAGTTTGATATCTAACGGTATTTTCGTTTTTGAGCTATGCTGTCCAAAGACACACACACACGTGGACATTTTTCCAAAAATACTTTTTTTTGGATTCAGGGGGACCCAAAACATGTATTTCCGGTGAAATCTCTGTATCAAATTTTTGGGTGCATTACAATACCCTCTCTATACACTATGCATATAGTACGTGTAGAGAAAGTAAAAATATATATGACATAAATTGTGTGTTTTAACGAGATCTACATTTTTTGTATTAAGTTTTTGTCTGTCTTTTACGGTTCACTAGTTACGCAAAATTCACCCAGAATAAATGTCTGCAGAGGCTATTCCCAAAAAATTCCACATAAACATTTAATTTTCCCTGTAAATACCTTTAATATAATTTTAATCAAAATCGTTGGAACTGTCTTTGAGAAAATAAAGTATTCGAAAACTTTTCCATATGAAGGTAAGTTTGGGGTGGGAGGATTTTTCTGAAAATCTTCCTTGGAAGATACCAAGTTCAGTATTTTAGGAGTTTTCGTTTTTGAGCTATCGTGGTTACAGACACAGGGACCTTTTTCTAAAAATGTTATTTTTTTTTTGGATACAGGAAACCTACAACGTATATTTCCGGTGAAATCTCGACATCGAATTTTTGGGTGAAATGCAATGTAAAAACTATTACAAAGAAAAAATGAAATGAAGAATAAATAAGTACATAAAAACAGTCCTAATACGAATCTAATTGCATTATGACCAATTAATAAAACTCCGATGTGTTCCTTTCATATAACTTTATCTATCGGTTCCGCAAACAAACTTTTCTTACAAAATGTTATCATTATAACCGAGATAAACTTCAGCTAAACTGTTATTATTTACTTCCTTGTAAGAAGAAGAGAAATAAGGGAATACTCTAGGCCAAAGCTATGGTCATTTCATTTAAAAGCCGGTCACTATGTGAAACTATTCCGTTTTCTTTGCTTGCCGGGAGTAAAAAAAAAGAAAAAAGGTAGACATATAATGATCTACCGTTTGAGAAAACTTGTAGCTTAAAATTGAAACAAATAACACAGAATGTTTTAGAAACGGCCAAATCTAGAAGAAAAATCCGATGTGCTCCATTCACATAATTTTCTCTACATCTCTGCAAAAAATTATTGTTAAAAATCTTATGCTTTTATTTACTTCATACCAATCGAGAAAAAATTAGCAGAAATAGTCTATTACTTGCTTCCTTGTAAGTAGATGCCAAATGAGGGAGTAGCATAGGTGAAAGTGATAGTCAAAAGCTAGTTGCTAGGTGATTGAAGTTCGTTTGTTTTTATGGATAGGAGTTGACAAATTCCTGTATGAGAAAAATATTTAGTTTTTCAAAGCTGAAATCAAAAACAAGGAACATATCAAAAACGATCAACTCCAAGAAAAATGTATATAACATAAATTGTATGTTTTAATGTGCTCTACATTTTCTGTACAGTAAGTTTTTGTCCATCTCTTACGGTTTAGCAGCTATGCAAAATTCCGTAAAATTCATCCAGAATAAAGTAGTCTTCAGAGGCTATTCCCAGAAACTTGGCATGTAAAATATATTAAATATGACAGTTTAATCAAATCGTCAACCATTTATGAGAAAATAAAAAAAAAATCGAAAAAAACTTCGTGTAAATGGTATATAAGTGAGGGGGGATTTTCTTGAAAATCTTCGTGTCGCATCCTTGAAAGATACCAAACTTAAACACCGAGTTTGGGGTTCCACGGTCTTTTCGTTTTTGAGCAATGCTATCCACACACACACACACACACACACACACACACACACACACACACACACACACACACACAGATTGATCTTTTTCTAAAAATGCTTTATTTGGATGCAGGGGCACCCAAAACATGTATTTCCGGTGAAATCTCCGTATGGAATTTTTGGGTGCGCTATACACCATGTACATAGTATGCGTAGAGAAAGGAAACATCGATTATGTGATCATTAGAGCTCGGTTTTGGGTTCCAAAGCGCATACAGCTACGAACATAAGAGCAGTCGGCGATATAAAAAGAGGGTATTGAGGAGGGGTTTCTAGCGTAAACATGGACACATTGAGGTATAATATGTTCCAAAAGTAGTTGATTACAGGTTTTGACATTACATGCATCGTACTAACTCATAAAGTAATTAATACGATAAAACAGCTGTTTCATAATATGTTTAGTAAATAAGACGCCTTATAATTTTATAAATAAAATATAAAGCTTGATACAAACGTTTAGGCTGATAATGCGCAGAACATAAATCAAACAAACTCTTGAAAATTCATTGCAGTGAATTACAAGATACATCAGTAAGAAAATGCTCTCCTCTTGTGACCTAAAATATGTTGGAATCATCCACAAGTTTGTTCAGTGCCAAACTGTTATCTTTTGGTATATTCGACACTCTTCAATCTGTGCTCTCTTTCAGTTTTCACTTATTTATCTATTAGTTTCAGATCCCCATGGCCGAGCTCGCCAAGTACAGGGAATCGTGGAACAGGGAATCGCTTGTTCAAATTCCTTGTTGGGCATGGGTTTTTGTAAATGTGTGTATATATCTGTATGTTAAAAGGAAGCAAATAGAAAAGCAGTTGAAACATAGGGATAAATATAAAAAAGAAAGTAAAAAAACTAGCAGGAACCGAATGAGGCCAGGCAGTGAGCAATCTAGGTAGTGTAACACGTTTTGAAACGGACTGTCGAGACCACTCCTACTTCATCACGTCATACTTATACTCTGTGTGCACCGAGACTCCTAGACCTCCGACCAAGCTCTAGTAAGCAGTAAGCCCCCTCTCGTATTTCATACTCCGATCGCTTTCTTCTGGTGACCCAACGGTACAAAAGCTTATTTAACTACTTCAGGCTAAACGAAATAAACCGAGTATAGAGTAGTAGGTTAAAAACGCTATAAAGAAAGTAAAAACAAAATGGTAACCACTAGAAGCGCTTTTAAATGCTACTCTGTATTGGCAACTACAATTTATGTTAACGTTTTTGGCACCGAATCTAATCCCATTTGCGGCAACGGTACAAGAGGGTAGGTATAATATCGTTTGGGTGGTGAGGTCACTAAACTGTAGCGCTGAAGTTGTGCAGACAGGCAAAACCTTATATTTACTACACCCTGAGGCTAACACGGGTTATAGAAGCGTCGCTCCCGTTGCTTCTTCATGACGAAGTAGGACAGAGGAACAGAGTTGGAAACTCCCATCAGGGCATCCAAACCCCCTCTAGCTATCATCTTTTTTCTCTGCAATCTCTGAATGAAATTCTACAGTTGGTTATTCAAACTGAGCATGAAACTGTTTAATTGCTAGAAAGAAGTGAAGTTCAGATACACTTTCCAATACCAGTTTTAATTATTTCCATAATAGAAGTGCAGGTTTGAGACTAACTGAACATATGGACGTTTCTAAAAGAAATAATTGGCTACTAAGAGAATTTAATGTAGGCAGTAATGACAAATATTAATTTAAACACTAGTTTTTTGTTGTTGTGTTTTACTTTCTCTATACGTACTATGTACATAGTGTATAGAGAAGGTATTGCACTCCACCCAAAAATTCGATACGAGATTTCACCGGAAATATACTTTTTAGGGTCCCCTGTATCCAAAAAAAGTATTTTCACGAACACGATAACTCAAAAACAAAAAGTCTGTAAAATACGAAACTTGGTATTTAAGTTTAGTATCTTATAGGGATGCGACACGAAGATTTTGAGAAACATCCCCCCACCGCAAACTACCCTTTACATGGAACTTTTTTCGTAAATTTTGATTTTCTCAAAAATGGCTCTAACGATTTTGGCCAAAATTTCGTATATTAAAAATATTTACCTGACAAATAAAATGTATATTGTGAATTTTCTGGGAATAGCCTCTAAAGACTACTTTATTCTGGATGAATTTTTCATAACTGCTAAACCGTAAGAGATGGACAAAAACTTAACCCACAAAAATGTAGAGCACGTTAAAACACACAATTTATGTTATATATATTTTTTTTCGTGGAGTTGATCATTTTTGACATATTCCTTTTTCTTGGTTTCAACTGTGAAGAACTTATACTTTTCTCATACAAGAATTTTTCAACTCCTGTCCATACATACAAACAAAGGAACATCAGTCACATAGCAACCAGCTTTTGGCTTTCACTTTAACCTATGGTACTCCCTTATTTCGCTCCTACTTACAATAAAGCAAGAAATAAGACTATTTCTGCTAATTTTTCTCGATTAGCATGAAATAAATGAAATATAAGCTTATTAACAATAATAATTTACAGAGATATAGAGAAAGTCATGTGAATGGAACACATCAGATTTTTACTTTCTCTATACCTAATATGTACATAGTGTATAGAGAAGGTATTGCACTCCACCCAAGAATTTGATACCGAGATTTCACCGGAAATATACGTACATCCCTGTAACCAAAACAAATATTTTCAGAAAAAGATCCGTGTGTGTCCGTGTGTCCATTTGTGTGTCTGTGAACACGATAACTCAAAAACGAAAAGTCGGTAAAACACGAAACTTGGTATTTAAGTTTAGTATCTCCCAGGGATGTGACACGAAGATTTTGAGAAAAATCCTCCCACCCCAAACTACCCTTTACATAAAACTTTTTTCGAAAATTTTGATTTTCTAAAAAATGACTAACGATTTTGATTAAAATGTCATATATTAAAGATATTTACCTGACAAATAATATACATATTTTGAATTTTCTGGGAATTGCCTCTGAAGACTACTTTATTCTGGGTAAATTTTACGAATTTTGCATAAGTGCTAAACCGTAAGAAATGGACAAAAACTTACCACACAACAATTGTAGAGCACTTTAAAACACACAATTTATGTTATATACATTTTTTTCGTGGAGGTGATTTTTTTTTTTTTTTTTTTTAGATATTCCTTTGTTTTTGGTTTCAGCTATAAAAAGCTTATAATTTTCTCATACAGGACTTTGTGAACTTGTGTCCATACAAACAAAGGAACTTCACTCACATAGCAACCAGCCTTTGACCATCACTTTAACTTATGGTACTTCCTTATTTCGCTTCTACTTACAAGGAATCAAATAATAAATCTCTTTCTGCTAATTTTTTCTCGATTAGCAGGAAGTAAATAGAAGCATAAGCTTTTTAAAAATAATTTATTGCAGAGATATAGAGAAATTCATGTGAATGTAGCACATCAGATTTTTTAAATAGAAAATATCGTCGCTCCTTGGTCTACCATTTAAAGATGTGCATTGTGTATTAAAATGATAGATGATTAAAGTCAGAAAGCAAAAGTGTTCGAAAAGGGTGCAGTCTATCATTCACTCTAATTTATATATTAACCATCTGGTTATGAAATGGAAAAGTGAAATTCAGTTTTAGATTAAAAGAAGATGAAGCATACCCAAGTACTCTATTACATGCCGTGACAGTAATACAGGAAGCAGAAAATAGGCAATGAGCTACAATTTAAACTATATCTAAAAATAAAACAAATATATGATTTTTAAGGTTAGATTGAAAATAGTAATACATGAGAAACTTTTAGAATACGTGTCTCACTTTAATTATCTAGAATATGATGCTAGTTTTAATACGACAAACATTGAGAACAAGGTTAATAGACTTTAAAATATGTGGGAACAATTGAAGCACTTTGATAAAAGAAAGAATACAAAAAACAGGAAAGGAAAAACAAATTAATTTGTATAAAGTTAGGTATGCTGTATGAAGTTCGAGAGATATGCAAGAAGATACACAAAATGGGTAAAATGAGGAATGAAGTAATAAGATCAGATTTAAAAATATTTTCAGTTAGTATTGAGGTAAAAGAAAACAGAATGAAATGAAAGAATTATGTTAGTAAACGTTAATACGTAGACACAAAAAAGCTCATGTGTTTCATTCATAGGACTTTTATTTGTGTGTTCTGCATACAAATTATTCTTAAAAAATGTTAATCTTTTATCTACACAATACTAATCGAGATAAACTACGGTAGAATTGATCTTATAAGTAGTAGGAAAAATAAGTATAAGGGCAACAAGGCAATGACTAAGCTAAAAAGACAGTCAAATTGTTTAAAAGCTATCGCTACGCGGTTGTCATTGACATTCGTTTCTTTTTTCATGATCAGGAGTAAAACAAAAGGGAGATGAAATGGATGTGAACTTTTAGTTTAAGAAAAATGCAGGTATTTTAAAATAACAGAATACTTCCGAAGTTTTTTTTTTTCATAGTGTTTAATGCCCGCTTTTACTACATAGGTGCCGCAGGTACTGATAATACAGTAATAATACGGTGAATGCGATGGCGGAAGAAACCGGACAACCTGGAAAAAACCACCCCTTCGTCGCTTTATGCACCACAAATCCCATATGTAGTCGCCTAGGATCGAACCCGGTCCATCTTGGTAAGAGACAAGTGCTTTAACTACTCAGCCACGGCACAGCCGATATCTTCGAAATATTTAGCTATACAAAACTGTATATGCCGTACATATTCGTTTCTGATTTGTGTCGTCCACAGCCATACACACACACACACACGGATGAAATCTCAGTATATGGGTTTTTTTTTTTTGGTACAATAGAATACCTACTCTACTTACTATACTATACGAAGATGTGGACCTTGTTGGTCATACTGTACTTGATACGTGAATATAATTTTCAGCTATAAATTCGGCACATACATTGCCATAAAATCACCATGGATTAGGCAGTCGTACATAATCAGGTGGCACGTGCCTGGCTCTCTCCAAGAGAGATGCCGGTTGGTAGCGAAATTCCCAGTCGCGTAGTGTAGGGTTGAGTTGATAGACACGCCGGCGCTGCACAGGCCACCTTAGTAATGGAAAACGTAGCATATGGGTTTTGGTATGTGTTTCATATAACACGTTCTGTGGTTGTTTATATGGCGTATGACAACCGTTGTTCCTTCGCTGCCTAATCCCAAACGTGTGCGATTTTTAAACACACACAAAACTTTAAATAGAAGAGTTCCGACATCGTTTCAAACTAATAAACGTGCAAGCTAATCGACTGCTATCTATGTTTGGTGTGGTTATGAAACGGCCTGTATACTTTGTACATTACTAGAGAAAAGAAAAGAAAATATTGCCCTCGGTAGACCTCGTGAGTGATGGATCCCGGAACAGGTGAGCATAACAACCAATCCGTGAAAGAAGAAGAAGAAGAAGAGTTGGGAATTATGCAATTGCAAGTCAGCATGACTTATCATAGACTAATTATAAGTATATTTTTACACAGTCTATTCAGAAACTTCAGTAAACCTGATTTGTTCCATTGACGCCTAGCTATTCCACAAACAAATTTTCCTTACAAAATATTATTTTATCTACGTAGTACTAATCAAAATAAACAGCACAGTCGCAGTTGAAACGTCCAGTAGAGTAATTGGACCTCGCCGCTGCCACCGAAGATGTCTGCCGTAGTCGCAGACGAAATGTCTGGGGGGAGGGAGGAAGGAGGAGGAGCCCAGTAGACAAGGAGGAGCCCGGATTATATTATAGCTAGTATTAACGCTGGCCGTGAAAGCCTAAGAACTTTGAAGATAAACATTGCTAGAATTGGTATTATACTTACTTCTTTGTAAGTAGAAGGGGAACGCGGGATTACACTAATCTAAATCGATAGAAGCCGGTTTCCTAAGTGAAACAATTGAAATTCGGTTCTCTTTGCTTGCTAGGAATAAACAAAAAGTCGGACAAAACGCTACCATTTGAGAAAGGTACCTTAAATAGAAACTAATAATTCTGAGTAGCTCGAAACTGATTAACTCTACAATAAAAAATTGTATGTGACATAAATTGTGTGTTTTAATGAGGTCTACATCTTTTGTGTTGGTGTTTGTCTATCGGTTTACAAAAATTATACAAAAGTAATCCAGAATAAAGAGGTCTTCAGAGGCTGTTCTCAGAAAATTCAAGATATACATTTCGTTTCGTTTCGTAGTCTGCTACCCTCCCCGTATTTTAGGACTGACACCCCACCTCAGGACTTGTGAGCGAATGCCTAAGGGTCAAAAGTCTCTCGGGGAGCCAGCGACACGAAACCACGCATTGGAGAACCTGAAACGAGTGGTCAGCCCGTAGCCAGGTATGGGCGTCAGGAAGTGCATGACACGAATTACAAACGAAATAGATTATAGGAAAGGAGATAATGGAACAAATGGTTGAATTAGTGGTGGAGGAAACTGGCGGACTGCTTCGTCCACCACAAATCCAACATGCTGGCTCTTGGGATCGAACCCAGAATCGCCTAGGTAGGAGGCGAGTGGTCTACCACCGCCCTACATTTCATTTGACATACAAATATCTTAAACTGTTAGAAAATCAACATTTTCGTAAAATATATCATGTAAATGGCAGGGATATTTGTTATTTAACCGACTTTTCGTTTTTGAGCTGTGCTGCCCAAAGACACACACACACACACACACACACACATACACACACGGACATGTTTCTAAAAATCTGATGTGTTCCATTCACATGACTTTCTCTATATCTCTGTAAATTATTATTGTTAATAAGCTTATCTTTTATTTATTTCATGCTAATTGAGAAAAATTAGCAGAAATATTCTTATTTCTTAGTTTATTGTAAGTAGAAGCGAAATAAGGGAGTACCATACGTTAAAGTGAAAGCCAAGAGCTGGTTGCTATGTGACTGATGTTCCTTTGTTTGTATGGACAGCAGTTGACAAATTCCTGTATGAAAAAAGTACACGCTTTTCAAAGCAGAAACAAAAAAAAAAAAAAAAAAAAAAAAAAAAAAAAAAAAAAAAAAAAAAAAAAACGAATATCTCAAAAACGATCAACTCCACGAAAAAAATGTATATAACATTGTGTGTTTTAACGTAATCTACATTTTTTTGTGTGTTAAATTTTTGTTCATCTCTTACGGTTTAGTAGTTATGAAAAATTCATCCAGAATAAAGTAGTCTTCAGAGGCTATTCCCAGAAAATTCAAAATATACATTTTATTTGTCAGGTAAATATCTTTAATATACGATATTTTAATCAAAATCTTTAGAGCTATTTTTGAGAAAATCGACATTTTCGAAAAAAGTTCCATGTAAAGGGTAGTTTGGGGTGGGTGGATTTTTCTCAAAATCTTCGTGTCGCATCCCTGGAAGATACTAAACTTAAATACCAAGTTTGGTATTTTACCGACTTTTCGTTTTTGAGTGCAAATACATTCTCTATACACTATGTACATAGTGAGTATAGAGAAAGTAAAAATGATTTTTTTTAACACACAGGACCTCAAAACATATATTCTCGGTGAAATCTCGGCATCTAATTTTTGGAGGGATACATTGCCTTCTCTATCCACTAATGCAAATTGTACATACGTGCTAGAGGAAGTGATAAACATGCTTGTACTCTCGGAATGAATACCCGATTGTAAAATAAAACTACCATGAGTGGAAACTAATG
The DNA here is from genome assembly GCA_030762935.1 of Hymenopus coronatus. Lineage (NCBI taxonomy): Eukaryota > Metazoa > Arthropoda > Insecta > Mantodea > Hymenopodidae > Hymenopus > Hymenopus coronatus. Next base: position 42,817,319 of record CM060884.1, read on the forward strand.
GACAGCCTAGCTATGTGCATGCAGCTAAAGGTCGAACGAACATACTCGCCGGGTAACCTTGAATCACGCAGACCCTCTAGCAACCCTGTCACGTGACAATTAACTAACGAGGTTATGAAATGCAAACATTCCCATTAAAATGGAAACTGAACATTTAGCATCAATTTTTAAGCTGAGGGACATGCGCAGTTTTGTTGTTTTACTTACCTCTAACTGACAATTTAACTGAAACTCGATCTTTTCTGGGAGCTAGAATATAATATAACGTATACTTTTTACTCAATTATTAACCCCAAATTTTCATACGAAAAAATTGTTTATTATGCTCTCTTTTTTACGCTAATCTAGGTTAATACATGCAGAAACAACTGAACTCGGAGAATGTAGTAGTCTTAAGCGATAGTCAAATGTTTAAAAATCTGACCGCTATGGGATAGCCTTTAAATTCCGTTCTCTTTGCTTCATCAGTGAATAGAAAAACGAATATAAATTTCCATTTGAAACAAGTACAAGTAAGGGAAAATTGAACCACTAAGAAGGGATATCTCGGTAATGGTTAAGTCCACAAAATAAGTGTTTGTGCATAAATTGTGTGTTTTGGCAAGGTATACATTTGTTGTGTAGTAAGTTTTCTCGCTTACGGATTACCAGTTACGCGAGAACCGCTCAGAATGAAGAGAACTTCAGAGGTTATTACCATAAATTCAAGGTATAAATTGCATTGTCATAAAATATTTTAACAGAAGTATTTTAGTCAAAATACTAGAAAATATTTTCATGTAAAATGTAGTTTGGGATGGGATTTTTTTCAAAATCTTCGTGTCGCATCCTTTCAAGATATTTTCGTTTTTGAGTGATGCTATTCACACACCTACACAGAGTAGCTTTTTTTTATAAAAGTATTGTTTTTCTTTGTTTTTTGTTTTTAGGGGAGGGGTGATTCAGGGCTCCCTTAAACGTTTACATGCAGTAAAATAACATTATCAAATTGTTAAGTGGAACGCAATGCCTTCGTTACTTACTGTGTACGTAGTAGAGAAAGTCATAACAGCCGTGAATGATTCATGCTACTATGACCTTAGTTTCAGTAGCTATTATAAACTAAATTCACAAAGCAGTTAAGCAGTTAATCCTAAGGAAAGATATACAAGCAAATGAGACGGCACATTATCACCTGAAAGCCACTTTAAATAATGAAATATTTTAATTCGTCCTTAACTTTGACGATGGGTTAATTAGTGGAAAACCTAAGGGCAAGATGGCTAAATGAACATAATATATGAGCTACTTAGTGGAAATGAATGAAAGTGCGGGAGCATATTGCAAGAGGTGTCTCAAGGTATACGGAAAACTGGACGTCACATGGCGTGTGTGTAGCGAGATTATAGCGTTAAATGGGTCTGGTCCGCAACCAAGACAGTGTGTGGCAATCAGCGAGCTGTTAAGGTATACTATGGTGGTTTTCTTCTTACAACAGAACCGTAGGCAGCATTTAGATGACCACATAGGGAAAAATCATTGGAAAACTGGAAGGACAAATGTGGCGAGTGTTGCCCAGAGTTTGGTATGGTTCATAGCATTGTTTCACGTGCATGGTAACCTTGTAAATCACAGGCGCTGCTGTCCCAAGAAGATAAGGTGGTTGAACCTGGTCAACTACAGCAACTGGTGACCGCTATGTTGTGTAACGGCCAAACAGGATCAACAGGTGCAGTTGCAACCGCATTTAACAGGGCTGCAACGCCCTGTCAACGGCTTTCTCGTCTATAAAAGCTATGAAGGTAGGCAGGTTATATTCTCGACGTTTCTTTAATCATTTGCGTCAACGAAAAGACACGGTTCATGCAGCATCTATCTAATCTAAAACCTTTCTGTTCTTCTGTAATAAATATTTCTGCAATAACCTTGATCGCTTGCCATATTTCATGTGCAAGTACAAATGTTTGCCAAATATTTTCCTAATTACGCGACTTATATTTTTAAGCGTCGAAGAACACTTAGATATAGCTTATAATATTAGCTAATGATGGGAACAAATAAAAAAATGTTGATTCAGAATATAAATCATTAGAAATTATAAGTTGGAAGTCATGTAATTCTATATTGTTGTGCAGTGACAACAAAGATGTTTTAGTCTATTTTAATATCACTTTTTGTTATTTTATGTTGGGTATACTATCAACAAAATGCGTATACGAGGGTTGGGGCAAAAGTCAGAGCAACTAGTGTTTTTCTTGTAGATATGTGAATGGATCACAATCGTATATGTGTCGTGTGGAAGCTCTGCAGGCATAGTGTGTATGCAGAACAACAGATGACTCTGTGATAGCTGGTAGTAGCGCAGCGAAGGCTGTGAAATCAGTCAGTTGGTGAGTGTCGTGTCATCAGTTGGAAGCAACCCGTGTTGAGCGGCACGCTTACATTAAATTAGCCGTTCTCCTAGGGAGAAACACGATGGAATATCACAGTGAATTAGTGGAAGCCCTTGGGAACAATGCCCTACAATACCGTACAGTAACACGGTAGGTAGGAAAGCTTCAGCAAGGACGTGTGTCAACCAGTGATGATCAACGTTCGGGATGTCCTGTCAGTGTGCGGACCGACGTGGCACGTGCCATCATCGAGCAGCTCCTGGATGAAGACGGACGATGGACGCTACTGGAATTAAAGAGGGCAACTGGCATCGAGAAACACACTGTTCACAGGATATTGCGTAATGAGCTGCAACTACGCAAAATCGCATCGGGCTGGGTACCGCATGCACTGACATAAGCTCAAAGCTGGGTACGCTAAGTAATATACTCCGATAACCTTGTACGCTGGTAACAGGATGGCGATCAATTCATGTCACGAATAATCGTCATCGATGAATTTTGAGCCAGGGCATACGAACCAGAATTGAAACGTCAGTCCGCGGAGTGCCGTCATTCTGGATCACCCAGGAAGTTCTGTCTGAATCATTCCCCAGTCAAATTGATGGTCATCGTCGCGTATGTCATTGTTTGCCGCTTTTTTCCACATGGTAGAACAGTGACCGCGCAGTACTACAGGGACTTCTGGTGCAACAGGTACGACATGGCGTTTGGGAGAAACGTCCGGATCTTGTGGACAGTGCAATAATCCTGCACGACAATGCAAAACCACACAAAGCAGAGTGTGTAGGGCAGCTACTGCGACGTTTGGGATGGGAAGAATTGGAGCACCCACCATACTCTCCCGACATTTCACCCTGTGACTTTGATCTCATTGGAAAGATTAAGGAACCACTACGTGGTAGGCGGTTTGCAACTCGAGAGGACATTGCTAATACTGTGCGCGAACAGATGACCCGATTCACACATGGTGCGGCAAATGCTGCGGTAGGTGATATTCCCGCCTCCCACATCGTTGGCAGCGTGTGATGACAGTAACAGGGGACTACTTTGAGAGTCTTTAGGCCCAGGTTTGTCAGGCCGAGATACGTTTACTGTGTTGGCATTCTGTTGCACCGTGAAGGCCATATTACCCTATACACTACCGTAAAAATTAGTGTATTACAATATTCAGTGCTATTCATTGTCCACACATGTGGTTAACACTTGTCCTTTCGTCTGTATATGCCACATTTTCCAACCAGACTGGTATTTCAAGAAAATAAATAATTGCCATGACTTTTGCTCCAACTCTCGTATATACTTTATACCTTAAAAGTTAATGTGATTGAATCCATTTACATGGCACATTATTTCTAATAAAGCGTATTTTATATACTTCATCCTAAACAGGCAAAACAAAGGGAAAAAACGAGGGTAAGAAAAAATGACGATTATACCAATTGTATGAGTATTGGTAAATTCAAACAAATAATAAGGAAAGTGTCGCAAATGGTTAATTCCACAACATATTAACGCCTCAAAATAATTTGTTTAATAATGCATTTGTTGCTCTAACGAGATCTTTATTAAGTTGCAAGGTGTTCTCTATCTCTTGCAGTTTATCTGTTCCACAAAATTCAACCAATGTGAGGACAACTTCACAGATTATTGTCATAGAAATCAAGATATACATTACGTTTGTCTTACTATTATTTTAATCATAAGTATAATGCATTTTCATTTAAAGCGTTTGTCATTAAAATATTAATGTTTGGGGTGTTGGACTTTTCTTAAATATCTTTGTGTTGCATTCTTGGATCTGCTGAACTTAAATATCATGTTCGGTATGTATTTAACGGACACATACACTTGCGCTTGAGGAACTAAAAACGTGTATTCAGAAATAGGAAATAAAACTTGAAGCATCATTTCATTAATGTGAATCCCAGGGTGTAATTGTACAGCTTTTGGGCCACTTTTCGAACCAAATGAGACCATTATCAAAAAAATCTGGTATGTTCCAATCGCGACTTTTTCTTCTCTGTAACAAACTTGTTTAAAAGCTTATTCTTTTATGTACTTTATGCTGAATTAACATTATGCTGATAAACATTAGCAGAATTATTGGTCTTATGTATTACTTGCTTCCTTCTAAGTAGAAAGGAAATGAGGAAGGGCACTAATCTAAAGCAATAGTAAAATGTTTTAAAATTTGTCGTTATGTGATTGAAATTCGTTTCTTTCCATAGCCTGGAGTTGATAAATTTCAATTTGAGAAAAGTTTATAAGTATTTTAAAACTGAAACCAATAAAAATGAACATGCCGGAATGATGAACTTTAGGAAAAGAAGAATGTGGCATACATTGTGCGTTTTAATGAGCCCTATATTTTTGTGTAGTAAGTTTTTGTCTCTGTGTCTCTCTCTCTCTCTCTCTCTCTCTCTCTCCCTCTCTCTCTCTCTCTCTCTCACGGTCTACCAGTTATGCGAAAGTTATCTAGAATAAAGAGGTCTTAAGCAGCTATTCCAAAAATTCTTGTGACGCATTCTTGGAATATACCAAACATCAATACAAAATTTGATATTTCAATAACTTTTCGTTTTTGAGTTGTGTTCACGGAACACACACAGACACATACACACACTGCTTCTTTTTTGGGGTACAGGAGACAGATGCAATTTTGGTATAGAATTTTTGGGTACTAAGCAGAGAAAATAAGAGGTTTATAGAGAAAATAAGGCAAAGAAAAATCACATAACTTCACTTAACTACTCTTTATTATGCAGTTTGAAAATCACAGAGATTGGCTTAAAATTTAAAAATTTGGAATATTCAGTAATGTTTCCATAAAACATATATAATTTTTTATTTTAGACATTAATAAAACCTCTATTATTTCTAATTTCAGAAAATGTATACTTTTGGGAGGTTAAGAGGATGCTAATCAATTTACATATACTTTAAATGCTAGTCTGCATTTGTTTAAAGCTATTATGCAATGTCCATTTTTAGAACGTTTGTATCTTTAAATTCAGTTTTCTCAAAACAATATTTTTGGATACTTCTGTATCTTTTTCCTCGAAACTACGAGAGCTAGAAAAATTTAATTTTCAGCACAAATATACAATAGATAGTTGAACTTTCTGAACCACAATCGCGATATTATAGTATATTGATCATATTAAGAAAGCAACAACATTGTAAATTTTCTAAATTTTTACTTTTTTGAATTTGCAAATATATTTATTTTTAACTTCTACTGACATTGTCATAGCTAAATAATTAAACTTCAGAAGATAGCTGATTATACTAAGGACAAGCATGCAAAAGTGTAATTATGTATTGCAAGTAGTATCAGAGAAAAAGGCATACGAATTCACATGTTGTAAGACTTAAGTTTTATTAATTTTCTGATGAATGAAATATTTCTATACACTCAACCACATAAGTTATTATTGCAAACAGCCACTTGAAATAATTGCCATGATCTATAGGATAGTTCGTACACATTTCTGCAAAAACAATTGAATACTTTAAGAGCAGTGTTAATTCTACTCACTTAAGATGTAATTTCCTTATGTTCAGACTACCTTGTTCCCTTAATGATTGCATAACTTATTTGTATGCGTCACAATGGTACTATTTTGCTAGTCAAGATGCTGTTCAACCTTTATTCGTCATGTGTTTTTGAATGAACAAAGTAACTGAAATGCTCTTTTTGACGAGCTGCTACTTTTTAACTTATAACATCGTACGATATTTGAGCCGTTACAAAAGAACCCCTTTTGCTTGCTTTATAATCAAGTATAAGTCGCTAAAATGTGGCACTAGAGCTTGCTTTTGAAGTACAAGTAAAAGAGAATTCGAACCCTTCATAGATCAGAACCGGCGTTCATTGAGAAGCTTTTGCTCTGTTTTGTTTGTTTGATTGCAACTTCTCATCCCCCATGGAGCTTTAAAATCTTTTTACAGGAAAATTATACAATGTGCAAGTATCGCTTTTTCACTTTTACCACTTCGTATAGGAAATAGGAAACCACCCAAAAATTCCATGTCGTGGTTTCACTGGGAGTATACTTTGAGGGTCCTAAAATACAATTTTTACTTTCTCTACACTATGTACATAGTGTATAGAGGAAGCATTGTATTCCACCCAAAAATTCGATACCGAGATTTCATCGAAAATACAATTTTTAGGGTCCCATGTATAAAAAAAAAACATTTTCAGAAAAAGTTCCACGTGTGTCATTGGACAACATAGCTAAAAACAGAACAGACCGTTAAATACCAAACTTGGTATTTAGGTTTGGTATCCTCCAAGGATGCGACATGGCGATTTTCAAGAAAATCGCCCCACCACAAACTATCCTTTACATGGAAAAATTTTAGAAAATTTTGAATTTTTAAAAAATGGCTCTAACGTTTTGATTAAAATCCCGTATATTAAAGATATTTTTATCCCAAATAAAATGTATATCTTGAATTTTCTGGGATTAGCATCTGAAGACGTCTTTATTCTGGATGGATTTTTCTGAATTTTGGTTAACTGCTAAACCGTAAGAGATAGACACAATTTTAATACACAAAAAATGTAGATCTCGTCAAATTTACGTCTTTTACGTTTTTGTTGTGGAGGTAACAGTTTCCGAGATATTCCTTGTTATTGGTAGGGTTTACTCAGTTTTCTCAGACAGAAAGTGCAAGTGCTTTTGTTCTACTCCTGGCCATGCAAAGAGGCGATTTGCAATGACAATCGCCTAACAATAGCTTTTTAAAGCATTTATCACTTTAGCCTAGTGCATTCCATTAGTTCCCTTCTACTTATAAGGAACTAAGTAATAAGAACATTCTCCTATGGCTATCTCGATTAGCCTTGTGTAGATAGAAGAATAAGCTTGCAAGAGGTTTGTAGAGCAGCCAGAGAAAACCATGTGAGTGTAACACGCTAGATTTTTAATTCATCTAGGCCGTATGAACAAAGTATACAGTGGATATAAAAATTACAGAGATAAGGGGAAATTCATATTAATGGAACACATTTTTATTTGGATTTAGTTAGCCTCAAAGGTGATATTTCTGGTGAAATTTCGACATCGAAATTTAGGGCAGAAGAAATGGTCTCTGTAGGTAGATGATAGAGAAAGTAGAAAGCAACCAAGAAAGATTTTCATGGATTTAATTTGCTACGGCATATGGCAACAGATGTAGTCACGCAGGATGGGAAGATCCTGTTAAATTAACCATCACATTCGTATTCCAGGATCGATTGCGCGAGTCCTACGCTAAAATCAATGTCACGACATCATAGAAACTGGCTCCATACCACGCTAGAAGACAGTGCTTGTGCAACATTATTTCTTTCATAAATTAGCTTCATGTGCTTTTCGTCTTCTTCCAATTTTAGCCTGTTAGTGGATAATGAGATTTGACGCACGCTAAATACTTTTAGCGAGGATTTCCAGCATTTAGCGGATTTTATACACGGTTTAGCGGATTTCCTGACATTTTGGGGATACATTTTTCGGTGTTTAAGGTAACGGTACACATATTTATGACACTGTGAATGTATTTTAATGTTACTCTAAGCTAGTTTTAGACTCCTGGAACAAATCGGGGGCGGAATACTTCAGGGGACGTACGAACAGAAATTTTGAAGAATTTTGAGGACTTTTTTAGTAATGTGACATTCTAAGGGATTTTAGCACTATTCTATGCATTTTGTGGGGATTTTTAGATCAGTTTTAGTGCTTTATCATGTTTAAGTGATTTTAGTTCTTTTCAGTAATTTTGTACAATTTTGATGGTGCTTCGGGTAATAGAAATGCTATTTCGTGTGCTTTTATCTGATTATATGGTATTTTATGACAATGTCATTTTGAAGGTACTCTGAGTGTTGGAACAACTATTTTTTGGTCTTTTTAACGGCATTCCATGCTATTTTGAAGATATTTATGGCTTTAAAATAGGCATTTTACTTCTTTTTAAGATCTTTTTCAGTGTTTTTAATAATTTTTAACATTTTTCTGAAATTCATGACATTTTGGGGCTGTTTTTCAGTATTTTGCACAGTATTGTATAAAATGAGCATTGAAACCCATCATTCTACTTAGCAATGTGAATAAAACAGTGTTCGTCGTAAAATTTTACCCTACCTAATTATCATGTAGTTGCAGTTTTTAAATTACAGTGACTTTATAGAACTTTTAATGTTAAACTATTTTTGGTGAACATTCGAAGTTAATCTTTGGGAAATTCCTGATTTTTATGCAAGCTTATTCAGGAATTTCTATGGATTTTGTTCCATCTTTTCTCGGAGGTCAGAGTTTTTACTCTAAGAGCAATGCGATTTAATAATGGTTTCTTGCACAGTGTAGATCCCTTTTCTCTAAACATATTTACAAGATTACAAATCGTTTCTATCTAAGGTGCATGAACTTGGGAATCTGTTGCCGGTCTACTTTACAAGAGTCTTCTCTATTAGCCATGTTCTTTACTGTAATAATATTAACTAATTTTTAATCAAAAAAAATTATTCAACACCGTAAAAAAAATTCTCCTTTTGATTTGTCCCATTTAGATCTTCACGTCTACCTTTTTCTTTAAGATTATCTTATTTGCAATCATCTTTTTAATTTTTGACGTTGAAATTACTTTAATTTCACATAGGAATCCTATACAAAGATAATTTAGGTTAAAGAAGACAAAGGTCCTTTTGCTGGTGATTGTACCTATGCCCCACAGGGTGAGGGAGGGACGAGGTGAAATGATACACCGGCCAGGAGAAACCAAAAGCGACAGCAATGACTGGGTTCCTACGGTTTCCAGATAGGAGCTACCCATGGACCAGACCGGGTATCTCGCCCCCACACAGAGCCCAACGCCTCCCCCCATCGGACGTTCCTCATCCCGGCAACCAGCCGAAGTCGTGTGATGAAGATTCACAAGAACATCATTTCCCGGTCACGCTGCACCGAGCACTATCGCCGACACTTCCAACTCTTAAAGAAATCTCTATGAAACGGGGTCGCGCAATGACCGAGTGATTAGAGCACTAGCCTATCACCTAGAATCCTTCGATCTCAAGTGATCGCCTGTGAGATTTGTTGTGGACAATGCGGTGCAGGGGTGGGTTTTCTCCGAGTTCTCCGGTTTCCCCCGCCATAGCTTTCTTGAGACAGTACATGTCGTGTCACGAAGTTAAAAGTTATCTAAAAGGGTGATATAAGGGAGGGGACAAATTTACATTTAAAATGGCTAGGAAATAAGCCAAGGACAAACTGTTGTCACGAAATGACAAGTAACACAGGTAGTAGAGTACAGTTAAGGGAAGGACATTGAACTGAAGGGGTGAGGTTACACTGCCCGAGGGTGGACATTACAAAGCAAGATAAACGGTTTTCTTGCTGGTCAATTGGCACTAGGCATGGAACATCCGTGGAGCTAAGATATGATATTGGGTCTGTCATGGAGCCGAATGGGCTATCTTTGGTTGTGACAGAAATAGTGTTGATTTAATATGGACAACATCACTGCACCAAAAGACTGTCAAAAATAATAAGTAATGATAGACGTGGTCGAATAAAGCGTAATTTAAGAGTAGAACATTTAGGAGGAATGCGTGTGTGTTCGACGGCAGAAAAGGCCGAACTAAATGAATAAATGAGTTCGATAATAATCCGGAACTCTAAGAAAATCACTTGTGTCTTACCACACCTGAAAAAGATTCCATGGCAAAAATCCTGAACTAGGCTACCCACATCTCCAGAGTCATTTCTTGAGGGGACAAGGTACTCTGAAATGGCAAAAAATTACGATTTTATTTTAGAAACTAATAAAATATCTATTATTTATAGTTTCAGAAAATGTATACTTTTGGGGGGATTAAGAGGATTTTAGACAATTTACATATAATTTAAATGCTAGTCTCCATTTCTTTAAAATTGTTCTGCAATATCCCTTTTTAGAGCGTTTGTATATTTAAATTCAGTTTTCTCAAAACAGCATTTTCGGATACTTATGTACCTTTTTCTCAGAAAGTATGAGAGCTGGAAAGCTGAAATTTTTAGCACATATATACAACACATAGTTGAACTTTCTGAACCACAATTGTGATGTTATAGTACATATTGATCATATTTAGGAATAAGCAGCATGGCAAATTTTGCACATATTTACTTTTTGAATTTGCAAATATGTTTATTTTTTAATTTCTACTGAAATTGTATCATGGCTAAATAATTGAGGTTCACAAGATAGCTTATTATACTAAGAACAAACATGCAGAAATGTGATTATGTATTGCAAGTAATATCAGAGAAAGAGGTACATGAATTCACATATTTTAAGACTAAATTTTATTGCTTTTCTGCTGAATGAGATACTTTTTATAGACTCAACCACAAAAGCTATTATTGCAAACAACCACTTGAAATAATTATCATGATTTATAGAGCAATTCACAGACATTTCTGGTAAAACAATTGCATACTTTAAGAGCAGTGGTAATTTAACTCTCTTAAGATGTAATTTCGTTATATCCCCTTAATAGCCCAAAACGCCGGGATACGAAACCGCTACCCCTAGTTACCGCCTCAATCTTCATTCCATGTATCATCAAAGTCATTACCTGCGGAGCCACAAATAAAACATTATCAAAAAAAAAATGAAATTCACATGGAAGGAACAGAACGTTTAGGGGATGAAAGAAATGTACACAGCAATTGCCTAGCAACCCGGAGAAAATTGTGAAAAAACTCAGTCACGGGGATCGAACCCAGCACCTCTAAACATCCAGGAAACCACTGATCCATCTTGCTTTGGTATGCTTTGTTTATGGCAGACTTCAGTTGGAAGAAGCTGAATTTGTTAGTAGATGCTAAAGGATCTGGTAGGTATATTTTTACCAATAATAATTATCTCTGACATCTTAAATTCAGAGTTAAAATATTCCTTCAGAATACTGCAGAAGCAAAATGTCCTAATGTGGGCGCTGAAGGCAAAAACTTTCTGGCACTTTGTCAGCTATCTCCTGTAATGTAATCTGGGTCGTCTCCATGGAGGTCAGTTGTCTAGACTATTAATTATTGGAAAATCCCAGAAAAAGAAGGGCGAAAAAGCTTCTTCATAGGTTGTTAATGGATATCCCACAAAAGTTACGTTGAAAGTTAACTGCGGAGAAAGTTTTAATGTGAAATGTCGATTTGAGGTGGCGTGTGAAATTCTAACGCATTTACACCACACATGCGGTATGGTTTTAACTGGGCGTCCGCTTTTATCCCATAGCTTGGATAGCAGCAGATAATTATTATCCTCGAGTTAAATGCTTATTTTAGCAAACCTTTCCTTGCGTTTACAAGTGACAACAGACCAGTGAGATTGTTAAGCTTATCATCGTTTAATTTAATAATAAACGAGGTTACAAGGAATGATAACACAAAAGCCATTCACATGACTTTCTCTAGTTGTTCCGCAAACAAACCTTTATTTCTCCATGGAGGTCAGTTGTCTAGACTATTAATGGGTGATCAACCGTGTAGAACTACTAAAATCCGAGCTTTCAGCTGTCTCAGTCCCTAAAGGCTATGATTAATAACACTCGCCGTGAAAACTTCAAGTCTTACATCAGCCAAATTATCTTATTACTTGCTTCTTTATAAAGTGGAAAGGGAATAAGGAAATTCACTAGGCTAAAGCAATAGTGGTCGCTATATGAAACAATTGAACTTCGGCTCTATCTGTTCGCTATGAGTAAACAAAAGAGAAACGAAAAGCAATATATCCTGTTTGAAAAATATTGAAGTCCTTAAAACTGAAACCAGTAACACGGAATACCTCAGAAGCGGTTAACTCTAAAAAAAAAAAATAAGTAAATAAAATTATATATATAACTTAAGGTAACGCGTCTGTGAAATTTAATCAAAAAGTGCAAAAAATGAAAAAAAAAAAAAAATGTTTTATGACTAACTAAATAATCTAATGCTTGTAGTTCATTTTCCTGTTATTTTTACCATGCAGCGCTTTAAAACGTATCATGTGATGATTTAAATGGAGGACTATAAGTGGGTGTGGTGCTTTAACCTTTCTACTACAGTGAAAAACTGGTAAAAATCCGAAATTTGGTTTTGGCCAATGTCTGGCCTTAAATGTGCCTATTTCAAGTTGAAAATATAATAATTTGCACTGCCTCCGTGGTCGAGTGGTCAGCGAGCTGACTTCTCACCCGGAGATCCCGGGTTCGATTCCCGGCTGGGGCGGAATTATTCCCTGTCCCCCATAGAGCCTGGAAGTATGAATGTGAGAGTGAATGTGCGTGTGCTTAGTAATATAAAGTTTAACCTAATGTCCTGAACCTACAGTAGTATAGTAATATGTTTCAAAATTTACAAAACAGTTCTCATACTGGGTACTTCTACCTACCCCGTTATCATCCGAGTATGCCGTACCACCGATTATTTAACCTGGGCCCTCCCCATCCTAAACCACAGGTGGGCCTCCCCACACCTCGCCAACGGCATATTTCCGGCCGTGAAATAGAGACTGTTTGGCGGCAGGAATAAGGGAATTCACTAGGCTAAAGCAATACTGGTCGCTATGTGAAACAATTGAAATTCTGTTCTCTTTTTTCGCTATGAGCAAACAAAAGAGAAACGAAAATAAATATATCCTGTTTGAAAAATGTTGAAGTGGCTTAAAACTGAAACCAATAACACGGGATATCTCAGAAGCGGTTAACTCTGCAAAAAATAAGTAAATAAAAATATGACATAACTTAAGAGTTTTAATGAGATCTACATTTTTGTTTGGTAAGTTTTAGTCCATCTCTTAGGGCTTACCTGTTACACAAATGTTACACAAAAGACGTCCAGAATGAAAAGCTCCTCATAGGCTATTCCCAAAAAATTCAAGGAAACCTTTTCTCATAAAAATAATATATGCTATTTCATTCAAAATAGAGCCATTTTTGAAAAAATAAATTTTCGAAAAATGATGCATGTAAACGGTAGTTTGGGATGAGAAGATTGTCTATATAATCTTCATGTCGCACGATACTGAACCTAAATACCAAGTTTGATATTTAGCCGCCTTTTTGTTTAGGAGTTATGCACACTCACACACTCAAGAATTTTCCTATTTTTTACTTTCTCTACACGTACTATGTGCATAGTGTATAGAGAAGGTATTGCACTCCACCCAAAAATTCGATACGGAGATTTCACCAGAAATATATGTTTTAGGGTCCCCTGTATCCAAAAAAAATAATAAAAAAAGCATTTTCACAAAAAGGTCCGTGCGTGTGTCCGTGTGTCTGTGAACACAAAAGCTTAAAAAAAAAAAGTGGGTAAATTACCAAATTTTGTATTTAAGTTCTGCATCTTCCAGGCAAGTGATAGAAAGGTTTTGAGAAAAATCACCCCACCCCAAAACTACCCGTTACATGGAAATTTTTTTGATAAAAATATCGTATATTAAAGATATTTACCTGACAAATAAAATGTAATTCTTGAGTTTTCTGGGACTAGTGTCTGAAGACTACTTTATTCTGGATGAATTACATAATTTTGAATAACTGGTAACCATAAGAGATGGGCAAAAATTTACCACACAAAAACTGTAGAGCATGTTAAAACACACAATATATGTAATATACATTTTTTTTCTCGTAGTTGATCGTTTTTTTTTTAGATATTCCTTGTTTTTGGTTTTAGCTTTGAAAAACTTACTTTTCTTATACAGGAATGTGTCAACTCGTGTCCATACAAACAACGAAATTTCAGTCGCATAGCAATCAGCTTTTGACTATCACTTTAACCCATGGCACTCCCATATTTCGCTTCTACTTACAAGGAAGCAAGTAATAAGACTATTTCTGTTAATTTTTCCTAGATTAGCTTGAAGTAAATAGAAGCTTAAGCTTTTTAACAATAATTTGTTACGAGATGTAGAGAAAGTAATGTGAATGGAATACATCAGATTTTTTAACCAGAAATCCCTAAAAATTGTATTTGCTATGAAATTTCGGTATTGATTTTTGGTGGAATGCAACACCTTCTTTATATACTATGTACATTATACGTATGCGCAAGAGAAAATAAAGAGTGGATTTAAAATAGGAAATAGTGCATTAAACGTACTCTGTGATTAGATAATCAGAGATTACTATAAAAGTTCCATCTCAAAAATTTAATATGATAATATCGACCATGGTCATCAATCAATTTCTGTTGAGATGCAAGGTGGATCTCAAATAAATGGTTTTAAAGTATCTAGGAAACTTAACCATTTAAATGTCAAACACTGAAATTCAGAATTTCTTTATTTATTTCTCTGTTAACCGTCCTCGACCCAAACTCCCTATTTTGGAAGCCGGCGCCTGCATCAGATACACGTTGAAGAGATGAGATTGTAGATCAGAGAGAAGCCAAGATGAGTGTTCCGCCCGATGTCGGTTATCAAAGTGAGGAATTGGATAATAGGAAATAACGGTGAAGTGGATGACATGAAAAATTATTATGGAAATTAACTGAATTGCATAAGAAACCGGGAAACCCTGAGAAAATCCCCCGCTTCGTCCACCACAAAGTCCGCGTGTTATGTTGCACCAGAATGGAACCAATAAAACTCGTGGTAAGATCCCAAGACGGTCTGCTTAGGCTGACTCAGCCCATGTCTTTCACCTGATTGCTATTCTCTTAAAAGCGTTTTGGACAGGCCTCGTCATCAAAGGGAAGAGATTGGATATGAAACGTAACTTGCGACAAATGAAGTTCTGCGCTGCGAACTGGTGATCCCTATTGTTTTTATTTGGACAATAATTCACTCCTCTCAAAATGGTAGGTTACAAAATTAGGTTCCTACTGAAGTTATAATGCCAGCGTAATTCACGCACGAGGTGGAAAAAATTAACACCTGGTTATACTGTTCTGATGGAGCGTCGAACGGGATGAGGCATGAAGGGATGGATTGCACAATCGGTTTTGCCTTTTCTTATTCACGTGGTATCAGAATGGCACCAATGAAAATCGTCTGAAGCACTTAAGCTCGTCTTAAGTTCACATTTTCAGCAAAATCACTGCACCAGATATTGTTATTGTTATTGTCTTTGAGTGTACATATATTATTGTGCGAGCATCTGAGTGTGCGTGACAGAACTTGGCATGTGTACTTGGGCATCAAACATTAGACCTTGTAACCGGTTCGAATTTAAAGGGCTTTGTGCCAACTCCTACGTTGTTTGTCTGCATTGCTGTACATTTTATATCTTTATTCACTACCAGTGCCCCCTCCCCAGCTTTAAGGGGATGCATCACCCAAAATCCTAAATCCAACAGTTTTCAACTAATCAGGCTGACAATTTTAACAGGCATTTATGTTGTGCAGTAGTTATATGCTTTAAAACTGAGTTTATGCATCATAAGTAGTTTTTCAGTTATTAATTTTTAAAGTAAATAACTGGCGCCAATTAAGATCACTCCACATGATGAAAATTATTTTTAAAAATAAACATTTAGGTATCAAGAACAGAACTTTCATATGAATTTATTATACTACAATTAGTTCTAGAGGTTAAAAATTTAAAGCATGAAACAGACTAAAATTCAAGAAATTTTATAACACAATTGACTCTAAAAACAAATATGTAAAACAATATTAGGAATTTTAAAAAAAATCATATAAAAACCTTTTTTGCTTGTTAAGAACCTATCCTAAAAATTTAGGAGAGCTTGAATAAAACCTTCGTGTGGAACATTTTAATGAAAAGGTTAAAGCACCACACCCCCTCACAGTGATCCATTTAAATCGTATTGTTGAAAGCTGCGCATGATAATAAAAATAACAGGTAATTGAACTACACGTATTACATTATTTAATTATCCAAAAAAAAAAAAAAAAAGATTTTTGTTTTAGGATTTTGTGTGTTGCTTTCCCTTAACTAAATGTTAAAATAAAGTATTCCCAGAACAGGTTAAGAACTAAACTTTTGCTATATTTTCACAGCATTACGTGTAATGCAACGTTTCCTCGTCAAATACTTTTATCTTCAGTTCATCTTATACTGGAGATTCAAAAATATCCTCACTCATCATTGTCAACGGTAAGGTTAGTTTAGGGTTCACCAACTGATAAAAGAATGAGGGAAAGTTTGCTCAATGCTCCTGCGAATTACTTACTGTGCACTGTGCGAAAACCAAAAACAGATAATTCCTTATGTGTGTAGTTGTAGTATACAACATTTTGCGTTTGAAATGGTAATGCACCTTTCATAATATACTTATTCTAGGTTCATAATAACTGATAGAACAAGTACTCCATTAGGTTTTTAGCATTGTTATTAATTGTATTGCACCCAAACATTCGATACCGAAATTTCACCGGAAATATATGTTTTGAGACCCCCTGATTAAAAAAAAAACGATTTTAGAAAAATTTCCATGTGTGCCTGTCTGTAGGCAACATACCCCAAAAACGAAAATACCGTTAACTTGGTATTTTATTTTTGGCATCTTCCAAGACATTGAGTTTCTCAACAATGGCTCTGACGATTTTGATCAAAATATCACATATTAAAGATATTTACCGGACAAATAAAATGCATATCTTGAATTTTCTGGGAATAGCATCTGAAGACATGTTCATTTTGGGTGAATTTTACCGAACTTTGTATAATTGCTAAACCGTAAGAGATGGACAAAAACTTACGACACAAAAAAATGTTGAGCACGTTAAAACACACAATTTATGTTATTTAATTATTTTGTGGATTTGATCGTTTTTTTTTTTTTTTTTTTGAGATATTCCTTGTTTTTGGTTTCAGCTTTAAACACTTATACTTTTCTCATGTAGGAATTTGTCAACTCTTTTCCATAAAAAGGAACTTCAGTGATATAATAACCAGCTTTTGACAATCACTTTAGCCTATGGTACTCCCTTATTTCACTTCTACTTACAAGAAAGCAAGTAATAAGTATATTTCTAATGATTTTTTGTCGGCCATATGAAGTAAATACAAGCATAAGCTTTTTAACAATAATTAGTTGTAGAGATATAGAGAAAGTCATGTGAATGCAACACATTAGATTTTTTATTACTTGGAATATGAACATGTACATGTTTTCATAGGTTTGTGCTAATTGCAACAAATTCATTGCAAAAAATGGCATTATTAACATAATAAATGCAGCGCCGTGGGTGATTGGTTAGACCGCTCGCCTCCGATCTAGGTGGCCTAGGTTCGATCCCAAGCGCCGTCATATGGGATTAGTGGATGACTAAGCGTCGTCTGGGCGGGTTTTCTCCGGGTCCTCCGGTTTCCCCCGCCACACATTCCAGCAATTGTTTTATAATCACATTTCCAATCATCAATTTCGCTTATCATCCACTTCATGCCTGCAAGCATGGCCGACCTCTCGTGACAGGTTCTCCATTCAGTGTAAGTCATGTGAATGAAACACATCAGGTTTTTAATAATCCTGAGTAATTACTATAACGACACATTCACACAAACGTCTTTAAATAAACCTGTGTTGAAAGTTACTAGTCTTGAATATGCTAAATTTAAAACCAAATCAGTACGAAAACTCTTTTTGAAATTAATACATTCAAAGGTAACTAATCAATGTAATATTAAGTAAGTATAATTTCTAATCGAGCAGCTCTATATTCATCACAAATAAATAGATCTACTGAATGAATATATGATACTGCTGAACATACTTGTAATGAAAGTTCCGAAAAATATTTAATTTAGTGATAAATCATCGGTCATTTCTTATTTCTACATCAATGAAATTTAAGAATTGAAAATTTAGTACATCTGTGAAGAAATTTCTGAGTTCCCTCCCATAAAATTCTCCAATACAAAACTCAGCTGCTTTATTGCACATCACTGTTGCGTACGATTTCCGATTCTTTCGTGTTTTCGGAGACTTCGGGCTCTTTGTAAGAAAGTAGGTCGATCGGCCAATAAATCGATTAAATTTACACTCGGAACGAATTCGCATTGCGAGTGTCTTTTGTTCCCATGTCTAGTTGGCTCGATTGGAATCATGCCATTGAGACAAATGGCAAAATATCTCGCTTTTTCCACTGCTTCCCATCCTACTTCCAACAGTCAACATGACCGCCTCTGTTATATTTGTTTACTCTCGGCAGCGGAGTTCTCTGAAATAGCGGCCCTAGATGTTGATCCGCTACGAAATTAAAGTTTGAATGTGCCTCTCCCTAAATATTGCATTCATCGTTCATGCTGTGACGGCTTTCTAAAATACCTAAGCTTAGCGTAAAAAACCTGATGTTTACCATTCACATGACTTTCTCTACTTCTTAAAAAGCTTATACTTCTATTTACTTCATGCTAATCAGAAAAAATAGCAGAAATAGTCTTATTGCTTGTAAGTAGAACCGAAATAAGGGAGTACAATAGGTTAACGTGATAGTCAAAAGCTGGTTGCTATGTGACTGAAGTTCCTTCGTTTGTATGGATAGGGGTTGACAAAG
Source organism: Hymenopus coronatus (assembly GCA_030762935.1). Taxonomy (NCBI): domain Eukaryota; kingdom Metazoa; phylum Arthropoda; class Insecta; order Mantodea; family Hymenopodidae; genus Hymenopus; species Hymenopus coronatus. The sequence continues at coordinate 42,836,167 of CM060884.1, forward strand.
TCCTGTGTGTTTTTAAAAGCTAAAAACAAACACAATGACCAACTCAAGGAAAACAATGCCTATAACATAAATTGCGTGTTTTAAAGTGCTCTACATTTTTTGTGTGATAAGTTTTTGTCAATCTCTTACGGTTTAGCAGTTATGTAAAATTCCGTAAAATTCATCCAGAATAAAGTAGTTTTCAGAGGGTATTCCCAGAAAGTTCAAGATACACATATTATTTGTCAGGCAATAATCTTTAGTATACGATATTTGAATCAAAATCGTTAGAGTCGTTTTTGAGAAAATCGAAATTTTCGAAAAAAGTTTCATGTAAAGGGTAGTTTGCGGTAGGGGGATTTTTCTCAAAATCTTTGTGTAGCATCCCTGGAAGATACTAAACTTGAATAACAAGTTTGGTATTTTACCGACTTTTCGTTTTTGAGTTATTGTGTTCACACACACACACACACACACACACACACACACACACACACGGACCTTTTCTTGAAAATGCTTTTTTTGGATACAGGGGACCCTAAAACATATATTTCCGGTGAAATCTCGGTGTCGAATTTTTGGGTGGAGTGCAATACCTTCTCTATACACTATGTACATTGTTCGTGTAGAGAAAGTAAACAAACTGACTTTCTCTACATCTCTGTAACAAATTATTGGTAATAAGACTAGGCTTGTATCTATTCATGCTAAAAATATTAGCAGAAACGGTCATATTACTAAGTTCCTTTATAAATAGAGGGGAACTAAAGGAGAAACTGGGCGTGAAAGACCACTTACTTTGCTCAGAGGCCTATCTTCTAAGGATATAATTTTAGAAGTAGTTTCTTCAAGAAATTTAAATATATTTATATATTTTTTGTATTTTTTTTCGGTTTACACAGATTAAACTTAAAGTTAAGATTTTCATGTACACTGAAGCTGTTAATCGTGCAATTCTCGTATCAGGCTTGAGGTTCTTTTACGTGCCATTAGTCTATGACTCGGGCCCAACGGCTTTATTTCCCTACAGAACGAAGCCATACTAAGGATTTTTGCACCCGAAAAAATCTATCATCCTCCGCCGGGTTTGAACCCGCGACCTGGGTATATGAAATTAGCATGGTAACCATTGCACCACGGAGGGCGACAACTAAAGGAATACACTAGAAAAAACTGACAGCCAAGTGTCTTTAAATGTGGTTGCTATGGGATTGAAATCCGTTTCTTTGCGTGACCAAGTGTTGACAAGTTCCCGTATGAGAAAAGTTTATCTATTTTAAAACTGAAATCAATAATAAGGAATATCTCCGAAACTGCAAACTCCATGAAAAAATGTATATGACATAAATTGTATGTTTTATCGAGATCTAAATTTTTGATGTAGTAAGGTTTGTCTATATCTTACGGTTTACTAGTTAAGCAAAATACAGCAAAATTCACCCAGAATTTAGAGGTCTTCAGAGGCTATTCCCAGAAAAGTCGAGATATACATTTTATTTGAGATGGAAATATCTTTAATATATGAGATTTTAATCATTAGAGCTATTTTTAAGAAAAAGTATTGGAATATTTTTCCACGTAAAGGGTGATTTGTGGTAGGGGGATTTTTCTTGAAAATCTTTGTCTCTCATCCTGAAATGAAATGGCGTTTTATTTATGGACGCGTCTCAGCGTCCCATTCTATACTGAGTGTCAAAGCCTGCTTAATTTTGCTCAGAGGTTTATACGTGCCGTAAATCTACGACACGGGACCTCTACTTTCCTTCCGAAGGAAGCCATGCTAAGGATGTTTACGCCCGAAAAAATCCTTCGTCCTCCGCCGGGTTTGAACCTGCAACCTTGGGTATATGAAGTTAGCAAGTAAACATTACACCACGGAGGCTGACGTGTTCCATTCTTGGAAGATACTAAACATAAATACAAAGTTTGGTATTTAACGGTCTTTTCGTTTTTGAGCTATGCTGTCCACAGACACATACGGATCTTTTTCTAAAAATGCTTTTTTCGGACTGAGGGGACCCCAGGGCATATATTTCCGGTGAAATCTCGACTTCGAATTTTTGGGTGGAATACAATGCCTTCTCTATCCACTATGTAAATTGTACAAGTGGGCTAGAGAAAATAAAAACACTCCGAACAAAATTGTAAGCTCGCTTGCTTCAGATGATGGTGGTAGTGGTAGTGGTTGTGGTAGTCAGAATAAACTTGTGAGCAAGAAATACGTACCCTGAATGCAAGTATGGCTAACATGGAGGTAAAAGCTCGAAAGCAATCGGTTCCTGCATATAAGGTGACGGTAGGAATTGATGGAAGGTGAGGGAAATACCCACAACAATTAATTCACAGTCACCTCATCAACCTAATTTGCTTTTTCACACAAGCCGTGCGTAGGAAGGAGTTGGGTAAGCAGAGTGAGTGTGACAAATTCTATTATATAACCGGGATTTGAACCGTGGATACCCCACGGACACTGTAGCTGGTTGCTCTTACCACTAAGCTACCATGGCAACTTGCTGGCATAGCATTAGATTCCTCAATTGACTCGGGGATCTCAAAATTTGATGATTTTGGTCTAAAATTAGATTTTCAAGAAAATGTCCCACTTCCAAGTATCCCTTACATGGCACACTTTTCGAATATTTTGATTTTCTCAAAAATAGCTGTGACGATTTTGATTAAAATACCATATGTTTAAGATATTTTCATGAAAAACGAAAGGTATATCTTGAACCTTTTGTGTTTAGCCTCAGAAGGCGTTTTCATTTTAGACGACTTTTGTGTAACTAGTAAACAAAAATCAACACGAATATTTTCAAGACAATTCCCCACCCCAAACTACCCTTTACATGTAATAAATTTCGAAAATTTTGATTTTCTCAAAAATGACTGACAATTTTGAATAAAATCTCTTATATTTAAGATATTTAAATTTCAAATAAAACGTGTATCTTGAATTTTCTGGGAATAGCCTCTAAAGACCTCTCTATTCTGGATCACTTTTATTGAATTTTGCATAACTGGGAAACCGTAAGAGATAGACAAAAACTTACTGCACAAAAAATGTAGATCACCATAAAAGACACACTTATGTCATATACTACTGTGTCAAGAAAGTTCCGGGAATTTGCCAATAAAACACAAAAAATAATTATTCATTCAATTTTATTTTGTCGCCTTCAAAGCAGGCACCTTCTGAAATTATACATTAATGCCAACGAATATTCCAATCATCAAAACATTTTTGGTAGGCACTTTTAGGAATCAATGTCAATTGTTGCCGCGAATTTTCCTTTATGTATACCATCGACTGAAAACTGGTGCCTCGAAGTGGTAACTTGAGTTTTGGAAAGAGAAAGAAATCAGCAGGAGCCAGATCAGATGAATACGGTGGTTGTTCGATGAAATTTGTTGAGTTTTTGGCCAGAAATTCGTTCACAATAATAGCCTTGTGAGCTGGTGCGTTATCGTGGTGCAGAATCCACGAGTTGTCGTTCCACAAATCTGACCTTTTTCGCTGTATTTGTTCTCTCAAACGCCGCATAACTCTCAGATAATAGTCTTTATTTACTATCTCACCTTTTGGCAAGAACTCCTGAGTGCACGACACCGCGATAATCGAAAAAAAAAAAAAAAAAAAAAAAAAACTGTCAACATGACCTTCAGTTTTGATCGAGTTTGACGTGCCCTTTTAGGTTTCGGTTCAATTGGAAGGCGCCATTCGGAAGCTTGTTGATTGGTTTGAGTGTCAAACTCGTAAACCCACGTCTCATCACCAGTTACAATGCGTTTCATGAATGTGGGGTCGGAACTGGCTCGTTCTAGCATGTCTTCAGCAATCCTTACGCGATTGAGTTTTTGTAGAAAATTCAAGTCTTTCGGAACTAACCGAGCTGCAACGCGTATCATGCCCAAACCATCGTTTAAAATGGTACGAATCGATTCATGAGACATAGAAAGTTCAGCGGCAATCTCTCTCAGGCCTAAATGATGATTTTCAGACAACATTTTCTTCACTTTAGCGATGTTCAGTTCAGTTGAAACCGTTGATGACCGACCAGAGCGAGGCAAAGCTTCCACCACATCTCGACCACTTTTGAATGCACTGTACCACTCATATGCACGTGTTTTTGATAAAGTCGATTCACTGTAAGCCCTCTAACATTTTCAGCGATTCGGCACTCGAAATACCATTTGCAATGCAAAATTTGAGACAGATTCTTTGTTCAATATTTGTATCCATCGTTAAGTCGCAAATCACCTTTGAGATGAACTAACAATATGGCGTACTGTAAACAAACTAGATGACGATGACGATCAAACTCCGCGTGGGTATAGAGGAAGGTTGTACCAACTGAGCGACATCAACAATTTCGAATCCCCTTTTAAACGAGATTTTTAAATGATCAATTCCCGGTACTTTCTTGACAGAATGTACATTTTTTCCGAAGAGTTGATCGTTTTTCAGGTATTCCTTGTTATTAGTTTCTCATTCAGAAACTTGTCAACGCTTGGCCACGCAAAGAAACTGATTTCAGTCCCATAGCAACCACATTTTAAAACATTCGCATTCTCTAACTTTCCTTTTACTTATAAGGGGCTAAAGAGTAGGGCCGTTTCTGCTAATGTTTTTCTCGATTAGAATAAAGTAAATAGGATAATTAACAATAATTTTTAGAAATGTAGAGAAAGTCATGTGAATGAAACACATCAGATTTTTATTTTCTCTACACGTACTATGTGCATAGTATATAGAGGTGTTGTATTGCACCCAAAAATTCGATAGCGAGATTTCCCCGGAAATACATGTTTTGGGTCTCTCTGAATAAAAAAAGAATAAAAAAAAACATTTTCAGAAAAATGTCCGTGTGTGAGTGGAAGGGGGGCAGCATAGTTCAGAAACGAAAAGTTCGTTAAGTACCAGACTTTATATTTAAGTTCAGTGTCTTCCAAGAAAGTGACACGATTTTCAAGAACATCCCTCCCACCGCAAACTACCCTTTACATGGATAACAATTCGAAAACTTTGATTTTCACACATGGCTCCAACGATTTTGATTTTAATACCCTATGTTTTATATATTTTTATGACAAAGGAAATGCATATCTTGAATTTTCTGGAAATAGCCTCGGAAGACCCCTTCATTTTGCAATGACTTTTGTATAACCGCTAAACTGTAGGAGACACACAAAAACTTGCTACACAAAAATGTAGATCTCATTAAAACACACAGTTAATGTCATATACATTTTTTTTGTATAGATAACCGTTTTCGAGATATTTCTTATTTTAGTTTGAGTTTTGGCCATTTAGCTTTTATTAAACGAGTACACCTCTTCTCGTTTGTTTACTTCTGGTTAGACAAGAGACTGGAATTTCAGCTGTTTCACAGAGCAACAAACTTTAAAAGGACGAGGCTTCGCTTTAGCCTGTGCATTTTATTTGCCTTCTACTTACAAGGAACCAAGCAATAAGGACAATATTTGCTAATGTTTATATCGATTAGTATGATGTAACGCACCAGCTTTTTTTATATCGATATCTATCGTATACCAAACTCGTTTGACCTCTCTGTGCAGTTGTATGCTCCATATTAGAGATGAATGTGTTTTTTCAAAAGCACTGGCACTTGCACCTCCCCTCCCTCTAGAGTGTGGGTGTAACACGTTACCGGTATGGCACGAGCCTAATTACTTAAGAAGGGCGCAGGACCGAACCCTACCGTACTCAGGTAAGCTTAGCCTCCCGCGAAACCGGTGTAATTAGCCAGCAGGTGAGGTTCCCACAACAAATACGACAGTAAGTTTTACTCCTGCAGCCCAGATCTGTATAGATTTCTTGAAGTATTGGATTCTAAAATTGCAATTAATTCATCAACAAATAAAAAAAAGGAAAGATCTTATCCACACATGCAACTCATGGTGCAGCAAGTAGAAGATTTCAAAGCTGGAACAATTTCAAGAATGGAATACGTGAAGTCGATTTCTTATAGAACCAAACCTGGAAATGCATGGAAATAAAATCTAAAAGGAAAACTACCGCTTATTTTAAAGACGAAAATACATATTACTGTATGATATAGGTTTAGAATGTCAAAATAACTAAGCATCTAAACGCGGATCCATTGTGAGTAAATTACAGAAAATAAAGAAATAATGATAAAGCTGATAAACGTGGAATCTTTTGGTGTGCGAGCCAGTTCGCCTCCTCGTGCTGCACCCTGGGTAACACTAAACGAACTAGAACAACCACCTCTAATTCAAATTTAAGCTTCAGAGGATCATTTTCTTTTGGTACTAGAATCGTGTTTCTTTGTTATTAATCTTAAACGCAAAACGTTTTCCACTAGAAGTATGTAATGCTTCACAAGATATTATAAACACCTAACTGCAACTGTTACCTGTTTCGTCCGGGAGGCTTCGGTACCGCACTCCTTAAGAAGGCTCACTAGGCCAACTCCTATTTTCGCGGGGAGGGGGGGGTGTACGAAATTATGCTCATTAACAGCTTATTAACCCGTTTAAGGATCCGTAAAACTGTAATGGACGAGTTGTAAAATGCGTCTAAGAATTTTACCTTTTGACGAAATAATATTGGGACGAATTGATGCCGCCCCCATCGCTTTAGCCTGGGCATTTTATTTCCCTTCTACTTACAAGGAGCTAGTAATAGGCTAATTCTGCTTAGGTTTGTCTTCATTACATGATGAAGATAACAGATTAATGTTTTGAATAAAAGGTTTGAGGAGCTAGAGGACATCTTGTGAATGGAACACATTAGATTTTTCCCTTCTACTTACAAGGAACCAAGCAATAAGGACAATTTCTGCTAATGTTCATATCGATTAGCATGGTGTAGATAAAAGAATACGTTTTTTAACAATAATTTGTTACAGAGATTAAGAGAAAGTCTTTTGTGTGGAAGACACAAGGTTTTTTTTTTTTTTTTACTTTCTCTAGCCGCATTTTTACAATGTACATAAGGATAGAGAAGTATTATATTCCACCCAAAAATTCGATAGCGAGATTTCCCGGAAATACATGCTTTAGGACCCCCTATATAAAAAAAGAAGCATTTTGAGAAAAAGGTCCGTGTGTGTGTGTGTGTCCGTGTGCTTGTGAACACGATAACTCAAAATCGAAAAGTAGCTAAAATACCAAACTTAGTATCTTCCAGGGATGCGACACGAAGATTTTGAGAAAATTACCCCCACCCCAAACTACCCTTTACATGGAACTTTTTTCGAAGATTTTGATTTCCTTAAAAATGGCTCTAAGGATTTTGATTAAAATATCATATATTTAAGATATTTACTTAAAAAATAAAATGTATATCTTGAATTTTCTGGGAATAACTTCTGAAGACATGTTTATTCTTGATGAATTTTGATTAATTTGGCATAACTAGTAAACCATAAGAGATAGACAAAAACTTACGATACAAAACATTTAGGTATTGTTAAAATACACAAGTTATGTCATACATTTTTGTCGTGTAGCTTACCGTTTTCGAGGTATTTATTGTTATTAGTTTCAGTTGCGAAGTACTTATACTTTTCTCAGACGAGAGTGTCCGTTTTTCTTTTGTTCCACTCCTGGCCAAGAAAAGAAGCGATTTGTAATGACAATCGCGTAACGACAGCTATTAAAACGTTGGACTATTGGTTTAGCCTAGTGTATTCCCATACTTTGTTCCTACTTATACGGAACTAAATAATAAGAACATTGTGCTAATGAGTACCACGATTAGCAAGGTGCAGAAAGAGAAGAATCTTATGTATGAAGTTTGTATAAGAGCTAGAGAAAGTCATGTGTCTGTCGTTTATTTTTCGGCTTCTCCTTCTCGTTTTCTTTCCTGGTCTACAATGCATTGAGTACGTTGAACTCGCCCTTGTATAATCTCACCCCCTACCCTTTTGTGTATATACCTGGGCCACGTAAGCGGCAATTAACGGAGTATTTGTTGGGGCATACCATTTCTCTTTAGCAGCACAAACACAGCCCGGCGCACATCATTAGAATCGGGCTTTGTTTGCGAACCATGACGACCGGTCCAATATTCCAAAGAGCACACAACACAAAGACATTCATACCTATTGCAAGAGTCCCTCTCCATCCGCCCCAATTAGGATCGCCGGGGTCAAGAGCGCCTGAAAAGGCGATCGATGTTTCATTAACACAAACGTTCGTACGTGTCCTTCTGTGGCTTTCACGAATTTAAGCACTAGTTTACGAAGATGACTGACTAAAGATGAAGCTACTTGTTAATATGTACTTTTCTGAGAGGAACGAAACGTTTGTATAGAATATTTTTAGAAGCCAACGAATTACTCATCCTTTTTCTTTCTTAAACATTTACTTGGTGCTAACGAGAAGGGAATGCCAGAAGTCGTTATTTTGTGCTGAATTAAAAATAAGATGCATACTCAAGAGACCAGCGTCACTTTCGAAAAGCTTTTCACTTCGCTAGAGCAGTTAGTAACCTTTACTCCACCACTCAGTATTTAGCAGATAGAGATTCAATAAAATACTGTAAACAGCAGCACTAATGGAGTAAACCCTCCGAATGTGAATAAAATATGATGTAAAATATTTACGTTAATACAATCCGCTTTATCCGAATTTAGTATTTATTGCAATAAAACAAGTAATGAAACGTTTACTAGTGGTATTTGTTTGTCAGATCCGTACTGGTTGTTTTTCCGGTTTATGATTTACATTGGAATGAACCGTATTTTACAGATATAACTCACTTTAGTTGAAAACACTCTGATGTGTTTTATTCACAAGTTCTGCAAACACACTATTCATACAAAACATATCATTCTTTTGTCTGCATCGTGCTAATCGAGTTAATAAACCAGATGTCTAGTTACGTGCTTAATGGAAAAAAGAGAGTACACTGGGCTAAAGCGATAGTCAAATCTTTTAAAAACTGTTGCTATGCAATATGATTTAAATTAAGTTCTTTCTCTCAGGAGTAAAACAAGAGAAATATGAAATGAATGACTACTTCCCGGCTGGTAAAAAAGTAGTTATTTTAGAATTGAAACCAATAAAAAACCAAATCTCGGAAATGATTTCTTCGACAAAAAACTATATATGGCATACATTTTGCACATTAAGCAAAGCTAACCTTATGCAAAAGTCTTCTAGAATGAAGATGACTGCAGAAGCTATTCCCAGAAAATTAAGATATACATTTTATTTGTAATGAAAGTATCTTAAGCATACGACGCTTTAACCAAAGTCAAAATATTCGTTTATTATTAGATTGGATATTTTTGAATTTCATTTATTCATTAGCAACCTTATATAGTGAGACTTACCTATATAATAGGAGTTGTAACACATTTTCTCTACACGTACTATGTACATAATGCATAGAGGAGGTATTATATTGCACCCAAACATTCGATACCCAGATTTCACCAAAAATACATGTTTTGAGTCTCCCTGAATCCAAAAAGAACATTTTTGGAAAAAGGTCAGAGTGTGTGTGTGTGTGTGTTTGTGTGTGTGTGTGTGTGTGCGCGCGCCTTTGGCTCAAAAACGAAAATACCGTTAAATAACAAACTTGTTTTTAAGTTTGGTATATTCCAAGGATGTGACACATAGATGTGCAAGAAAAATCCCCCACCCCAAAGGACACTTTACGTGGAACAAATTTCGAAAATGTTGCTTTTCTGAAATATGGCTCTAACGATTTTATTAAAATCTCTTATATTTAAGATATTTACACGACAAATAAAATTTATATTTTGCATTTTCTAGGAATAACCTATAAAGTCCTCCTTATTCTGGATGCTCTTTTTTTAATTTTGCATAACTGGTAAACTGTAAGAGAGAGACAAAAACTTACCACACAAAAAGTGTAGATTACGATAAAACACACACAATTTACGCCATACACAGTTTTTTCGTGGAGTTGATCGTTTTTGAGATATTCCTTGTTATTTGTGTCAGCTTTGAAGTACTTATACTTTTCTCATACAGGAAGTTGTCAACTTGTGTCCATACAAACAAAGGAATTTGTCACATAAGCAGCTTTTGATTATCACTTTAATCTATGGTACTCCCTTATTTCGCTTCTACTTACAAGGAAGCAAGTAATAAGACTTTCTGCTGATTTTTTCTCGATTAGCATGAAGTAAATAGAAGCATAAGCTTTTTAACCATAATTTGTTGCAGAGATGTAAGAAAGTCAAGTGAATGGAACACATCATATTTTTTTTTTTTTTAGTTTTAATACTCATATTTTACCAATAATTATTTTTTAAATTATTGCACACCATCTGTAGTGCTCCATTTTAATGACATTGTTGCCCATTTCCATGTGATATATGTGGCTGATTTAGGGTCGATGATCTTCCTCGAGTTCTCAATGAGGAGTTTGTTTTCGAGGCTGACCTCAACAATTTTTCACTCCAACTTTCTGTATGTGTTACGTATATTAATTATTACTTCTATTGTTTTATGTAACATATTCCTTGCACCACAATTTTCATTATTTTAGTTCATATTCATCAGGAGGTTCTACATTAAATGTGCGAAAAATTATTAAATATGGTTTTAATGATTGGTCATAAAATTAAAACTTTTCAAAGATTAATCTTTTATTTTTTTATAATGAGGAAAATTTCAAACTCTCATAATACATTCCAATATTGATTAAAATTAATTATTATTTTTAAACTGTTGAAAACCATCCGTACGAATTTGAAGTTGTTTGGACCAAAACCGTGATAATTCAGACATTTCATAGATAAAACCGTAAGTGCTGCTTATCTCACCTTATCCATTTTAGTTTTATTAATAGCTATATAATAACCTACATATTTAGTTATTTTCAGCAAAAATTTCAAATTCAATTAAGTACCTAACTATCATGGACTATTTTTGTAAGCTTTAAATCATAAATAGCGGGGAAAAACTACAATACATTCTGCCGCAATACATCTCTATTTCACGGCTGTAAATTTGTATTCTGTTGGTGGAGTGCAGCTAGACTACCTCACCTCTGGGTATGGATGGGGAGGACCCAGGTTAAATTATCGGTGATACCGCAACCGTAAATGATGACGGGGCAGGTAAAGCACCGCGATAAGATCTGTTTTGTAAATTTTTCTTGGTTTTGGTGCGTATTGTTGCATTCTCAATGCTCTGTGGATTTAACGTTAGAAATTATATATATATATATAAAATGGTGACGTTCATATTTAAAGAGTCGTAGTCTGGCCTTTTTAAAATGTTGTTTGTTTATTTCTTTAAAAGCTTAAAATGAATTTTATACAGCACTTCACTGGCAAACTGTTACTGGTAACAAAGCACAATACTGCGTTCTCTTTGCAGTTAATTAAGATCAATAAATAAAGTAGATATTGCAAAATTCGTCGGATTGATCATTACAGACGAAAACGTCATGCTTTATTTTTTACTTTCTCTATACGCTCTATGTACATAGTGTATAGAAAAGGTATTGCACTCCACCCAAAAATTCGATACCGAAATTTCATCGGAAATATATGTTTTAGGTCCCCAATATCCAAAAAAAGCATTTTCACAAAAAGATCAGTGTGTGTGTGTGTGTGTGTGTGTGTGTGTGTGTGTGTTTGTGTGTGTGTGTGTCCGTGTGCCTGTGAAAAGTCGGTAAAATACCAAACTTGGTGTTTAAGTTTAGTATCTTGGATGCGACACGAAGATTATGAGAAAAATCCCCCCACCCCCAACTACCCTTAACATGGAACTTTTTTCGAAAATTTTGATTTTCTCAAAAATGGCTATAACGATTTTGATTAAAAGTTCGTATATTAAACATATTTACCTGACAAATCAAATGTATATCTTGAATTTACTAGGAATAGCCTCTGAAGAGTAGTTTATTCTGGATGAATTTCACTGAATTTTGAATAACTGCTAAACCATAAGAGATAGACAAAAACGTAATACACAAAAATGTAGAGCACGTTAAAATACACAATTTATGTTATATACATTTTTTTCGTGGAGTTGATTTTTTTTGAGATGTTCCTTGTTTTTGGTTTCAGTTATAAAAAACATACTTTTCTCATACAGGACTTTGTGAACTCGTGTCCATACAAACAAAGGAACTTCAGTCACATAGCAACCAGCTTTTGACTATCACTTTAACCTATGGTAGTCCCTTATTTCGCTTCTACTTAGAAGGAAGCAAGTAATAAGACTATTTCTGCTAATTTTTTCTGGTAAGCGTGAAGTAAATAGAAACATACGATTTTTAAGAATAACTTGTTGCAGGGATATAGAGAAAGTCATGTGAATAGTACAGATCAGATTTTTACTTTCTCTATACTCACTATGTACATAGTGTATAGAGAATGTATTGCTCTCCACCAAAAAATTCGATACCGAGATTTCACCGGAAATATATGTTTTAGGGTCCCCTGTATCCAAAAAAAGTATTTTCAGAAAAAGGTCCGTGTGTCTGTGAACACGATAACTCAAAAACGAAAAGTCGATAAAATACCAAACTTGGTATTTAAGTTTAGTATCTTCCAGGGATGCGACACGAATATTTTGAGAAAAATCTCCCCACCCAAAACTACTCTTTACATGGAACTTTTTTCGAAAATTTTGATTTTCTAAAAAATGGCAAACGATTTTGATTAAAATAACGTATATTAAAGTTATTTACCTGACAAATAAATTGTATATTTTGAATTTTCTGGGAATAGCCTCTGAAGACTGGATGAATTTTTCATAACTACTAAACCGTAAGAGATGGACAAAAACTTAACACATAAAAAATGTAGAGCACGTTAAAACACACAATTTATGTTATATACATTTTTTACGTGGAGTTGATCGATTTTGAAATATTCCGTGTAGTTGGTTTGATATTTGAAAAATGTATACTTTTCTCATACAGGAATTTGTCAACTCCTGTTAATACAAACAAATGAACATCAGTCACATAGTAACCAGCTTTTGGCTTTCACTTTAACCTATGGTACTCCCTTATTTCGCTTCTACTTACAATAAAGCAAGAAATAAGACTATTTCTGCTAATTGTTCTTGATTAGAATGAAATAAATAAAAGATAAGCTTATTAACAATAATAATTTACAGAGATATAGAGAAAGTCATGTGAATGGAACACATAAGATTTTTTATGTTCTTTTTATAAATGACATACTACATAAGAGTCACATAATCATAGTGTTACAGCATGTATTACATTGTATTTGTTATTAACTACAATGCAAATTCATATACTGTTGTCTGAATTAAGGCAAAGTTTGGTTGAAAAAGAATGTTTGGGGTAGTAATTCGAACGTAGGGTGTTAAGACGGCGGCTAGGGACACTTAATTTATTTGTGTTTCTTGAAACAGAAAATAGTACATGTGTAATTTGTTAATGTTAAAAACAAATTTTCAGAATTTTAACAAAACTCACGGCTTTTTAACATTAGATGCTCATAAACGTTTGACTATTGCTATTCCTTTGACTCAATGAACAAGCTGATGTAGGTAATTTTGCAAAAGGTTATCTCGACTAAAATGTAGCAAATAAAAAATAAACAAGCTTTAGCTAGAATACCTTGTACACCAACTAATAAGCAAGAAGGTATGATGTGAATGGACCACAGATATTATTTATTATTATATGACCTGTACGCTTTTCTCCAAAACGTGATGGCCTTCAAACAGAATCTCTCCCACCTTCCACTGGGCAATAACCATTAGCAAGCAAAACACGAATCTGTACTAGGGGTGAGAGGCAACGTAGTAAAATCTGTGTTTCCTCTAGACTCTGGGGGCAGTTCAGTATCATGTTTCGTGTTAGTACAAACCAGTGAGTTACTGCACAACTGTTAAGGCAACTTGGCAACTTCGAGGGTTCATTCCCAGCCGCACCCCTCATAATCCCAAACTTTAAAGTGACACCGCATTAGGCAGAGGAGTGGGGCAGGGTTATCATGTTCTGAAAAATACTGTACATGAGTATATTTACATGGTGATTCAAAAATACTTTTATAACATTTTGGGAAAGATTCCTGATATTGGAACAAGAAAGTGGGTTCATATAAACACATGCTTTAACGCTTCGTTTTGGCGTTATTGATTTATCAACGGTTTTCCGGGTCCAATCTAATAATTTTATTTATACACTCATTTATAGAAGGCTTTGATCCATTTTAAACTACAGAGTTGTGTTGCCATAGCTGCTTCTTAACATTTATCTTTGATCAGATGTGTAATACATTCCCCCAGCATGCCTTACAAATGCTGTCTACAGGGACTTAATTCGTAACACACTCCCAGACTTGTTAGAAAGTGTGCCTCCGCAAATTAGAAGAAACATGTGTTTATGCATGATGCTCTAGCAAATTTTAGTCTCATAGTTCGAGATGAACTGGCTGGTATCTAGCATGGATAGGTAGAGAGGTACCAATTCCATGGCCTGCACGTTCCCCTGACCTCAGTCCTTTGGATGTTTATCTTTTATGGGCACCTTAAACCATTGACATCCTAGACGAATTGCTTGCCCTTCCATTCTTCGACGAGTACATGCGTGTCTAGACGCAAAACGAAGACATTTGGATCATTTTCTATAAGTAATATTTATGTGGAACACCTCCTGACAAACTTACAACGTCAAAAATATAATAATCGTCACTTTAAAATGTTTTGTACCTGGATAAGTCCAGAACGATGGGGTTTGGGACATGTGTTTATATAAACATTGTTTCTTGTAAAATCATTTTAGAATCATTCTGTATATATTAGGTATTTCTACCAACTTCGTAACCTAAAAGCAAACCTTAATTGCATCCTCACTTTCCCCTTATTCTTTATCATACCTACTGTAAGTCCCTATACTTTCCCTATTTCTTTTTCTCTTGTTTGTTCTGGTAAAGACACAAACACTGCTGCAGCGGCCGTTTGGCTTGCGTTACATGCGTGGTATCGTTTGCCAGTGCTTGCGAAATGAAAGCAGATGCAGATTACAAGAAAAGGAACCCCAGAGGAAATCTGTGGTAAATCAAACGTAGGAGAAATGTTAGGTAATTACTTCAGGACCTTTCTGGAAATAGGGGAGGAAAATAGGCTTTAGTAATAGGATACATGAAGTAACAGAGCAGGCAAGCATTATTTTACCCACGATGATTATCTTAAACCCAAGATTTTGAGAAAATAATGGTACTTAGTAGTTAATGCAGCAGCTTACTTAGGATCAAAATTCCTGAACCGACTGGGACGGCTTAGACGGTTAACTTTGTTGCTCGCTTTTGGGAGGTCCTGAATTCAAAGCCCGTGGGCCAACCAATTTAACTGTTTTTGTTTGTATGCTTTTTTTTTACTTTCTCTACACATACTGTGTATATAGTGTATAGAGAAGGCATTGTATTCCGCCCAAAAATCCGATACCGAGATTC
Organism: Hymenopus coronatus; assembly: GCA_030762935.1. Lineage (NCBI taxonomy): Eukaryota > Metazoa > Arthropoda > Insecta > Mantodea > Hymenopodidae > Hymenopus > Hymenopus coronatus. Next base: position 42,851,562 of record CM060884.1, read on the forward strand.
CATTGGAAATACATGTTTTGCGTCCCCTTGATTCCAAAAGGAAAAACAAAAATGTAAAAAGGTCCATGTGTGTGTATCTGTGGATAGCATAGCTCAAAAACGAAAAGGCTGTTAAATACCAAACTTGGTATTTAAGTTTGGTAGCTTCCGAGGATGCGACACGAAGATTTTCAAGAAAATCCTCCCACCCTAAACTACCCTTTACGTGGAAAAATTTCGACAATTTTGATTTTCTCAAAAATGGCTCCAATGATATTGATTAGAAAATATTTATATGAGAAATAAAATTTTCTGGAAATATCCTCTAAAATCTCTTTATTCTTGATGATTTTTATTGAATTTTGCATAACTGGTAAACCGTAAGATATAAAACAATAACTTACAAAACGTAGATCACTATAAAACACACACTTTATATTTTATACATATTTTCGTGGAATTGATCGTTTTTAAGACTTTCCTTTATTGGTTTCAGCTTTAGAAACTTATAATTTTCTCATACAGGAATTTATCAACTCCTGTTCATGCAAACAAAGGAACTTCAGTCACATAGTAACCAGCTTTTGACTATCACTTTAACCTATGGTACTCCTTTATTTCGCTTCTACTTACAAGGAAGGAAGTAATAAGAATACTACTGTTAATTGTTCTCAGTTAGCATGAGATAAATAGAAGTATAAGACTTTTAACAATAATTTGTTGCATAAATGTAGAGAAAGTCATGTGAATGGAACACATCAGACTTTTTTCTTATTTCCCTCAGCCCCCTAGGTAAATACTGGGTTGTTATTCAACAATATGACCCAATCAGTGTAAACCAAAACTAAAAATAGTGTCTGTGGTGTGTTGATAGCATGTCTACCTTGCATTTAAGAGCTACGTAGTTCTAATCTCGTTTAGGCTGAGCTAGGCTGAGTTATTCTCGGGGTTTTCCCTTAAACTGAAAAGTGAAATGTCGGATGGGTCGGCTTTAAGCCTCATTTTACCTATTTCATTCATCGTTCGATATGACCTACAGGTTAAAGGGCGTTAAAGTACAAAACATAAAAAATTTGATGTGTCACACTCGCATTACTTCTTCTAGCTACTCTACAAACTTAAGTAGAATGGAACTAAAGGGAATATCTAGGCTAAATTGATAGTCAAATGTTTTAAAGCTGTCGTTATAGGTTGTCATCGCAAATCGCTTCTTTGCTTGGCCAGCAATAGAACAAAGGAAAAACGGACACTTCCTTCTGAGAAAAGTATAAGTGCTCCACAATTTAAAAACTATTAAAGAAGGAATAGCTCGAAAATTCAAGATATACATTTTATTGGTGATGGAAATGACTTTAATATGCGGTATTTTAATCAAAATAGTTAGAGGCATTTTTAAGAAAAACAACATTTTGAAAATTTTTGTATTTAAAGGGTAGTTAGGGGAGGGCAAACTTTCTGAAAATCTTCGTGTCACCTCCGTCTTTTCATTTTTGAGCTATGCTGTCCACACACACACACACACACACACACACACACACACACACACACACACACAGGCACACACGGGCCTGTTTCTGAAAATGCTTGCTTTGGATTCAGGGGATCCTAAAACATGTATTTCCGATGAAATCTTAACATCGAATTTTTGGTTGGAATACAATACCTTCTCTACCCCTAGACTCTACCGACTTTTCGGACACATGGACACACGGACACACACACACACGGAACTTTTTCTGAAAATACTCTTTTTTTGGATACAGGGGACCCTAAAACACATATTTCCGGTGAAATCTCGGTATCGACTTTTTTGGTGGAGTGCAATACCTTCTCTAAATACTGTGTACATAGTACGTATAGAGAAAGTAAAACTGACCTGAAATCGATTTAGGGAAGGAAGACGGACTGAGGTGGCACTGCAGTAAGTTTGCGACTCGCATTGAGGAGGTCCGGAGTTCATTCCCCAGCGACCGTCCAATAAGAATGTTAGGCTGGTTTCACTTCTATGGTTTCCTTTCCATCATTTTCTCTTCATTGCGTTTCCCTTATCATTCATTTGTGGTTTCAGGTGCGTGGTATATGACAGTTCGGGCAGATGATGCAGATCCATGATCAATGGAAATACTTCTCAATATGGCTGCTAGGTCACTTTCACACCTTCTGGTGGTCCGGGAGTGGGACGGATCATCGGGTTCGGTAGCGTTAGGGACTTCTGCGCGTTTCTTTTTCACTTTCTCTACTCGTACTATGTACATAGGGTATAGAGAAGGTATTGTATTCGACCAAAAATCTGATACCGAGATTTCACCGGAAATACATGTTTTGGTCCCCCTGAATCAAAAAAAAAATTTGGAAAAAGGTCCGTGTGTGTGTGTGTGACTGTGGACAGCATAGCTCAAAAACGAAAAGACCGTTAAATACCAAACTTGGTATTATGTTTGGTATCTTCCAAGGATGCGACACGAAGATTTTAAAGAAAATCCCCCCAACCCCAACTACCCTTTACATGGAACTTTTATTGAAAATTTTGATTTTCTCAAAACTGGCTCTAATGATTTTGATTAAAATATCGTATATTAAAGATATTTACCTGACAAATAATATGTATATCTTGAACTTTCTGGGAATAGCCTCTGAAGACTACTTTATTCTGGATGACTTTTACGAAATTTTGCATAACTGCTAAACCGTAAGAAATGGACAAAAACTTACCACACAAAAATATAGAGCACATTAATACACGCAATTTATGTTATATACATCTTTTTAGAGGAGTTGATCGTTATTGAGATATTCCTTGTTTTTGGCTTCAGCTTTGAAAAACTTGTACTTTTCACATACAGGAATTTGTCAACTCGAGTCCATACATACAAAGGCACTTCACTCACCTAGTAACCGGCTTTTGACTTCACTTTAACCTATGATACTCCCATATTTCGCTTCTGCTTACAAGGAAGCAGGTAATAAGACTATTTCTGCTAATCTTTTCTCGATTAGCATGAAGTAAATAGAAGAATAAGCTTATTAACAATTATTTGTTACACAGAAGTAGAGAAAGTCATGTGAATGGAACACATCAGATTGTTTGGTAGTGTTTAACGCCCGCTTTTACTACTTAGGGCACCGCAGGGGAAACCGGAGACCCGGAGAAAAGCCGCCCCTGCGCCGCTTTGTCTACCACAAATCCCACATGCGGTCGCTTGGGATCTTGGTGAGAGGCGACCCAGGCGGTCTCTGGTGGTGTGTTGGTCTCTGATCTGTGGCTTTCTATGGTTTCTTCACCTCATGCATTCTCGCAGTGGGCGTATTCTATCTTTACACTTTAGGGGTCAGGGAGTTAATTGCCCCCTCCCAAATGAGAGAGAATAATTGTGGCTGTTGACTATTATTGCTCGGCCAAAAGAAAAAATATGAAGTGTAAATGTTTTTTGAATACAATATTTAAAGTTTTAAGAAATAAAAGAAAACGGGTTGATTCACAACAACCTTTAACGCTAACCAGAATGAGAACGACCAAGTTGAAATGCATATCTTTCAATGGAAGCATTCATGGGAAGCAGGAACGAGAAGCAAATACTTAGCTCCATTCCAGTGAAGTTTGATCATTGCAAACAATGAAGTCTTGATACGCAAAATTAACCAGGAAAAGAACAATAAATGCATTACCGTTCTCGTTACCGGGGTGCTATGAACCATATTTTCTTTAGTACTATGCACAGTTTACACAGTAGGTAGAGAAGATATTTGAATAACCTGATTTCACCAGAAATACATATTTTTGAGTCCCCTGAATACGTAAAAACATATTGAGTAAATTATTCTTGTGTATGTATGTCTGTGAACGGCATAATTCAAGAACGAAAAGTCTGGTAAGTACAAAAGTTGGTATTTAAGTTCAGTATCTGTTAAGGATATCAATTAAGGTTTTGGAGAAAGTACCCCACACCAACTACTCCTTACATGCCACATTTTTCGAAAATTGTGATTTTTCTCAAAAATGGCTATAACATTTTAATTAAAGAGATATATGTTTAATATATTTTCATTAAAATACGCATCTTGAATTCTGTGGGAATAGCCTCTGAAGCTTCTTCATTCTGGACTGGTAAACGGTGCTTTATTGTAACTGGTAAGACATACACAAAAACTTACTACAAAAAAATATAAATCATGTTAAACTCAAATTTATGTATGTACAATTTTTGTAGAGTTAACCGTTTGCAAGATATTTCTTGTTGCTGTCATCTTCATTTTTAAACCTCTTGTTTTGTTCCTCGTCACACAGAGATATTCGAATTTCAGTTGTTTCTCATAGCGATAGCTTTTAAAGGAATTGGTTATTGCATTAACCTAGTGTAGCACATTATTTTTCTTTTGCTAAGAAGGAACTATTACAACAGCCTATGCGAATGTGATAATTAGACTGAAAAATTCAATGCTATAGTCGGGATTTGAACCACGGACCTCCCGGTCTCTAGCTGGTTGCTCTAGCACTGAACTACCATGGCAACATGCCGACATAGCATTGAAATTTTCAACTGACTCGCATGTTTCCCATAACCATAAGGTGATCTCAAAATAATGTGGTTTACCGGGAAATATGCGAGTCAAATGAGAAATTCAATGCTATGCCGGCATGTTGCCATGGTAGCTCAGAGGAAGAGCAACCGCTAGAGACCGGGAGATCCGTGGTTAAAATCCTGGCTATGGCATTGAATTTTTCAGTGTGGCCCAATCTTGCTAATGTTTATATCGATTACCATGATGTAGATAAAGGAGTAATATTTTGTCACAGTAGTTTATAGAGAAAGTAATCTGAATGGAATACTTAAAATATTTTAGGGTAAATTCACGTGGATATAGAGAAAGTGTTCAAGACAATCTTCACTTGCCCTAAGGAGAAACTGGATTGATACTCTTGTTTGAAATCCTCACACCTTTTTCCTCAGTAACTCCAAGAAACTTCACTTACCACCCAAGACGAAGTCCACTCTAACTATCGATAATCGCTGAAACCCACCTCGCCCGCCGGATTCATGACATAAAACAAAAGAAGTAGAAACCAAGTTGAGACAGTTGCCACATTCTAAAACGTACAGCATAAAAAATCCTTTGAACGGGTTGAAAGGCTTAGAAAGTTAACGTTTCAAAAAGTGATAAAATTGTGTAATTGACATCAAAGCTTTATTTCCTAGCCATAAGCGCCAACTTAGGGGACGCAAAAAACTTTCATCCTCCTCAACTGACCCCTCAATAATTATGCTGAAGCCTGGGTCCCTTAAAAATACCAAAAACAGTTTTCTCATTAACAATATGATGTGCCATTCACATGCCTTTCTCTTCCTATTCAGCAACAAATTATGCGTACAAAGGCTAACTCTTCTATCTACTTCATGTCAATCGAGATAAAGAATAGCAGGGGAGTTTTATTACTTATTTCCTATTAAGTAGAAGGGAAATGAAGCAATGCGCTAGGCTAAAGCTGTAGTCAACCTTTTAAAAGCCGGTCGCTATATAAAACAGTTGAGATGTTGTTCCCTTAGCATGGTCCCATTGGAGAAAAGTTAGTTTAAAATTAAAACCAATAATAAGGAATATTTGGAAAATGGCCACGCTAAATGAAGGTTATAACGTAAATTATGTGTTTTTAGCGTGCTCTACATTTTTTGTGAAGAAAGTTTTTGTCTATATCTTACGGTTTACCAGTTATGCAAAATTCATCCAGAATAAAGAAGTCTTCAGAGGCTATTTCCAGGAAATTAAAAATATGCATTTATTTTATTATGTAAATATATTTAACAAACGGCTCTAGACCAAAATCGTTATAGCTATTTCCGAAAAAGTTTCCATGTAAACAGTAGTTTGCTGTGTGGGGATTTTCTTGAAAATCTTCGTGTCGCATCCTTGGGAGATATTAACTTCAATACCAAATATTGCATTAAAAATTCTTTTTGTTTTTGAGCTATGCCGTCCACATAAACACACACATACTAACGTTTTTTATAATAAATGCTCTTTTTGGATTCTGGGAGTCTCAAATCGTGTATTTCCGGGGAAACCTCGACATCAATTGTAGGTGGGATGCAATATCTTCTCTATCTCTATGTACATTGTATGTACATAAACTACAGAAGTAAAAGGATAAGGTGTTAAACAATTATACACATTAATAACGAATATCTCGGAAAAAGCTTATGCAACCCAAAAGGTTATTTGAAATAAACTGAGTTTTAAGAGTACCTACTACATGTTTTGTGTAGTAAGTTTTTATCTATTATTTGAAATTTAAAAATTATATAAGACTATACAAAACTATTTACAGATGAGTTCGGCCAAGGCTATTGCAACACAATTCAACATATGCATTTTGTTCTTCATGGAAAATATCGTATAATTTTACTATTTTATTAAAAATTGCACCTGAGAAAAAGTTGAGAGTGAGGGAATGTTTTTGAAAATCTTGGTGTCACATATTTGGAAGACACTGATCATGAATACCAAGTTTGGTGTTTATCAGACTGCAAACAACTTGCATAGCTTTAGTAAAAATAATTTTTATTCACAGGCCATCAAAATGTGTATTTTGGATGAAACGTAGGCATTAAATTTTAGGATGGGATATAGGTAGATAATACTTAACCTACTTATTTTACGTAGTAGAGAATGTAAAAACCACATGGTTAACTACATTTGTCATTTTTACATACCGATTGGAAGAGAAATATTCCAGTCCTTCTAATATGTGCTTCATAGAAGCATTATAAACAAAAACAGTTTAATGGCCTTTTGTTTTTTGATCACCCGATTTCGAAAAAATAAATGGTTTGTCTTCCAAATTGGATGCGTAATTCCACAACAAAGTACGAAGGTAATAGTTTGTTACTTATAAAATGCGTGGAGTAACGTATTTCTGACATTAGCTTCTGTAGGAATTATGGGAGATCGAGTTTCGAAATAACCAATCACTTAAAAGAATTAAAGGAATATACCGAGCAGCTTTTCAGACGTAAAATAACTCGACAACCTTGCGTTGAGGTTGCTGAGGGATCTGAACTGGGTTCTAGATGTAAACACGTCGGTCGATTGCAAACACGATGCAGGGTGGTTTAATGTTCTGAGAGATAACGACTGCAACTGGCATTCTGATTGACCTACACTCGCACAGTATAAACGGAGCTAATTTCTTCAATGTTCTAGTGACTAACTTAGTGCAATTGGCACCCACCAACCTGCAGCGTTTCTAGCTTGACTTTCTCTTGTTTTCGAAATAACTAAATTATCTCCGTAGGAAATAGGAACAAAAAACGAAACATACAAAATCTGTTCCAAATATCGAGATCTAACCCTGATGTAAATTAATGTAATGATTTCCCTTCCACCCGATATATACAGGCAATATTATACAGGAGGCAGAAAAGTAACTGCCTATTATGAACTACCTGTGCACTTTCGTTTAATTCAGTGGTGGCCTTAACTAAATGATCATTTTGAAAATAATGTTCACTTTCTCTACACGTACTATGTACATAGTGTATAGAGAAGGTATTTTACTCCACCCAAAAATGCGATACCGAGATTTCACCGGAAATATATATTTTAGGTCACCTGTATCCAAAAAAAGTCCGTGTGTGTCTCCGTGTGTCTGTGAACACGATGACTCAAAAACGAAAAGTCGGTGAGATACCAAACTTGGTATTTAAGTTTAGTACCTTCCAGGGATTGAACACGAAGATTTTGAGAAAAATCCGCCCCCCCCCAAACTACCCTTTACATGGAACTTTTTTAGAAAATTTTGATTTTCTCAAAAATGGCTAACGATTTTGATTAAAATATCATATATATTAAAAATAGTTACCTGGCATATAAAATCTATATCTTGAATTTTCTGGGAATAGCCTCTGAAAACTACTTTACTTTGGATGAATGTTACGGACTTTTACATAACTGCAAAACCGTAAGAGACGGAGAAAAGCTTACCTTACAAAATACGTAGAGCACTTTAAAACACACAATTTATGTTATATGTATTTTTTCCGTGGAATTGGTCGTTTTTGACATATTCATTGTTTTTGGTTTCAGCTTTAAAAAAAAAAAAAACTTATACTTTCCTCACACAGGGCTTTTGTGAACTCCTTTCCATACAAACAAAGGGACTTCAGTCACATAGCAACCAATGGTACCCCCTTATTTCGCTTCTACTTACAAGGAAGTAAGTAATAAGACTATTTCAGTTAATTTTTTTCTGATTAGCAGGAAGTAAAGAGATGTGTAAGCTTTTTAACACTAATTTGTTGCATAGATGCAGAGAAAGTCATGTGAATGGTACACATCAGATTTTTTCACACTTGTTCTATATTACTTGTTACATTGTACCATTTAGTTCCTTCAACTAAATGAATGTTTTCATCATATATGGACTATTTAAATTAAGCACACCTACGAAAAAATGTGTTGCGAAAATGCAATTGTTTTCTTTTGGGGAAACAGAAAGAACCACCGCTGCATGTCAGGCCACTTTATTTGCACGAAATGTGACCTTGAGGCAATGCATATTAACGTTTCTCTACTACGAATTTGATTTCAGAACTGGTGTACACCCTAAGGGTCACAATCTCGTTCTCATTTTTCCTCTTTGCAAGAATAACAACCACGTCGTCCCTGTGATAGGGGAAGGGGAGAAGCGTTTCCACGCGGATGTTTTCAACACGTGTTCAGCGTTAAAACTTTCCCAGGGCGGACATTTTTCCTTTCTTTGGACAGAATTTGTGAATAACAGCTACAGTTAGTTTTAACTTTTAAAGAAGGAGCATGTGAATTCCTTTTTAAGTTTGTCCATAGGAAGCTGTTGGTTTAAGGGGAGATAGTGGCCTAATTGCAGTTATATATTTAAACGACTCAATTTTACTTCCTCTACACGTACTATGTACATAGTTTATATGTAAGGTATTGTAAAGCATCCAAAAATTCGATACCGAGATTTCACCGGAAATACATGTCTTGGGTACCCTGAATCCAAAAAAGAAACCAACATTTTTTGGAAAAAGGTCCATGTGTGGGCGTGTCTCTGTGGATAGCATTGCTCAAAAGCGAAAATACCGTTAAATACCAAACTTGATATTTTGAAGAATATCATCCCACTTCCAAACTACCCTTTACATGGAACTTATTTTGGAGTTCTGGCTATCGGTTTAGACTAGTGTGGTCCCTTATTTCCCATCCACTTATGAGGATCTAAGCAATAAGACCATTTCTAGTAATATTTATCTTGACTTTCTTGAAATAGACTAAATAATTGGTTGTATGAATAGTTTGTTACGGAATAGCCAGAGAAATTTGTGTGAATGGAACACATCAAATTTTCAAAATAAATATTTTTTTGAAGTTGAAGCATAATATTTTGTAAACATACTCTTTAATAATAATATGATGCGCTTGGTAGCTGTCTGATAGACCAATGAGTATTTAAATCATGGACCCAGGCGTAACCTGTGAGGCTTACATTCCAGATTCGACTCCCGTCGGGCCGGCCACTCTGAACATGGGGTTTTCATGGTTCTCCCTAGTCGGTAGACGAATACTGAGGTGGCTCACCTTGTAATAGAAATATCTCGCCATCTTTTCATTTCAATTATTTAGGGTTGTAGCACCAGGTGACGGCGGTTGGTATGTTGCGGCAGAATGATACAATTTGGCTATGGACAAATTTCTCACTGGCGTTTGGCGGCATTGCTTGTGTGCTTTTCGTTCTTGGGAGTGCTTTTATAAACCCGCGGCTCCTTGATGCGGTAGCTCAGGTAGGGCTAATCGGTTTTAGGATTGATGTCATATCGGCGTCTTTAGAGACGTAGTCCTTACTACATACATCGTCGACCAGATCAGATCTGTACAGTACGCCTGTTTGTTTAGGCAACATGCACGATGATGTTCTGTGGTGAGGAGAGGAAGTATTTTACCTACCTGAACCCTCCCCTCCACACTGGTTACTACGTTCAGGGCCTGCGGGTAGCTGATCAGATCTGTACAGTACGCCTGCTTGTTTAGGCAACATGCACGATGATGTTCTGTGGTGAGGAGAGGAAGTATTTTACCTACCTGAACCCTCCCCTCCACACTGGTTACTACGTTCAGGGCCTGCGGGTAGCTGTGATATTTTACAGAACCTGAAATCTTACTGGATGTATACCAGGTGGAGCCAACTGCCTCGTGTTTGATGTATTCATATAACCCTTGGTATAGTTTTCTCCAAAGCATGATGACCTTCAAACGGGACCGCTCCCCCTATCACTGGGCAATAACCATTAGCAAACAAAAGATGACTGTGTTAGGGATGAGAGGCGACGTAGCTAAATCTCTAATTCCTGGAGACACTATAGACTCTACTTACAAGTCGAGATTCGCGCCTCCGTTAAGGGACCAAACACTGGAACACTTAGCAAAGGCCAGGGTGGTTTCCAACCGCAAACCTCCAAATCCCAAACTTTAAAAGGCATAGCGTTATGCTCCAAAAATTACTGTTTAGAGTCACAGAATTCAACGTGGTTATTTAATGTTAAAACCTAACCTTCGCATTACACGTATTGCGTTAAGAGGAGAATGAGCGGGACGCGCTCATAGCCCAGTTCTCCGCTGTCGGGGTTTAACTTGAAATATCTCCGTTGAGTTCTGCAACTCTTTAAACGCAAAGGGATATTGCACACGTCAAATACGGAGCAGTTGGGCCACCTGGTATAATAGCAGAGGTGTGTCCGTACCTGTATTGCCTACTTTGGAGTTGCATTAGAAGATAGTGAAGACCAAACTTCTCATAATTACGGAGCACATTTGATGTATCTAAAGGCAGAAGTTCACTGCACATTCCTGTAGACACAAGCAGCACGTACACTCTTAACCGGCTTTTGAATAGAGAACGCAAAACAGGGAGGCGAGGGCAGTAGTCTAACTAGTCAAGAGTCGACAGTAAGTGTAGACCCCGCCCCCTGTTTCTGACCTATCAATCCCCGTAGAGCTGTTAACTTGAAATCCCTCAAACGATACGTTCTCACATTTACCTTGCGTGCATCTTCATCATTCCTATTGGTCAAACTGCCACTACAGGGAACACTACCCGTCTGTGGAGCCCATATCACACCACGGCTCAGCCTACCTGCTCAAAACTAAACTACTGGCCATAGAGCCTATACCAGTAGACACCAGCTGGATGCTGTTTGAGTAAAGCAGAGAGAGCGTCTTTGGTAGATGCTCATTCAAATCGCATTAATTGCACTACGTGACAAACTGCACGGAAAGCAGAAACATGTGTTTAGTGTTAGTATGCAAAATATTACCTGAAATACGTAATCTATTTTCATAGCGCATTGGTTAATAAATCTGCTGTAGGTTCATGTTTGGTAGAAAAATTGCTCTATTGCGTTTCTTGCATTAGTGTTTAGTATTTATACTTCGATAGCTTTGGTCGCAATTTGTATTTGTAAATAAATATTACAAAGATGACTCAGTATTAACATAAAACAACAAGCTCCTTAACTTGATTAATACCAGTGTAATTGTATTGTAACGAAAACAATATGAGAATTAATTTGTAAGGAAACATTTCATATTTATAGCAGTGAATATGAACAGGGTAATTAATTAGTGTCGAATACATAAACATCGTCCTTTTTGGTACGTGACATACTCTCTTGTATGGGTTGCATAAGAACGTTGCAAATTGCATTTTCTGAGCGCATAACTTTGTCGCAAACTAAACACTTTCTATAAATATGAATATTCTTCCTAGGCAGGTTTAAATGTAAGAGTCGATGGACTGCGTGTTTGCTTTCTTTTTCCTATGTTTAAGATGACACACTACGAGACCATTCCTGCACAATTGCACGGAGTAAGCCTGTTCTAGCACAAATCTATACTAATAAATGGAGTTCGGTTTTGGGTTCCCAAGCGCACTCAGTTACGACCGCACAGAGCAGTCAGTGGTATAAACAGAGGGTAGTGGGGAGGCGTTTTTAGTGTAAACATGCATACCTTCGGTATAATCGGTTCCAAAAGTATGTGTATTTATATTATATGCATCATCCTAATTCATAAATTAACACAATAAAATATTATTCCTAAAATTATTAGTAAATAAACAAATGAAAGTATAAAGCTTTGTCAAAAAAATCTCACATGACTTTCTCTACATCTCTGCAACAAATTGTAGTTAAAAAGCATATGCTTCTATTTACTTCATGCTAATTAGTAGAAATAGTCTTATTACTTGCTTCCTTGTAAGTAGAAGCGAAATGAGGGAGTTTCATAGGTTAAGATAGCCAAAAACTGGTTGCTATGTAACTGAAGTTCCTTTATTTGTATAGACAGGAGTTAAGAAATTCCTGTATGAGAAAAGTATAAGTTTTTCCAAGCTAAAACGAAAATCCAGGAATATATTAAAAATGATCAACTCCACGAAAAAAAATGTATATGACATAAATTGCATATTCTATCGTGAGCTACATTTTCTGTGTGGTAAGTTTTTCTCCATCTCTTACGGTTTAGCAGTTACGCACAATTCCGTAAAATTTGTCCAGAATAAAGTAGTCTTCAGGGACTATTCCCAGAAAATTCCAGATATACATTTAATTTGCCACATAAATATCTTTAATATACGATGTTTTAATCAAAATCGTTAGAGCCATTTTTAAGAAAATCAAAATTTTCAAATGTTTTTCCATGTAAAGGTTATTTTGGGGTGTGGGATTTTCTTGAAAATCTTGGAGTCGCATTCTTGGAAGATACCAAACTTAAATACCAAGTTTGGGCTTTAACGGTCTTTTCGTTTTTGAGCTATGCTGCCCAAAGACACACAGACAGACACACACGGACCTTTTTCTAAAAATGCTTTTTTTTGGAATCAGGGAGTCTCAAAATATGTATTTCCGGTGAAATCTTGGTATCGAATTTTTAGGTACCTTATCTATACACTATGTACATAGTTCGTATAGAGAAAGTAATAATCAGTGTGTATTGACATTGTATACATCGTTCTAATTCATGAGAATATTATTCCTAATATGTATGATTGGTAAATGAAAACTCCTTTTACTTTTTAGAACTAAAACTATAAAACTTGGTACAAAAATAATCAGGGTAATAATGTTCAGAGCTTTGAATAGACAATGAACCAAACTCAGTCAGAATTCATTGCACTGAAATACAAGATATATCTTTACTATATCCAAAGAAAAGGCTTTCTTTCTGTCACTCAAAATATATTTGAATCATCCACAAGTTTTGGTTTCATTGTTTATCACACAAGCCTTGTGTAGGACAAGTAGAGTCAGACTGAAAAATGCAATGCCGTAGCGAGGATTTGAACCACGGATATCCCGGTCTCTAGCCGGTTGCTCTTCCACTGAGCTACTTTGGCAACATGCCGGCATGGCACTGATTTTCTCAACTCTCTCGCATGTTTCCCGGTAAACCACAAGGTGATCTCAAATTATTTTGAGATGACAACCCCAATGGCGACCTACAATGTTGTAAGAACTTTAAGTCCTAGTATTCATAGTACAGCCAACTATTGTGGTTTAATTTAATTGTTTTTTCACACAAGCTGCGTGTAGGACATGAATTGGATAGGTGGAGTCAGTCCATAAGTTTGTTCAGTGTGGAATGCGTGTGTCGTATTTTCGACATTTTCAATCTGCACTCTTTCAGTGTACACTAGTTCATCTACTAGCAGGAACTGAATGACGAATGCCGTTCCGCGAAGAATCGAACACTTTAACGCCCGGGAACCGATACTCTCGGTTTTGGAGTCGACTCCCTCTTCCGCACGCCATCTGTTACAACAGATATAAAACGTGTTTCTGCAAATGAGGAACTGTGTGAAAGAATATGCTGTAGGTATACTTAACGTGATGTGAACTCATGCTGAAAGCGTCTTACTTTTTCTACTACGCAAAAAGGTAGAGTAGATATATTGCATTTCACCAAAATTCGATACAGGGATACCACTGAAAATACGCGTTTTGAGACTCCCTGAATAGAAAAAAAAATCTGATGTATTTCATTCACATGGCTTTCTCTACATTTCTGCAACAAACTAATCTTAAAAAGCCTAGGCTTCTATTTACTGTATGCTAATTGAGAAAACAGTAGACTTGCTTCCTTGTAAGTAGAAGCGAAACAAGGGAGTACCATAGGTTACAGTGATAGTCAAAGGTGGTTGCTATGTGAATGAATTTCCTTTGTTTGTATGGACAGGAGTTGACAAATTCTTGAATGAGAAAAGTAGGTTTCTCAAAGCTGAAACTAAGAATAAGGAATATCAACTCCACGAAAAAATGTATATAACATAAACTGTGTGTTTTAATGTGCTCTACACTTTCTGTGTGGTAAGTTTATGTCCATCTCTTACACTTTAGCAGTTATGCAAAATTCCGTAAAATTCCTCTAAGATAAAGTAGTCTTCAGGGGCTATTCCCAGAAAATTCAAGATATACACTTTATTTGGCAAGTAAATATTTTAAATATACGAGATTTTATTCAAAATCGTTAGAGCCATTTTTAAGAAACTCAAAATGTTGGAAATTTTTTCATGTAAAGGATAGTTAGGGGTAGGGGGATTTTCTTGAAAATCTTCGTGTCGCATCCTTGGAAGATACCAAACTTAAATACCAAGTGTGGTTTTTAACGGTCTTTACATTTTTGAGTTACGCTGCCCACAGACACACTCGGACATTTTTCTAAAAATGCTTTTTTTTTTGGATTCAAGGGGTCTCAAAACATATATTTCCGGTGAAATCTCGGTATAGAATTTTTGGGTGCAATACAATACCTTCTCTATACACTATCTGCATAGTACGTATAGAGAAAGCAAAAATCTGATGTGTTCCATTCACATAAGTTTCTGTAACTGTTCCACTTGTAAACTATTCTTATAAGAAATTACATATTCTTCCATATACTTCATGCTAATCAACATAAACATTAACAGAGATGGTCTTTTTGCTTGCTTCCTTCCTTATAAGCAGAAGGGAAATTAGGGAATTCATTAGGCTAAAGTGATAGTAAATTCTTTCAAAAGCTGGTAACTATGTAAAACATTTTGCATGGCCAACAGTAAAACAAGAGAGGTGAAACGTTTGGATAAAGTTAAGTAGTTTAAAATTTGAAACCAATGACAAGGAACGTCACTAAAACGGTATGTGCTGTGCGTTCTATGACGTCAGACCGAAAGCAAGACTTCGCGAGAGAGTCGACATCAGCGTTAGGAGTCGATGGAGTCGAGAGTGCATTTCAGCCCATCTCTATTGAATGAGGCCAGGCAGTGAGCAATCCTAGATAGTGCAAAACGTTTTGAAACGGACTATAGATACCACGCCTACTCCATCACATCATAGTTATACTCTGTGTACACCGAGACCCCGCACGGAATATCCTCAGTGTAAATATTGAATACTCTATTTCAGAAAGTCTAAAACCCGGATTTGAGTTCCAACCAACAACTATTACACTTCAATCTTTTATACGAGAGATGTTGCTATTTTTCCAAACTCGAGAGAAAATATTATCGATCCTTACTTCTTGGCAAGGCGCCTTATAAGCTTGCTAGATATGGATTATTTGTCTACAGAAATTATTTGGGGTTGCAAGAGGCAGCTATGGTCAGCCAAGCGTGGCTGAAGGTGCTCCCGGGCGAAAGGATCCATCTTGAGTTGTCCTCTTAAGCATATATTAAATATGAAGCAGAGAGAAGGCTTCCTTTGAACTTGTGCCTTACTCCCTCGGGATGTCGTCTCGCTTCTAACGACAAAGGGAATAATATCAGGCTCTTCTCAATATACAGCTTTCAGCCTATTTACTTGACAACTATTTTCTCTTAATTTAACCTAATGACTTACCTTCCTCGGATAATTAATTTTCCACTCTTTAAGTTTGCTAAACCACCTCTGAGGGCAAATTTAAAATATGTTGTTTCACTGCTTAGCTAGAATAATTTATTGTATTTAGGTTTCAGTTTCAATTCATTACAAAGAATGTCGAGTTAATTAAACTGCATCGCTTAATCATAATAAACAATTAGAGTTAAGTACCCGTTTTGCGCTACATTTTCTTAGCATCCGTTTCTCTGTTCTGCTGTTCTTTCTTATCCACTTTTCTTTTATCTTTCCCAAATATTAACCTATTTATTTAATTCTTCTCCTTCTCTTGACATTCAACATTTTGATCACTGCCGTTTCTCCTGGCATATTCTATTTGTGTTCCCAAATGTCTTTCCTACAATTTCTTAAAACCGTCAAGCTCCCCACACAAAATACAACGATCTATTTCATCGCCTTTAAAAAGTAATACTCTCTCCTTATCTATCTATGGTAATCCTTCCTATAAATATATCTCCACATAACACTCTCTTAACTAATATTTATTTATTTTTCGGTATAAACAAAGCGACACTTTATTTATTAACTACTCCCATACTTCTTTATATCTTCTATCGTAATTCTCACCCATTTCCAGAATCGTTTTTACTTTCTATATACGTACTATGTACATAGTGTATACAGGTATTCCACTCCACCCAAAAATTCGATTCCGAGATTTCACCGAAAGTATATGTTTTAGGGTCTCCTGTATCCAAAAAAAAGCATTTTCCAAAAAGGTCCGTGTGGGTATGTGTGTCCGTGTGTCTGTGAACAGGATAGCTCAAAAATGAAAAGTCTGTAAAATACCAAAGTTGGTATTTCAATTCATTATCTTCCAGGGATGCGACACGAAGATTTTGAGAAAAATCCCCCACCCCAAACTACCCTTTACATGAAACTTTTTTCGAAAATTTTGATTAAAATTTCGTATATTAAGACATTTAACTAAAAAATAAAATATGTATTTTGAATTTTCCGGGAATAACCTCTGAGGACTACTTTATTCTAGATGAATTCTATAGAATTTTGCATAACTGGTAAACCGTAATAGATGTACAAAAACTTACAACACAGAAATATAGAGCACCTTAAAACATACAATTCATCTTATATACTGGAGCTAATCGTTTTTGAGATACTCCTTGTTTTTTGCTTCAGTTTTTACAAAACATACTTTTCTCATACAGGAATTTAACAATTTCTGTCCATACAAACAAAGCAACTTCAGTCACATACCAACCAATTTTTAACAATCACTTTAACTAATAGTACTCCCTTATTTCGCTTCTTCTGACAAGGAAGCAAATAATAGGACTATTTCTACCGATTTTTTCTCGAATAGTATGAAGTAAATAGAAGCATAAACTTTTTAACAATTATTTTTTGCAGAGATATAAAGAAAGTCATGTGAATGGAACACATCAGATTTTTCATCTTATTCTCCCTTCATAAGTATTGCATTACTATGTTGGTCTAAATTTCTTCTAACTCCAGTCACCAGCACCTCTCATTTTTAATTATCTTCAGCTGTTTGTTTCATGTATATTTTTAGCACACTGCAATCCTCGCTCTTTATACATTCATACACATTTCAAAACTCTCTCCAGAATCATACCACTTCTTCCCGGTTTTCCTAATTCTACCATCTTTGGTAGTAATTTCTACCATTCCTGTAGTTTTAACATGTAATAAATAATTCTGTCATGCAAGATTTAGAAATCATAAGTTCAGACGTGGAAACTAATATAATGCAAGTGTACTTTACCGTAAGACATTTGCAAAAATGTGATGTATTCTATTATACATCTTTGCAAAAAAAAAAAAAAAAAAAAAAAAAAAAATCTGATGTGTTCCATTTACATGACTTTCTCTACATCTCTGCAGCAAATTTTAGTTATAAATCTTATGCTTCTATTTACTTCATGCTAATCGAGAAATATTAGCAGAAATAATCTTATTATTTGCTTCCTTGTAAGGAGCAGCGAAATGAGGGGGTACCATAGGTTAAAATGATAGCCAAAAGCTGGTTGCTATGTAACTGAAGTTCCTTTGTTTGTATGGACAGGAGTTAACAAATTCCTGTATGTATATAAAATTGTGTGTTTTATCACGAGCTACATTTTCTGTAGAGTAAATTTTTGTCCATCTCTTATGGTTTAGCAGTTATACACAATTCCGTAAAATTCGTCCAGTATAATGTAGCCTTCAGAGGCTATTCTCAGAAAATTCAAGATATACATTTTATTTGTCAGGTAAATATCTGTAATATACACCATTTTAATCAAAATCGTTAGAACCATTTTTAAGAAAATAAAAATTTTCGAAATTTTTCCATGTAAAGGGTAGTTTGGGGTGGGGGGTTTTCTTGAAAATCTTCGTGTCGCATCCTTGGAAGATACCAAACTTAAATACCAAGTTTGGTATTTAACGGTCTTTTCGTTTTTGAGCTATGCTGCCCACAGACACACACACATACACACAGGCACAAATACACGGATATTTTGCTAAAAATGCTTTTTTTTTGGATTCAGGGAGTCTCAAAACATGTATTTCCGGTGAAATCTCGGTATCGAATTCTTGGGTACAATACAATACCTTCTCTATACACTATGTACATAGTTCGTATAGAGAAAGTAAATATTGTTAAAAAGCTTTTTCTTCTCTCTGCTTTATGCTTTTTTTTACAGTGGAGGGGGAAAATTCATTACGCATTCAACCCCCACCCGAAGTGCAATGGCTGGGAGGATATGTGGGACTCTCCGCTTCCTCATGTAGCATATCCACTAAAAAAGCCCTCCATGTGATATCACGTAGATGGCTGTGTTAAACGTGTAGTATACCGCGGTTCCGCTGATGCACCTGCGTTAGTAAATGAAAGATAGGGATGCTGCCGCACAGTGGCGGGAGCGAGGTAAAGATGGCTGCTAGGCTACAGCCATGAAACCTGACTGCAGCCTAGGGAAATGAAGGTAAAATTGTGTAGGAAGTTGAAGGAGATAGTAGGTGAGGATGTTGGAATGATCGTGGAAGCTTACTTGTGTTTCAGTCTTTCCATGTCCTGTCGGAGTCTCGTGCACTTCGCCGCTAGGACGAGGTCCTTCTCCGTAGGGACCCACTTCCCGTCTGAGATAGTGGGCCTTAGTGGTGTTGGGTGGCTGGCTCCGGGATCGGAACAGCTCAGCGGAGTACGCTGCTTGCTGGCTCATGACCTGCTTGAGCTGCTGGATGCTAGATCTGCTGTGGTGGTTTGATGCAAGGTGATGGTGGCCTGAAGTTCTTGCAGCTTCAGATCCAGGACGCTGCTGCAACAAGGGCAACCCTGACGACAAGGGATCGTCGAGGTCCGACTGATCCTAGAGCTCCAGCCTCACAAGTGGTCCCCGGTTGCAAATTATCCTTGTGGCCCTCAAACAAGAAGGCCACTTGGGTTTCGCTGCGGCGAGGAGGTGCCGGGTGGAAAGGTCCCGAGGGACCCCCGTACCACGGCACTGAACCGGGGCGGCGGAGGCGGTGTGGGTGATGGCAGCAACTGCGGTGGCGGCTGGCGGCGAAGCAAGGCTTGCTGGGACCGATAGCGTCGGAGGTGCTGCCTCTTCGGTGGCTGCCGAGGAAGAGGCATCGGGTGCTGCCTTAGCGGCGAGTCTGCGCTGTCTCTTCTTGGCCATCCTTACGAGTCGAAGAAGCAGCTCCGAATGCCTTATGCTAATCGAGATAAACATTAGCTCAAAAGGCATTACTTGTTTACTTTTGAGTAGAAGGGAAGTAAGGAAATACACTAAACCAAAGCGACGGTCAAATATTTTAAAAGTTGATTTCATGTGATTGAAATTCGTTCTTTGCACGAGCAGGAGTTGACAAATTCCCATATGAAATAATGATAGTCAAAACCTTTAAAAGCTGCTCCTATGTGATACAATTGAAATTGGGTTCTCTTTGCATGGACAAGAGTAAAACAAAAGAGAGCTGAAACGAATGACGACTCTCGTTAGTAACAATACATTTGAAACAACCACTGTCGTTATTTGGAACAGTTACAAATTGCTTCACGAAACCTAATTTGATATGGAATGGTGGAAGAAGGAGATACTATCCTCTTAGAAGGAGGAACCAATGTCTCATACTTCAAATTATTTAAGTTCAGTATCTTCCAATAATGCGACACGAAGATTTTCAAGAAAATCCCCCGCCCCCAACTACCCCTTACATGGAAAATTTGTTGACACTTTTTATTTTCTCAAAAATTTTGAATAAAATGTCGTATATTAAAGATATTTACATGTCAAATAAAATTTATGTCTTGAATTTCCTGGGAATAGCTTCTGAAGACTCTTTATTTTTGATAAAGTTTGCGGAATTTTGCTTAGGTGGTAAATCGTAAGACATAGGCAAAAACCTACAGGATAGAAAATACAGAGCTCGTTAAAACACGCAATTTGTTATATACATTTTTCCGTGGAGTTGATTGTTGTTAAGATATTCCGTGTTATTTGTTTCAGCTATAAATACTTATACTTTTCTCATACAAACAAAGGAACTTCAATCACTTAGCAACCAGCTTTTGGTTAATACATTAGCCTATGGTACTCCCTTACTTCCCTTCTACTTGCATGGAAGCAAGTAATAAGAATATTTTTTTCTGGATTACCATGAAGTAAAAAGAAGCATAAGCTTTTTAGCAATAATTTGTTGCAGAGATATAGAGTAAGTTCCATTCACATGATTTTCTCTACACCTCTGCAACAAATTATTCAGAAAAAATTATCAGAAATAGTCTTATTACTTGCTTTCTTGCAAGTAGAAGCGAAATAAGGGACCACCATAAGTTAAGGTGATAGTTAAAAGCTGGTTGTTATATCACTGAAGTTCCTTTGTCTGTATGGACAGCAGTTGACAAATTCCTGTATGAGAAAAGTATAAATTTTTCAAAGCAGAAACCAAAAACAAGGAATGTCTCAAAAACGATCAACTCCACGAAAAAATGTATGTAACATAAATTGTATGTTTTTAACGTGCTCTACGTTTTTTGTGTAGTAAGTTTTTGTCCATCTTTTACGGTTTAGCAGTTATTCAAAACTTAGTAATATTCATCCAGAATAAACTACTCTTCAGAGGCTATTCCCAGAAAATTCAAGATATGCATTTTATTTAGCAGGTAAATATGTTTAATGTACGAAATTTTAATCAAAATCGTTAGAGCCATGTTTGAGAAAATCAACATTTTCAAAAAATGTTCCATGTAAAGGGTAGTTGGGGGTGGGGGGATTTTTCTCAAAATCTTCGTGTCGCATCCCTGGAAGATACTAAACTTAAATACCAAGTTTGGTATTTTACCGACTCTTCGTTTTTGAGTTATCGTATTCACAGACAAACAGAGACACACACACATGCGCGCGCAGACCTTTTTGTGAAAATGCTTTTTTTTTATACAGGGGACCTTAGAACGTATATTTCCGGTGAAATCTCAGTATCGAAATTTTGGGTGGAGTGCAATACCTTCTCTATACACTATGTACATATGTGTGTAGAGAAAATAAAAATGGTCAACTCCCGGAAAAAAAGTATGACATAAATTATTTGTTTTATCGAGATCCACTTTTGTGTACAGTAGGTTTTAACCTATGTCTTTTATGTAGATAAAAGAATGATATTTTGTAAGAATAGTTTATATGCAGAACAGATAAAGGAAGTTATTTGATCGGAAACTTCAGGTTTTTTTTTTGTTCTTGACTGTACATGTTTGTACATAAGCGATGGGCCATGTTTCAGAATTTGGTGATCTCGTAGCCAAAGCCTGTATGTACAATAACCCACTGTGCTGCGCCTCAAGTACCTCGTTCAACTTTCCACCAACTGCACTCGCTCTCGAGCGGTTGCCTCTATTTTCATTTTGCGCTGTTACGTCGGTCGATTCTACAACTTGAGTTGAGGTGATTTTACGTTTTAATTTTTTAGTTCTCAGAAAGGTGATTGATGGTCCAGTTTTGGGCATTTCTGTCTGAACAGAGAATAGATTTTAAGGCCTTAATTTTAGGATTTTTTTAAGCAATTTATAACAAAATAAAATATTAGTTTAGAAGCTATGAAGAATTTGTTGAATACAAATGTATGAAACATACTGTTATAAGGATGCGATTCTTAGTCAGTACTAAAATTAAAAATAAGAATAATACATGGATTTGTAATACGATGCTACAGCAAAATGCTGAACATCAGTTGGAATAATTCAGTTAAAATGAAGTTTATGGCAGAACAAAATATAAAACGGAAATGTTGGAGCCGCAAAAAAAAAAAAAAAAAAAAAAAAAAAAAAAAAAAAAAACCTTGAATATTCCATTCGCATGACTTTCTCTATATTTTCTGCAAGCAAACTGTTCTTCCAAAAGATTATTCTTGTATCTACTACATGCTAAACTAAATAAGTTTTACCAGAATGATCTTATTACTTAATTGCTTTTAAATACGAAGGCCGTTTTTTTGCAACCCTAATAGGCTATAAATAAAAGACAAGTGCATAGAAAACAATTATCTCTAAAAGTTTTGTATACTTATGGTTACTTTTCAACATAATCATATTTATCGTACCTGTGCACAAGCTTTGCAATACCCGCTTCAAAACATGTTGCCGCCAATGATTTCAAATGATCATTAACGATGTTTTGAAGATCTTCGTACACTACAGCGTTTGCGGAGAGCCATTCAAAACAAACGAAGAGGAATGCTGACTTCAGGAATTGTTTGATCCATGACCACGCTCGTCCACACACTGCTGGCACATCCCATCGGCTCCTTGAACAATTTCAATGGGACATTTTCGATCATCCGCCGTACAGTCCTGACCTGGCACCCAGCGACTTTCACCTTTTCCCTGAACTGAAGACGCGGCTAGGAGGGCAGCACTTTCAAAAACCAACGAAGCTCTTCAAAATAGTGCAAGAAGGAGAAATTTTCCCGGAAAGCTTTGTGTCGTATCCTTGGAAGATGGTTAAATTACAAACTTGATATTTAAATTGAGTTTTTGTTTGCTGTACACACACCCGCACTCACACATGCGCGAGGATCTTTTCTATAAAGCTTCTTTCTTTTTATCCTTGAGGGCCTCGAAATAAGTATTTCCAGTGAAATCTCGGTATCGAATTTTTGGGTGGAATACAACCTAATAAAATTCTAAGCACATTAGTACTAATAAATAAAAATACTGATACTACAAATAGGTATTAAAACTAAAATACCTAATAATAAATCGATTAGATGTGAAATCACCTCCTCTAGCAGTATATGCAGTCCATTGCACGAAAATGTGCCAATGTTGTCTGGTGCCTTTTGGGGGAACCTTCTCACCATTTGTGTTCCATACCAGTTCTAGATTTATCAATATCCTATTGGTTTGTATTCAAGGCCGATACATGAGCAGTGCAAGGGGAGGAATAAGGAAACAATTTAACCCGAGTGAAACAGTTGCCAGTATTACTGTCCTAGCAGAATGAATGCTGTTATAAGGAATAGGGGAGTCATGGCTTATTTAGTAGCATTAGCTTACTTTAGTTCGATGATCGTTTTTGTTCTACTTTAGGAATGCTTTTGTTTGTTCGGTATATTTTGTGATGAAATTTAATTTACGACGGCTTAATTTATGATGAAATAGCATGATTCTAAATGAATTCTTTTGTAGAATTAACCGTTTTCGAGATATTCCAAGTTAATGGTTTCAGTTTAAGATCCTTAAACTTTTCTCAAACTGGAACTCATTCCTAGCAAGCAAAGATAATCGATTTTCAGTTGTTTTAATATCACTTTACCTTAGTGTATACCCTTATTTCGCTTCTACTTACAAAGAAGCAATAATAAGACCATTTCTGCTAATGCTTATCTTGATTAGCATGATGTAGGTAAAATAGAAAAGTTTAATTTTGGAACAGCTAGAGAAATTCATGTGAATGGAACACATTAGATGTTTATTTTCTTAGTCAATAAATGTCATTCTATCAATTGTAAATGACCTGTTATCTTTTCAGCTTGAACTAACAGCTTTCTATTCTCTGAAAATAAAACCATAAAATTCTGGTTTATAACTATATATTGTTTATAATATCGTACCCACACACTAGGTAGAATCGAGTTTAATATTCTTGTACTGGAGCATTGGTATGCGTTCCAGCCTAAATTGTGTATTTTGCATTGTTTTGGTTCGAATACTCGATGCGAATAAATTCTTGATGCTGTTCACGGTATTTCAGCAATTACGTTATTGATAATTCCACGTAGTGAGATTGGAATGTTCCTAAAGAATGCTCAGTTCATCCATCATATTCTGCCCGGCATTCCCAGGCTGCTTTTGGGGATATTTCTCTTTCGAAGGTTATGAAGCATGCGTTAATGTGAATACTTTTTGGAAAACGTGACATGTCCTATCCGTTTGCATTGTGTATCGCTTAAACGTGCTTTTCTAAAATGGGATTCATTTTCTCAAAGCTTCAAGAAATCTAGAATATCCTTGAAAATAGAGGTAGCAAAAAGACAATACCTATAAAGTGATAATTTTAATTGTTTTCTCACAGAAAAGATTTGGATAGGTAGAATAAGACTGAAAAATTCAATGCCAGAGCCGGGATTTGAGCAACGGATCTCCCGGTGTCTAGCCGGTTGCATGGCAACATGCCGGTATAGCATTGAATTTCTCAACTGATCGCATGTTTCCCGGTAAACCACAAGGTGTTCTCAAATGGTGACTTACAATGGTGAGTTACAATGTCGTAAGTACTTTAAGTTTCAGGCAGATATTGGTCGCATGGACCGGGACATCCGTAGTTCAAATCCTGGCTATGGCATTGAATTTTTCAGTCTGTCTCTACCTATCCAACTCCTGTCCTACACACGGTTTCTGTGAGAAAACATTTAAAATGATCACAACTGTCCATAAATGTTGGCTACACTGCGGATCCTTGGACTTAAAGTACTTGACTTTTGTTTTTTTTCCTATCTCAAATATTATAATATTTATAGCTGTTTAAAGGCCCTAAATGATAAGCTACTCCCAGCCTGTAAGTTGTGTGTATGCTTGGTGTTAAACTACTGAACGTTAAACTATAAGGCCTCCTTTTATAATACACTTAAATACATGCATACCTACCTACCCTACCCTACCTTTGTTTTTATTTCAATCATTAGATAATTACAAATGTTACAATAGATTTCGGCAATATAATATTACATAGCTTCTATACAGGTTACACGCCATATACTTAAGTGATATTTTCATTTTTCCTCAAATTCATCAATACTATGTTACAATCTCAATTAACTGTTTTTTGATAAGTGTCAAAATATTTTTCTGAAGTTGCTAATCATACCTAGCAATTTGTTATATAGTTTTAAACCTATGTATTTATAGCTATTATATGTCCTGGATAATCTTACATACGGTGTATCTAGATTAATTATATGTCTTGCATGACTATTATAAATTAAACTGCTTTCATTAAAGTTCTGAAGATTAACTTTAATGAATAATAAAGTGTGATATATAGAAGGATGGTTGAGTCATTAAACTTGTTTTAAAGGCTTGTTTCTTGATTGCTAATAGCATATATACATCTATTTTTTTTTTTTTTTGCAATTAAAATTACTAATTTTGCCACAGCAGAATTGCCCCCAAAGAGTATCCCATACTGCAAATGTAAATAAAAGAGTGCATAATATACTGTAGTTACTTTTTTTACTTTCTCTATACGTACTGTGTACATAGTGTATAGAGAATGTATTGCTCTCCACCAAAAAATTCGATACCGAGATTTCACCGAAACTGCCCTTTACATGGAACTTTTTTCGAAAATTTTTATTTTCTAAAAAATGGCTCTAACGATTTTGATTAAAATATCATACATTAAAGATATTTACCTGACAAATAAAATTTATATTATGAATTTTCTGGGAATAGCCTCTGAAGACTACTTTATTCTGGATGAGTTTTGCATAATTACTAAACCGTAAGAGATGGACAAAAATTTAACACAAAAAACTTAGGGCACGTTAAAACACACAATTTATGTTATATACATTTTTTTCGTGGAGTTGATCGTTTTTGAGGTATTCCTTTTTCTTGGTTTCAGCTCATACTCCTGTCCATACAGACAAAGAAACATCAGTCACATAGCAACCATCTTTTGGCTTTCACTTTAACCTATCGTACTCCCTTATTTCGCTTCTACTTAGAATAAAGCAAGAAATAAGACTACTTCTGCTAATTTTTCTCGATTAGCATGAAATAAATAAAAGATAAGCTAATTAACAATAATTTGTTACAGAGGTATAGAGAAAGTCATGTGAATGGAACAAACCAGATTTTTTACTTATTATTGAGTTAAGTTTACGGAGAACATAACAGTTCGACCAGACTCATATCAATGAGTAGCCGATGAATCCCTAAAGGGTTAAAGTCCTCATACAAGGTATAGCTGGATATGACTCATACGGGGTGCTAGTCTACATAAGTAGTGTGCTTCTTTGCGTCCTTTCTTCCGCACTTCACAATATTCTTGACTCACTTCTTTGCGCTCACTCCTCTTGGCACTCGATGTTCTTGTTTCGGTTTCTCATTTAGCACACTTCCTCTCTTATTTCCGATCCGACACTAGGTCCTGCCTTTATCGGATTTCTCCTTAGCTGCTGCGGTCGCGTCCAGTGTACTCAAAATGCTTTTTTGAAGGCTTCCTCTCATCTTGTTCAAGTTCTATTTTGTATTCTTGCCGATGTAGGGCGTCCACGATGTAGAAATGTATGCCCATCTGTTGTTCTGAAGCCTTGGTACGTAGCCTCCCCCCTTCCATTGGAGCCACCAAAATTTATTTTATTTAATTTAGTTTCAAAACCTTAATTAAATAGTGTTGATCATATAATGTAAATGGATTCAGAGCTATTTCAAACATTTCATGTAACACCATTTCTTAAATTGAGCATACAGGAGAAAGTATTGCATTAATATTTTCTGAATTTTGAAACTAATTGCTGCTACAGATACACTGGTTCATTACATTTTGTGAAAACATATTTGAAACTCTAAACTAAGAGTCTGGAAAGCGCAAAATGACAACATTTGGCGATCGATTCTTTTAAGGAAAGAATCTAGAGTTTTCTCCGATTCTGTATATAAATAATGTGGTTTATCATTTAAAACCTAACAGTTTTCTTTAATAGTGGACGTCAACGTTGTACTTAATTTAAAATTCGGTCAAAAATTATTCCACGTCACCTTCTTTTATGTGAGCCTCCTTTCGTAAATGATTACAATAAATTGGCTTAGATTTATCAAGATAAATAAAGTTAACATTAAAATATTGATATTAAATTAGAAATAACAATAATTGCCTTAGAAGAACCGGCCGTGTATTGCCGTTGTTTCTTTTTCTCCGACATAACAAAAGTTGTATATCATCAAACATTTTATTTATTATGTTTAATTAAAATTATAATTTGTCGTATCATAGATATAAGGAGTTTATCTTAGATTTTATATATATACATCGTTACGTTTTATTAGATTTTTTGTTAATATCTATACTTGACAGAGAGGAGATCCTGTCATGAAATTTAAACTTCTACCTGATAATAATGTAGCTACAGATTAAAATTTCGTTTTATTTTAATTATCCTCTACTTATTACTTCATTATTGCTTTTTACCCATTTATTCGGCTCGTCTCCATTACGTAACTCTTGCATTCTGTGATTTTATTCCCTTATCTGCAAGATTACTTTTTTATTATTTCCTCTATCTCCTTTGATAAATACATCTCTGATTTAGATTAGTTATTACATTTTTTATTTATTGTTGACTATTTTTGAATTCTTTATTATCTCTAATTTGTTTCAGAACTATTTTATACTCAAATATATGCTTATTTTGTTTTGAATTAAAATTGAGTTTATAATACCCATGATTTTGTACAAGTATAAAATGAATAAATTAATAGACGAAACTACGGTCATTGCCTTGGACATATTTTATCAACTGGGTAACCTCCTCTCGTTTATCCCGCTGGGAGGAGGTAGTATTGGCTTGACTGAGACTTGACCACTGTATCACAGCTATGTTTTTAATCGCGAACCTGCTCCTATCTGTGCGCTCTGTGGGGAGGCACAGATAGTTCATGTGTTGCTAGAGTGTAGTCACCTGGCACACATTCGATCACCTATGCCAGCCTCTCTTGCCGAGATCCAAGAGCAGTGGATCGGGTTTTAACATTTTTAGCACAGCTTTCTTTTACTTTGAGGTTTTAGCTTGTGGTGGCTGTATGCCGTGACAAGACGCGGCTTTTAACTTTCAAATAGTTGATTTTTAATCCTTCAGTTTTAATGCTACACTTTTAGCTATAGTTTTATCGCCAGCTCTGGTTTCAGAGCTGGATAGCTATTTTACTTTGATTTTATACATCTTTTACCTTTACTTTTACCTGTGTTTTATTTTTCCTTGGTGTTTTATTACAAGTTATTCCCAGATGTTTATCGTAAGGGCGCTAATGACCTCGGCAGATGAGCGCCCTTAAACATAATACTCTTGAGTGCGGTACCGAAGCCTCCCGCGGTCAGAAAAATAGCCCCAAAGCCTCCTGGACCCCTAAAGGTCCCTAATTACATGGCCCCCAAGCTTCCCCCAAAGCAGGTAGCCTCCCGGACGAAACAGGTAACAGTTACAGTTTGGAATTATTATATTAGTTTTGATGGCCTTTCACATATATCTTCCGTAGCTTTTCTGTTCAGATCACAAAGAACTTTGTCTCTGAATTTTGTCACTAGGTGATACCGCGTGGTTATGGTCCTCTTGAATATCCAGGACATCTATTTGTTCAATAGAAAAGGTTTTAATAAAACTTTTACAATTTTTAACATTGCACGTCCATCGCGCTACCCCACTTTTTAAAAACTTCTGGAATCCGAAAGTGTAACTGTCCCTTTCCTACTGCCGAAATTTCAGTCTCATTGGAAAACATGTTAACTGTGAACTAATTTACCGTACACTGAAAGAATTCAAGGAAAAAATTAGGCATACCCATTGCACCCCACCTGCTGCTAATTACACCGGTTTCGCGGGAGGCTTGTTACCTGCTAAGCTTACCTGGGTACGGGAGGTTTCGGTCCTGCGCCTATAATCTTAGGCAAATTTATACAACCGAAGGCTTTAAATACGCATGTCTACTCTTGACGATTTATCTCGTAGACTAAACATATATTTAACTGTTATTTTAATAGTTTTTTACACAAGCCGTGTGTAGGACATGCGTTGGATAAGTAGAGTCAGACTGAAAAATTCAATACCATAGCAGGGATTTCAACCACGGATCTCCCAGTCTCTAGCCGGTTGCTCTACCACTCAGCTAGCGTGGTAACATGCCGGCATAACATTACATTTCTCAACTGACTCGCATGTTTCCCTGTAAAGCACAAGGTGATCTCAAATTATTTTGAGACGGCATACCCCATTGGTACTTTAAGTATCGAGCTACATAATTTAGCGCGGGTTCAAACCCGGCGGAGGACGATGGCTTTTTTCGGGTTAAAAATTCTTAGTAAGGCTTCTTTCGGAAGGGAAGTAAAGCCGTCGGTTTCGTGTCGTAGATTTACGGCACGTAAAATAACCTCAAGCCTGATAGAGAGGCCTCTGAGCAAAATTAAGCGGTCTTTCACGTCCAATATAGAATGGGACACTGAGAACCACAGCAGTTAAAGAGCGTCCATAAATAACACGCCATTTAGTTTCATAATTTAGCTAACTATTAGTGTTAATTTAATTGTCTTTTTCACATAAGCCATGTGTATGACAGGAGTTGGATAAGTATATTTTACTGTCAGAGACAACAGACAAATTCTGGCCCGTCTGAGTAGTGTGATAGTAGCGTATCTGCCTCACATTCGACAGGTCGTGAGTTCGAATCTGGTGAGTTACTCGGATAATGTTTTTTTTTTCGGGGTTTTCCCTTGTCCTGAGAAGACGAATGCCACGTAACTTTAAGCTCTATGGAGCCCGAGATGATTTGAGCATCATTTCACCGCTTTCATTCATCGTCTGATATGACCAACCAGAAAAACAAAACAAAAACAGCAAACTTCTTATAAAATCACAAAATATTTGCTTCCGTACTAATTTATTTACGATAAGTACACTGTTTACGAAATGTATATTAATTTGATGTGTTATTTTACCTTGTTTGAAGATCCGGTACAACCGTTCTTGTGGACTTGAGCTATACTAACACTAAATTCTCATTATGGAAAGGATCCCATAATATTATCAAAGCCCCGACCTCATCTTTGTACACACACTATGTACAATATATATGGTAATGTGCTCTGTGACGTGTTTCTTCCGTGCGGTGTATTTCATCTTCAAAGACACACTGCACACGCTGGGAAATATTCGTTCTCAAGAAGATGCTGCTAATGTTCTTAAATTCTTGAATTTGCTCTTTCAGAAACGCATATGTTAATTTTAGAGCATCTCTAATACAGCGGTGGTCACTAGAAATTAAAAGAGAGTCGAATATAAGAAACATATACATTTTGAAAGCCCCACCAAATTTCCTAATGTTCTAATTTGGTAACAACGGTCTTATAACATTTATTGCTAAACATATTCTTAATAGTTATCGTCATTGATTTTTACTCTCTACCACGTATGTGCAATGTACGTAGTAGGTACGGAAGGCATTGCATTCCAAAATTTCAATTCGACATTTTACCGAAAATAAATGTTTCGAGATCACCTATATATATATGATACGTTGCATCCATATGAGTTTGTGTACCTGCCCTGCAAACACATTTTTACTTTCTCTACACGTAATATGTACCTACTACATAGTGCATGGAGAAGTACTGTAATGTACCCAAAAATTCAATATTGAGATGTTACCGGAAATACATGTTTTGGCTCCCCCTGAATCCAAAAAGAGCATTTTTGGAAAAAGGCGTGTGTATAAGCGCGCGCGCGTGTTTTATTTAAGCTTAACATCCTTTAACCAGGTTGGTCATATCGGGCGATGAATTAAATTGGTGAAATGATGCTCAAAATTATCTCGAGGTCCTTGGAGGTTAAAGTTACTCGACATTCGTATTCTCAGGATAAGGAAAAGCCCCGAAAAAACCTTATCCGGATAACTCGCTCTAAGCGAGATTCGAACTCGCGACCTTTTGAATGTGAGGTAGACACACTACCATCACACTACCCAAGCGGCCAATGTGTACGTGAGTGTGTGTGTGTGTGTGTGTGTGGACAGCATAGCTCAAAAACGAAAAGTCAGTTAAAAACCAAACGTGGTATTTAAGTTCAGTATCTTCCAAGGATGCGACACGAAACTTTTCAAGAAACCCCCCCCCCACTCCCAACTCCCCTTTACATGAAACGTTTTTCGAAAATTTCGAGTTTCTCAAAATGGCTGTAACGATTTTCATTAAAATATCGTGTATTAAAGACATTTACCTGAAAAATAAACTGTGTATCTTGAATTTTCTGAAAATAGCCTCTGAAGTCTACTTTATTCTGGATGAAGTTTACGAAATTTTGCATAACTGGAAAACCGTAAGCTTAGCTAACAAAAATATAGAACTTTTTATAACACACAATTTATGTTATATAAATTTTTTTTCGTGGAGTTGATCGTTTTTGAGATATTCCTTGTTATTGGTTTCAGCTTATAGCCGCTT
Organism: Hymenopus coronatus; assembly: GCA_030762935.1. Taxonomy (NCBI): domain Eukaryota; kingdom Metazoa; phylum Arthropoda; class Insecta; order Mantodea; family Hymenopodidae; genus Hymenopus; species Hymenopus coronatus. Next base: position 42,883,135 of record CM060884.1, read on the forward strand.
ATGCTTTACTCATACAGGCATTTGTCAACTCCTGTCCATACAAACAAGGGAACTTCAGTCACATACCAACCAGCTTTTGAATACTACTTCAGCCTATGCTACTCCGTTATTTCCCTTCTACTTGCTTGGAAGCAAGCAATAAGACTATTTCTGCAACTATTTGCAGAGATGTAGAGAAAGGCATGTGAATAGAACACATCAGATTTTTCTTAAAGAGATTGACTATTGCATCTATTTCATGCTAATAAAGATATGCTTAATGTATGTGAAATAAGGGAATGCATTAGGGTAAACCGAGACAAACCTTTTTAGCATGATTGCAACATGCAATCATGCTAAAATTCACCTTACTTTGCATGACCAGAAGGAAAACGAAATATAGATAAAATGAATGACAACCTCCCGCCTGAGAAACGTACAAGTATTTTAAGTTTTAAATCTGTAGCAAGGAATATCTCCGAAATAGGTTTTTGTTCTATTTTTAAGACGTTATAGTATTCTTTTTATAATATACACTAGTTTTCTTGCTTTCTTTTACCAGCATAAACTGATTCAAGTCTATGGCTAATATGTAATTTTTCATATTTTATTTATCAGTATCATTTATTTTTTATTCATGTTTTAGCTATAACCGTAATGAAGCTTCGGGTGAAGTGCGTATTTATGTATTTGTATATTCTATTATAAATTATGTACGGTATTCGTTTTTCTTGATTAAAGTGAAGTAGATAGAAATATAAACTCTGGTAAGAGGAGTATGTATATCTACAAATAAATGTAGAAGGTGGAGAAATTCAGGTGAGTCAAACACATCCTTTTTTTTATCAATAGCTTTTGAATTCAGTTTTTGAATTGGTTGAAGAATTAATGTGAATGTAATGTATCTGATAGCACTTTTTTGTGTTGCAACGATTCTTTTATAGGTCAACATTCTGAGAATACTTGATATTAAGATGGCGTGTGCGTGTGCTCTCAAATTTACTGTAAAAATTTCATATATTTAATATGGAGGTAGTGTATTTAACGCTACAGTTGAGTATATACATGCTGTTGTCTAATTTTGATTCTCAAATAAGAGTTTAATTCACTCTTTCCTTTTTTCAGGTAAGAACCAATCTCTGCTTTCTACGAGAATGAATTAAAGTAAGTAAAACTGAAGGAATTTCAGTGTGCTATACCAGTTATTTACATCATTAATAATAACTAGGGGCATTGGAACAAATGTTATGGCAACTAGTTTTTTTGTTGTTTTTTTTTTTCCTTGTAGATATGTGAACGGATCACAAATGTATGTATGTTGTGTGGAAGCTCTGCAGACATAATGTGTATGCAGAACAACAGATGGCTCTGTGATTGCTCGTAGTAGCGCAGCGAGGGCTGTGAAATCAGTCAGTTGGCGAGTGTCTTGCGAGATGGAAGTGACCCGTGTTGAGCAGCGCGCTTACATTCAAGTAGCCGCTCTCCGAGGGAGAAATGCGATGGAATGTCACAGTGACTTGTGGGAGCCTTACCACACCGTACAGCAGTACGGTAGGTAGTAAAATTTCAGCAGTGATGAGCAACGTTCGGGACGCCCTGTCAGTGTGCGGATCGACGTGGCATGCGCCGTCATCGAAGACAGACTATGGACGCTACTGGAGTTAGGACAAGTGGCACCATAAAACGCACAGTCCACAGGATGTTGCATAATAAGCTGCAACTACGCAATATCGCATCGCGGTGTGTACCGCATGCCCTGACGGAAGTTCAAAGGTGGGTGCGTTATGCAATAGGCTCCGACCACCTTGCACGCTGGCATCAGGACGGCGATCAATTCTTGTCATGAATAATCGTCATCAATCAGTTTCAAACAACTGTTATCGGTGGCAAGAGTTGTAAATGCTGTCACAAATATGCCTTCATAACGCAATGCTGGTATAAGCTCCATATTAATTTTAAAATCTCCGATAATTATAATGTTTTTCAAATGGGAAGAGTTCTACTCCGCAGCCAATGAGATGCTTATCATGCTCTGCGTTGCCAGGTCGCTACCCCCACTCTTTTCATATTTCCCTCTCACTCGTACACTGAGCATGCAAATCAACTTGGCGACATAATGGTTATTCATGAGTATTTCGAAAACTATTTGAGCTAAAAATCTATGGTTTTTACGGTTCTGCTACGAACATTACTCCCTATCTTTCTCGTGAATTATTTTTTGCTAAATATGAATATTTTGTATTACCGCAAATAGTATTTATGAGAGACGGACTCACTTAGCGCGTTACTCCCCAGTTAAGCGGGAATGCAATATGTCAACACAGCAGCACTCCGATTGGCTGCCGGCCTGGTGGTGCTCAAGGACAAACCTCATCCCATTTGAAAGTCTGTATAGGTCACAAAGAACCATTAATTCTGGGCTACAGGTCTGGGTGGACGTTGACAGAGAGAGCAAAGTATTTATTAACAAGTGTATACCTCCAGAGCATCAGAAAGCACCAGATGAGTTCAGTGGAATTAGCAAATCTATTGGATTTTTTCCCCTAGCTCTCGATCATGTTGTCTCGTTGATTTCTGTGATAGCAAAAGCATTGTGTTTTATCGTACCTTGGTGTACTTATTTATAGTACAAAAGGTATAGTATAGTGACCTTTCTCTAGATATACAACCTGCATCGTAAAACCTCTTATGCACGAGCGAATACTATATCTACCGTGAACCTACTGACCCTAGCGATGCAGCGGCAGGGGTAACCATTACCTTCTGTAATATTATGTTTATAGTGGGTGGTACACGTGGCCCCAGGGCCTTGATAAAATATGAAGGGATAACCGGTGGCTGTGTGACATGACACTGATCATACACATAAGGGCATTTCTCTAAAATACTTTTTTTGATTTCAGTGTGTTCCAAAAACATGTATTTCCGGTGAATTCTCGGTATCGAAATTTTGGGTGCAATACAATACCTTCTCTTACTCTATATACATAGTATATGTAGGGAAAGTAAAAAAGGACTACTCCTTGCAGCTTATTATATCGTGGTCTGTCATCTATACACAGGTTGAGGCTATATAATTGCAAATATTTTAATTGGCGTTATAGAACAGTGTGATGAACAAGTATTTGCAATTTTCCGCTATTATCTAAAGTTGTGTTCATGAGGAAAGTTTCACATGTCTTTTAGAATGGCTATAATTCCCTATTTTAGACTTCAGATGTTTACAAATAAATTACATAGTTCACCCTCCTCTGCCCTCTGCCTTGCTCTACACACACACATATATAGATTATTTTGTAGCCTAACGTCCTTTAACATCATGATTGGTGAAATGATATCAAGGTCCATGGAAGTTGAAGTTTCTTGACATTCGTTTTCTCAGGATAAGAGAAAAAAAAAAAACAAAAAACAAAAAAACAAGCTTATACGGGTAACTTACTCTAAGCGAGATTCGAACTCACGGTCTGTTGAATGTGAGGCAGACACGCTACTCCCACATTACTCCCGCGGGCTTGGGATCACATTGTTAACGAAAATTAAGAACAAATGGATATCGGTAAATATTTCCTAATATTTTTATTTTCCCTATTTACTTTCTGTTTATACTTTTTTTTTTTAAAAAAAAAAAAAGGTCAGCGTGAGTTTGTGTGTATATGTGTACGTGGATAGGGTACTCAAAATCTAAAGACTTGATATTTAAGTTTAGTATCTACCAAGGATGCAACACGGAAGATTTTCAAGAAAATCTCTCCACCCCGAACTACCCTCCTCAGGGAAAATTGTTTTCGAACATTTTGATTTTTCAAAAACTATAACGATTTTGATTAAAACGCCGTCCATTAAGGCTATTTACATGGCAAACTGTGCATATTGAATTTCTTGGGAATAGCCTCTGAAATCCTCTTCATTCTGAGTGACTTTTGCATAAAATTGCAGAAAACTGTAAGATCTCGACAAAACACTCAATTTATGTCCTTCCCATTTTTGTTGTGGCGTTAACCGTTTCCGAGATATATTTGTTATTGGTGTCGATTTAAAATACGTATTCTTTTCTGAAACACGAGCATTTCTTTTGTTTTACTCCTCGCCATTCAAAGAAGCAAACTTTGAGAATCGTTTTTCGACAGCTTTTAAGACTTTCACTATCACTTCAGCATAGTTCGCTTGTACTACAATGAACTAAGTACGATAAGATCATTCTGCTAATGTTTATCTCGATTAGCATGGAGTAGAAAGAATAAACTTTTGTAAGAAGTTTTTTTGTAGAACAGATGGAGTAAGACATGTGAATGGATTACAGATATTTTTATTCATTTTCTTTATTACTTTCTCTGCACGTAATATGTACATAATGCATATTGAAGATATTGCATTCCATCCAAAAATTCGATACCGAGATTTCCCCGGAAATACATGTTTTGGGTCCCCCTGAATTAAAAAAAAAAGCATTTAAAAAAATAGGTCCGTGTGTGTGTGTGTGTCTGTGTGTCTGGACAGCATAGCTCAAAAACGAAAATACCGTTAAATACTAAACTTGGTATTTAAGTTTGGCATCTTCCAAGGATGCGACACGAAGATTTTCAAGATAATCTCCTCATCCACAACTACCCTTTACATGGAACTTTTATCGACAATTTTGATTTTCTTAAAAATGGCTCTAACAATTTTGATTCAAATTTCGTATATTAAGGATATTTACCTGACAAATAAAATGTATATCTTGAATTTTCTGGAAATGGCCTCTGAAGACTATTTTATTCTGGAGGAATTTTGCGGAATTTTTCATAACTGCTAAACTGTAAGAGATGGACTAAAACGTACTAAATAAAAATGTAGATTACTTTAAAACACACAATTCATGTTATATACATTTATTTTCCTGGAGTTGATCGCTTTTGAACTATTCCTTGTTTTTGGTTTCAGCTTTAAAAACTTATAATTTTCTCATACAGGAATTTGTCGACTCGTGTCCATACAAACAAAAGAACTTCAGTCACATAGCAAGCAGCTTTTGACTATCACTTGAACCTATGGTACTCCCTTATTTCGCTTCTGCTTACAAGGAAGCAAGTAATAGGACTATTTCTGCTAATATTTTCTCGATTATCATGAAGTTAATAGAAATAAGCTTGTTAACAATAATTTGTTGCAGAGATGTAGAGGAAGTCTTGTGAATGGAACGCAACAACACTGTTATTTGTTACACATGCTCTATTTTATATCGTAAAAGGAATGCAAAGAAAACCTGGCAACTTCAGATTGAAGCGCTTGCAGCCACAGAGTTGCACGTCGCGAAACACTCCTCTAACATCGATTTGCCATTAGCTCACCCAATTGCTTTTCTGATTGCATTGCTGACGAGTCTGTGCACTTTACATTGTTGCTGATGGGACTCATAATCGACTATCGATTGATATTATTTGTTCGACCCGCGATGGGCTCCTCCACTGCAGATAAGGACAGTCGAGTGTGGCAGGCATGACGGTTAAATGAGGTCGCTGGATCCCTGGAATACCCCTGGGGTTCCGAATGACATTACTGGCACCAAATCCCCGTCATCGTCAGCACCACAATACCTAAAAAAGGAGCTGATACGTTGCGTGTTGCTCAAGATTCACCCATGACGGCATTACCTCTCTTGGTCATTACTGCATCTTTGTGTATACCAAAAGGTCTGGTTGGAGCTCACTAATCTCCATAGCTTCTCTGTGCTGCCTGGAAGTAGTACGCACCTATTCTACAATTTAATACAAAGTGATATCTCCTCAAAAATATTTGAAGCATTTTCTTCTGGCTTTAACATGAGGGTCAACTGGTAAGTCCCGGACCTCACACAGATATGGCTTGTATCCATAGTTACAGGCCAATAGCTTGTTTAGTTTATGAATGACAGCATTCTAAACAAGACAACTTTGGAGTTTTCACGAAAATGGATTTGGAAAAACGAGCAGTGGTTAAATACTTCCATTTGAAAGGCTTAATCTTTAATAAATCAATCAGGAAATTAAAAAACTCTGCCCCTTCATATTCAATGATTAAAATGTGAGTTGCGGAGTTTAAAATGGAACGTACGAGCGCTAGTGGTGAGCTTCGCTCTGGACTCCCTGTAGAAGTGACAACTCCAGAGATCATTGAAAAAAAATGCATTGGAAGACCTCATATTAAAGCTGTTTGAGATAGAAAAGGCTGTAGACACATCAAAAGAACGTGCCGGTCACATTTTAAGTAATGTTTTGGGCTTTCACAAGAACTGTACAAGATGAGTGACGCATTTCTTGACATTGATAAAAAATTACAAAGAAAAACTGTTTCTGTTAAGAATGTTTACCGTAAAAATCCAAGTGAATTTTCTATACGGCTTATGACCATGGATGAAACTTGAATACATCACTGCACTCCAGAAAGTAAATCACAGTCAAAACAGTGGATTGCGTCAGGTGAACCAACTCCAAAAAAAAGGCAAAAGTCAATTTTGTTAGACATCAAGGTTATGGCGAGCGTTTTCTGGGATGCACAGGGAATTATTTTTATTGATTACTTGGAAAAGGGTAAAAGTATCACTAGTGACTACTCTGCAAGATTACTGTAACGTTTGAGTGATGAGGTGAAAAAAAAATCTTGCTTCATCACGTCAATGCTCCGGTCCCAAAACCTAAAAAAAACAACAACCTCTTTGAGGATGAAGAGGTCATTGATGCGGTAAACATCTATTTTGAGGACCTTGATAAATCACATTACAGAGATGGCTTAATTAAATTAGAACAGCAATATGACAAATTGTATTAGCTTTTTCTGGAGATGATGTTGAGAAATAAAGTTTAAAAAAATTAAATGCTGTTTTAATTGGGAGAACCGGGAATTGATGAAACGCGCCTTTTAGGACAGAAGATCTCAGTAATCCACCAGAAGCTTCAAGCGACAGCTGCCCCTCGGTCGAGCAGTTAAATGCAAGGATCAACTTCTGGAACTCCCGTGTTCTGTTCCCATTGGGACCGTCTCTCTGAGCTTGTATGTTTTTTTTTTGTAGCTTTTCTATGTAGATAGACAAATGCTTGGGTGATTTATTTTCTTCTATTGTGAGATTAGGCTTTAAATTAAAAATCTCATGTGTTCCATTCACATGACTCTCTACATATCAGTAACAAAAAATTGTTAAAAAGCATATACTTCTATCTGCTTTGATAATCGATATAAACATCAGCAGAAAGTGTCTTAATTACTTGCTTCCTTTTAAATAGAAGGGAAATAAGGGATACACTAGGCTAACGTGATAGTCAAATCTTTTAAAAGCTCTTTGCCATGTGGTTGAAATCCGTTTCTATGCACCGCCAGGAGTTTACAACTTTCCATGTGATAAGCACTTTAAATCTGAAACAAATAACAAGGAATATCTCAGAAATGGTCAATGCCACGAAAAAACCTACATGAATAAATTGTGTGTTTTAACGTTATTTGTATTTTTTGTGTGGTAAGATTTTATCTATCTCTTACGGTTTACTAGTTATGCAAAACTCATTCAGAATAAAAAGACTCTAAAGCTATTCTCAGAAAATTCAACACTTACATTTTGTCATATATATATCTGACTAAAATAGGTATATATACGAAAATTAAAATTTTGGAATTTTTTTCCTTATGAAGGGTAGTCTGCGGTTGTGAGATTTTTCTCAAAATCTTCGTGTCGTATCCCTGGAAGATACTACAATTAAATACTAATTTTAGTATTTTACGAACTTTTCGTTTTTGAGTTATCGTGTTTACAGACACATGGACCTTTTTTCTTTAATATTTTTTTTTTTTTTTTTTTGGATACACGGGAGCCTAAAACTTTTATTTCCGGTGAAAATTCGCTATCGAGTTTTTGGGTGTAATACAATACCTTCTCTTATACCATGTACATAGTACGTGTAGAGAGAATAATAAAATACAGGAATTAATACAGTGAAGTGTTCTTTCATTTTAACTTAAGCCGAGCTTTATACTGCACCCTGCGATGAATCACTGAAAGTGTGTGAACGTTTGCTTCGTAAGTCATCGTTGAATTGTTGGTTTGCTTTGTTGCTCTTTTACTTCTTTCAGGGAAATTATTGCAAATTCTGGAAGAATTCACATATGAGCTTCAAGATGTCCAAAAAAATAAAAAAGTGTCAAAAAAAGTGTTGATAACGAATAGGATATCTACCTCCTGCTAGATCAAAAAAGATGTGTATAAGATTTCGGTCTGTTAAAAGTAGAGTAAACCTTCTGCGTTAGAAGACATGTGTGCCGGCGGCGAATTCTTATGTCTCAAAGCTGTGATTGTTGCAGTTGTGTGTATGGACACGTGGAAATTTCTTTGACGTTGAAGCAGCACATTGTGATATCTGCGGTGGTTTGCACGTGCAAACTTTTTTTGAATTTTCCTGCAACGTGATCTACAGGTGTAAAAAGGGGGAACGAAGTCCTGCCCAGAGTACAGTTTCAGCTTGGAATGCATAGTCATCGTGACCACAATGAATGTCGAAAGGAAAACATACGACATAATTGTTGCAGAAGGTTTGAAGACATTTATTTATGAGCGGATTCTAATTTTAGTGAGTTTCTGGAAGAAATAACTGTTGCTGTTACAGTAGATGCTCTTGAGACTTCACTTCTGTTTTAAAGAAATGTAAGTGAAATCTCAAGAGCGTGTATTTTGCTTGGTTCAAGTTAGACTATAAAGCCTGTTTTGCCGCAAAGATCTTGTCACAGTCATAACGGTTGAACTTAGGGGAATAGCGGGTTCAGAACAGAACAACTCAGCTTGGCTTTAATACTAATTATTTGGGTTTATTGAATCTAATTACCAGCAGTTCCGGGTTTACAATGTGAGGGGGAATGAAGCTAGAATATATGACGAATCTTACCTTGGCGTATTGTTATGTATCGAGGAGGAGTCGTGGAGGCTACATCGTCCGGACTGCAAGACGGGAAGTTCGACGGGCAGCGTCGCGCTCTCTTATCAGCTCGATCTGAGTCATTCTTAATGACATCTGTTTCCTGTATGTGGTGAGTTGACGCCTAACTTGGACGTTGGATTGAGCGGATACACGTGATCAAACCGTGTTGTCTGTATCAACAATGTTCTAGAACATTCCATGGAACTAATGTCATTCAAAAAGACCCAGTTGGTAAAACTCAGGAAGTCTGATATACCCACACACATCCTGTCACGAATGAATCTTAACAAAGTCTCTTAAGGCAGAAAATATAAAACATGAAATCAAAAGAACTCAAAATGTGACAGGCAATAACATATTTCAAAGTATTGTAAAATAAAAATCCTCCTCTTACGCATACATGCTCCTGTACTTGGTCGTTCAATGGAACATCCATCTTCATGTTTGCACCGGAATGCTTGATTGGTATCCTTGATGCTATCCATTCCTTCTATATGTTGCAACCAAATTCCATTTCTTGTTGTTAAACGCATATTTTAAGGTATTTATCTTTAGGTGTTCTTGAATTTACACATTTAGAATGTAAACTTTCCCTATTCCTCTATTGAGGATCCAATTTTCGCTTAGATACAACAATAAAGGAACTGCAAATACATAAAAAAGCGAATTATTCTTTCCTTGTTTTACCTTTAGAGTTCTTTGGATAGTTCTGCACAAATGTTTAAATTGGTTCAGTTTTGTATCAGGATCTGTTTCTTGATAGGTAATCCAGTGTCCTAGATACTTAAAATTGCTTACTTGTTCTGTTATTTACTTTCTCTATACGCACTATGTACATATTGTATAGAGAAGGTATTGCACTCCACCAAAAAATTCGATACCGAGATTTCACCGGAAATATATGTTTTAGGGTCCCCAATATAAAAAAAAAGCATTTTCACAAAAAGGTCCGTGTATGTGTGTGTCAGTGTGTCCGTGTGTCTGTGAACACAATAACTCAAAAGCCAAAAGTCGGTAAAATACCAAACTTGGTATTTAAGTTTAGTATCTTCCAGGGATGCGACACGAAGATTTTGAAAAAAATCCCCCCACCCCCAACTACCCTTTACATGGAACTTTTTTCGAAAATTTTGATTTTCTCAAAAATGGCTCTAACGATTTCGTATATTAAAGATATTTGGTTTTTAACGGTCTTTTCAGTTTTGAGCTATGCCACTCACAGACACACACACATACATACAGACAGACATTCTCACACACGGACATGCTTCTAAAAACTTTTTTTTTATTCAGGGTGTCTCAAAACATGTATTTCCAGTGAAATCTTGGTATCAAATTTTTGGGTGCAATACAAAATCTTCTCTTTACACTATGTACATAGCACATGTACTTGAATTTAAAATATTACCTATATATCTATTTTACCTATACATCTTTTTTACACACTTTTAGAACGCTGAAAACGCACTCGCATATAATCGTCTTGATAGGTCTTGATACTACTGGGCTGTGAGGAAGGTAAATTTGGAGATGATAAAATACTGCCGCGCTGAGAGACAATACAGGGTTACTACAAAAGAAATAGACAACTTCAACTGCCTGTAAAACAAAAACTATTAGAGATAGCAACCTAATTATTTTGGAGGTATGTTGAGAAACTCTCAAAGTTTCGTTTGTTACTATTGGTAACGCTGTAGTGTTTTGTTTGTTGTTGCAGAAGCTGAAATGGCGAAAAATCCTGTGGAAAAGGCATATTACGTGTAGGAATTTGCTAGAACGCAATGAGCAACTGTTGTCCAACGACATTTTAGAACACGTTACCACAAAAATGAAATGATGCGCTCACAAAAACCAGCATCGTCTTCATCATGTCGCAACAAGACGATGCAAAAGTCACGCCGTATGACCTTATCTTCTTCACTCAGAAACTGCAACATCTGTAATTTGTAAGGCATCATGTGCAGTCGCTTCCGCAAGATTTTCCATACAGTTTGCTGTGGAATTTGTAATTGCATGCTTGCCCTAGATGTCGATTTCTGTGGGCTACTTATGTAGGCAGAACGAACACGTTCAACGTTTTCTTCCGAAACTGTTGGTTTTCCCGAGCTCTTCCCTTTGCACAAACATCCCGTTGTCTCGAATTTTCTACACCAGTCGTAGATTGACTGTCTAGTCGGTGGCGTTTTGTGGTAACGTGTTCTAAAATGTCGTTGGACAACAGTTGCCTTTTCCACAGGATTTTCCGCCATTTCAGCTTCTGCAACAACAAACAAAACACTACAGCGTTACCAATAGTAACAAACAAAACTTTGAGAGTTTCTCAACATACCTCCAAAATAATTAGGTTGCTATCTCTAATAGTTTTTGTTTTACAGGCAGTTGAAGTTGTCTATTTCTTTTGTAGTAATCCTGTATAACGCGTGCTGCCTAAGCAAGCAGGCTTATATCGGGGTTACTTTGAACTAAACGTAACTTAACGTAACATGGCAAGTTAACGCGACGTAACATGAAAGGCTAATACATTATAATATATTAAATGGAGCTATTTGAAGCTGACTTATTGTGACTTAAATTAATGCGACGTAATTTAAGAGTTTGTCAGTGTCAAACTTTTCCTCCCCTTTAAGTTATGTAATTTCTCATGGTAATTAGAACCAATCAGCGTAAGTAATAGTATTAAGTAATTGAAATACCAACTAAGAATAATTATTGTAACGTTAAGTGACACTATGAGCGACATTTTGACTACAATCGATCAAATTTAGCTGTCCTTACCTTGCTTCGAGCTCTGCATCCATTTAAAGATCTATTTCATTAAACAGCACTTTTCTCAAAACAGCCTTTTCACACTTTAAACTGATTCATGTGTTTCAGTTTTTGTTTAAATACAACTAAAACCACCCAGAACTGTAGTTGTACCTATTGTAATACTACAAGGGACAAAGTTATCCAAACATCAGTAGTAATTTAAAAAAAGACAAACAAACATGTGTTATGAAAAAATGATTAATTTCAGATATTAAAATTTCTGTTCTAAAAACTTATAATTCGTAATCAAGATTATTGAAATCTCCCCATTTAAAATGTATGGGTTGGCTCAAAGCCCCAGCAGAAAATACCAATCAACTTTCTCATATTGGCGCTCATGTACACATTTATTATATAATATCTTTATAGAATATAACTTACGAAATAATTTGTATCTTGTATAGTATAATTTTAATGGCATTTGGTATTCATACTAACATAACACGGAAATACGGTTAACTGCCAGAAACTTCTACACAGAAGCAAGTGAAAATCTATTTCTTAACTTTGCGTTACGTCCCGTGAGGTTATGTAACGTTTATCGTAATCCCGCTATTAGGCAGGAGTAGATCGAAAGCTGTGGAGCTCTAGTTCACAGAAATTGAAGTCGGGAGTTTCAGAATGTGCACTTTACACGTTAACGTAGAGCTTTCGATTACAATTAATTTGCTTCTTACTTAATTTCAACTAAACAAGTATATATACGTGGTACGTCCAAAAAGTAAGTTCCGTTTCAATTTATCTCCGCTGCAGCGCTGCGATCGCAGTTCCGCACATGCGCGGTAGACGCTGTGTATCAAGGAGAAGAAACGTGCGCCATTTTGAGATCGCTGTCAGCCACATACGCTTTGTTGTGCTTGTTTACAATGTCGCTGTTGATTGAAAATCCCGCCGCTTGTGAAATCAGATCTATGATTCGTTTTTTGAATGCTAGGAAAGTGAAACCAATTGAAATTTATCGGCAAATTTGCGAAGTTTACGGACAATATGCGATGAGTGATTCAATGGTGAGAAGATGGGTCCGACAGTTCAATGAAGGACGTTGTGAAGTGCACGATAAAGAACGAAGTGGGCGTCCATCTTTGGTTACAGAAGAACTGGTTCACGCGATTGATGACAAGATCCAGGAAAACCGCAAGTTTACAATTAGTGCTGTCTCTTTGGAATTTCCCCAAAGCTCACGATCACTAATTCATGAAATTGTTACCGAAAAACTGAAATTTCGTAAACTTTGCTCACGTTGGGTACCAAAGATTCTTACTGAGCAACAGGCGGCAAACTTCTATGAGGAAGGTATACAAAAACTTGTGCCACGCTATGACAAATCCCTGCAAAATTTCGGTAGTTATGTGAAAAAGTAGTTTAAGAGTTGTAGAATTTTGTGCAATAAATAATTATTCTGTATCTGTATACAATTTAATTTTATTACCAAACGGAACTTACTTTCTGGACGTACCTCGTATATATATCTTAGTGTTTTGGTAGAGTGAATAAACATAACAATAGAAGAAATAACTTAATTGTGGGATTGAAATGAATATTGTGGCAGTGCCGTATGCACCCGCAATAGGATACCTTATAATGTACAGAATGTATGTAGAATATAGTAACAACATAGGAAATATGGTGCGCCGGTTACCGGAGACCTTCAAGCGTGACAGTGCCAGAATCTTCCAGTACCTTCGTGTGTCATTTATAGCTATAAAAGGGAAGGAAGAATTGCAAACCGTGTACAGTTCTTGACTCATACGTACGACTTGTTGTGAGCTGTGACAGCGCGCAGTGGTGTGCAAGCTGTCAGCTGTATACGCGTCGAACCGACGTGAAGTGAATTATTTGTAGCAGTGAATTAAAGTCTTCATTTGTAATCATTTTTGAGTCAATAAAGACATTTTTACAAAAGAATACAGAAATACTCGTCGGATAATTTAGATTTTGTAATGCACATGCTTACCATTATGAAACGTTTACTGATTTTTGCACAAATTTCAAAGCCTACTAATTAACTACTGGTCTTATCAATATTTCAAATAGCACGAGCTCTAAACACAACAATAGTGAAAATAGGTTAATTAAAATCATTGGTGAGTAGATCGCTAACAATGCGAGGAGACGATGTCAGTCAACGCACCAGTAGTTCACATGCTAATTGTTAATCTGATGAAAAACGAACTGCAATTTTCAACCTCAAATACACCAATACTGGCACTGTCGATTACAATATCGATTAGTGTCACTTATTTTTATTCAACGAAATAGAACCCTTTATTGGCCTGTACACGCAAGCACGCTTTGAAAAGCAATTCGAGCTGCAATTTCTAAATTACGTCATGGTGCGCTGAAACATATAACTGAAGTTACGTGAATGGGGTGCAATATTAATTATTTTATTGGGGAATTTGCATACAGAAGTTGAGCCCTCAATTGGTTAGAAATTGGAATTAATAATGCAGTAACTTCAATAAATATATCCTTGTTACCTAACTAAAGGCACTAAGAATTTAAGACGGTTTAAAATATGAATGCTTTAAAAGAGATGTTTATCTGTTATTAATTTTTTTGTTTTTTATTTAGCTTTAACATTTTTCATTTAAAGCTTAAACTTGGTAAATAAAGTTACATAATACAGAGTTTTACTTGGAGCTGAAACGCTGTCGGTTTTTATTTTTTTCTAGCATGTGTGTAGAGAATATGTTAGTAGGTGGAGAAGGTATTGTATTCCACCCAAAAACTTTAACCAAAATACATGCTTTAAGAACCCTTGAATAAAGAAATATCTTTTTAGAAAAATCTCATGTGTTCCATTCACACGGCTTTCTCTAGCTGTTCCGCAAACGGAACTTTGCTTACAAAAGATTATTCGTTTATCTGCGTCACATTAATTGATATAAACATTATCAGAATTGTTCTACTGCTTATTTCTTTATAAGTAGAAGGGAAATAAAGAAATGCACAGGTTAAAGCGAGAGCCAAATCACTTAAAAGCTAGTCGCTACGGAAAACAATTGAAATTCGGTTCTCTACTTCCTAGGTATAAACAAAAGAGACGGAAAGGCAGAAATTGTAATCTGTAAAAATTATTATTATTATTACTATTGTTATTATTACTATTGTTATTATTACTATTATTATTACTATTAATATTATTATTATTGTTACTATTATTATTGCTATTGTTATTTTTATCGTTATCATTATCAGTATTATCATTATAATTATCACCATTACCATATTATTATTATTATTATTATTATTATTATTATTATTATTAACAATAATATTAATATTTTCAGGTAGTTTTTTATATAATTGCAGCCTTGGTAATAACGATCTGCATTATTTATAGTTTTAATTATGCATTATGCATTTATTGTTTAGTATGCTTTGTATATGGCACACTCTCCAGAGTGAAGTAAGCTGTATAATTATTTATACATTGTAAACTGCAATATTTTTGTAAGCTACAAAATCGAAAGCGCATAATCTTCCCTGAATGTCCGACTATCTATTGTGCAATGTATCATGTATTGCATGGAACGGTGTTCCGCCACTACACTCGCTTGTTTGTGTGTTGCTAATAGTTAACTAAAGGAAAGAGGTTGCAGGTCTTTGCCGCGAATGTCTGTGCGTGTCTTAAGTGAGCATGTTTCATAAATTGTTACTAGGATTATGAAGAAAAATAATTATTGGCAAAGATTGTGCTTCTCTTCCCGATAGTGACGCAGCTACAGGTTAAAGTTATTTTGTTCTGATTACTCTGTACTGAATTTTAACTCGGCTTTTATATCGGTGTATAAAAATATATTATTTTATTGTTATTATCATAGCATATGGACTAAATTGTGTGTTTTAACGAGATCTACATTTTATGTGTAGTAGGTTTATCAGAGGCTATTTCCAGAAAATTCAAGATATACATTTTTATTTATCATTTAAATATCTTCCTTGTACGGTATTTTAATCCAACTCCTTAGAGCCCTTATAGAGGAAACCAAAACTTTCGAAATTTTTCCATGTCAAGTATAGTTTGGGCCGTGTTTTTCTCAAAATGTTCGTGCCGCATCCTTGGAAGTTAGTAAATTTGCTTGCCAAGATTGGTATTTTACCGACTTTTCGTTTTTGAGTTACTGTGTTCAGACACACGAACACTTATACTCATACATGCAAACACTCAGGGACTTTTTCTAAAAAAAAATTAATTACAGAGGACCCTAAAACAAGTATTTCCGCTTAAACCTCTGTATAGAAGTTTTGGGCGGAGTGCAGTATCTTCTCCATATTTACTATAGATTTTCCAATACTTTATTATTTTGCTCTTCAGAAAATGGCTATCGTTTTTTTTCTTCTTTTTCTTACTTTCTTTTTTCATCCATCTTCATGGAACGAAAACGGAATTTCAAAGCCATTACGCAAAGCCATTACGCTTTAAAAAGATTTGAGTACTCCTTAAGATTATCAAATTCTTCTGACATCCACAAAAAATATGCAATCAGAGTGTATCCTTTTAGAAGTAGTACATAGAAGAAAAACCTTTTGGAAGAGTAGACAAAGTCATGCGAATGTAACACAGTAAATTTTTGTAGTTTAACGCAAAAGTTAAACAATAACATTTGTGCATCCAGTTTCATATACAAATGCATTGCCTAGTGTGTAAATATAAATAATGGATTCTATAATAGACTCGGCAAAAACTTCAAAGCGGAAATGATTTAACAGAATAATTGGAATTGCGGTGTATTTATTCGTAATGGGATTCCTGGTTACCAGCTGGTATGCAAATGACACCACTGTTGCTTTTAACTCTTTCATTAGTCATAAACTGTTTTATATACAAATATATATTTAGTTTACCCACTGCTTTAGTAAAGCCTCGAAAACAAGTTCTCCTGAAAAGCAGTTCAGCTGAGCATAACACGAGGAATAAATTGCAGTGCTGAGATATCTCGAATGAAATGTATTTTTATCAGCTGATAGGAAATTACATAGGTAAGCTTAATTTCCTATTGAAATAATGGTTGTGTGTAAACAATACATAGCAAAGAAGAGTTATATATGTATATCGATTTCATTTCAGTTAACTGGAGGAAAATCAGTGGTTTATTTTGTGACCTTAAGGTCTTTTACCAAAGCAGATCACATCCAACGGTACACTGCTGATGTTACGTTTAAAACCCTCAGCGTACACTTGAGTTGCTGTTGTTACATTTCTGAGTACAACTGATTGGTCGAGTCACAATTAATGCTGAATCAAATTACAACTCAATTTGGCACTGCCCACAGTTATCAGTTCCGTAATTCGTTCGCTAACTATACTCTAAATTCTTGACTGTCCTAGAGCAGTAGTCTGCCCCTTTTATACGTCCCTATGCAAGGACGAACGTTCTAGATGAAGAAATTTCTCGAAACTGGCGAAAGGAACCTTTAGAGCATTATTTAATTACCCAAACTCTGGGAAAGTGGTACCATGGGTTTAGTATGAAGGTAATAATTGTACTTGTTACACGCTATTATTCCGCACCTAGACAGCGGGACAGGGCAGATACTTCGACCCGTGGTCTCACTGCTCCCTCCTCAGGGCTGATCTGACCATAGTGACCTAGATGATTTAGGTTTTCCACTAGTATCTTCTGATCCTTTTTACGCGGTGCTTTCCTTGCCATATTGGTTTAATTTTAGGTCAACGGTTATTGCTCTGGGTTGGCCGTTACAACAAAATCCGGAACCCTCTGCTGGAAAACTTCGCCGCTGGCTTGCTGGTATAATGAGTTCCCTTCCTTTCGCTCACTTCCTGGTTGTCTTGACGAATCTCCCGTGAACATAACACTTGTTTATGATGTTCCTAGCTAGACCGGTGGCTTCAGATTTGCTGAGCACAACACGAAGAATGAAAACGTCACATTAATTGCAGTGCTAAGATATATCGAGTAAAATATATTTTTGTCAGCTGGCAGGAAATGACTAGGTAAGCTTATTGAAATAATTGGTTTTTGAAAAGAATTCATAGCAAAGAAGGGTTATATGTCTGTATTAATTTAATTTCAGTTAGCTGATGGAAAATCAATAGTTTATTTGGTGACCTTAATGCTTTTATCAAAGCAGATCACATTCAACGGTGCACTGCTGCTGTTACGCTTAAGACAGCGTACACTTGAGACATTGTTGCCACATCTATGAGAACAACTGATTCGTCGAGTCATAGGTACTTAACGCTGAATGAAATTACAACTGCATTTGGCACTCTCCACACTTACCAGTTCCACAATTCTTGACTGTCCTAGAGCATTAGTCCTCCCCTTTTATACGTCTCATATGCAAGAGTGAAGATTCTAGATGGAGAAGTTTCTCGATACTGACGAAAGGAACCTTTAGAGGAGTAATTAATTATCCAAACCATGGGGTTAGTTTGTGCGGTTACACTTGTATCTGTCAAGCGCTATTTTTATGCGAGGGGCTGGTCGCAACAAGAACCGCGCCTAGTCAGTGGGGCAGGGTGTATATCACTCACAGGCAGATACTTCGAGCCGCGGTCTCACTACTCCCTCCTCAGAACTGGTCGATCGGACCATAGTGGGCTAAATGATCTAGGTTTTCCACCAGCATCTTCTGATCCATTTCACTCGATGTTGTCCTTTCCATATTTGTTGAATTTTAGATCAACGTCCCTTTTTCCGGATAGGACATTACAACAAAATCAGGAAACCTTCGCCGCTGGCTTGCCGATCATAATGAGTTCCCATTATTCGAGGTTCCTCAACCGGTGACTTTCTTAACGTACTTTATATTCACTTCCTCCAGTAGGATCACCCTGGAGACCCCAGGATGTCCGTGGAAAGTCACAAGAATCTCCTGCCAAGTTGACAGTCTCTTCATGGCTTCTGAGGGCATGCAATTCCCGTATCATATCCTCACGGATGCATCTTCTCGCATGTATCTGGCAGTTTCCCTTGCTTCCGACCTTCTGCTGTGAGGCTGTTATCCATTTCTCAGTACAAAACACTCGCCGACACCCACGAGAGAATGGCAATGGTGGCTGATTGCCCACGCTTGCTTGGTTTTGGGCAGTCTTTCACCAACTGTCACAAAAATTGTTGTTAGCTGTACAAATATTTAATTTAGTATTTCAATATTCATCCGATGTAATTAATTGATGAGAATGAAAATGAAACGATTTCACAAAGAGAAGTTTAAGCGAAAGTCATTAAAATAAACATTTTGTCACAGTGCAAAACAGACTTATTTTTATCTATAATTCTTTGTGTAGTATGCTATTAGCACTCGTGCCTCCATCGTATTTATCAGTGCATTACCTTCATTCTCAATATCACTAATGTTATGTATGCCAGCTTATCTTCCAGCCTTTTAGTTTGTCATTGTTCTGATAAAATTGTATGTCGGAAGAATAAACAAATAACTAAAGGTATGGGTTCTTTAGCAGGGTTTCGTAAGACAAAGAATCCTGTGCTCAACTACCGTACAGTACGTCAGGATGTTTACGAAAATACTACTATAACACCCGAATCGGTGCTTCCCAATAAATTCTTTGGTTAAAGTCTGTTGGAACAGTGCAAAGGGCAAAGGTACAAAACAGGTTGCTCATCCCAACGTCAGTTAGGTGTGTTCTTTTCACTAACTAAAAAGCCTCTGGCCTAAGATTATCTGCGTTATCTACATGCATGCGCTTTGTTCTTCCAATACTGCCTAATCTAGAGGCGCCATCTTGAGGTACTTTTATTTTCTAATCATAGAGGACCTGAGTAGCAATGTCGACATCTTGGTGTGGTGTCACTTTGAAACACCTCTTAAAGCGATTTGCTCGCGACTGTCAGCGTGCGAGTTACTAGGTTTTTGATTTTGATGTTAATTTGTTACAGCTGTGACGGACAGTGAGTGCGACATGCGATTATAGAATTTCCCTGCTCGATAATCCAGCGAGAGAAGAGTAAGGACAGGCAGTTTCGCGTGCGATTTATTCACATTTTTTAACACAAAGTAAAGTAAACTGAAGTGACAATGGAACAAGTTACAATATTTCACGTCTTTCTTTCGACCCATCACCCTTTTGACCTGTAGGTTTCGAAGCTGACTTCGGCGCTGACTTTGACACTTCACTATCTTCATCCTTCAGATTTTTTTACTTTCTCTACACGTACTATGTACATAGTGGACAGAGAAAGTAGTGTATTGCACCCAAAAATTCGATACCGAGACTTCACCGGAAATGTACGATTTGAGACCCCTGAATCCCCCCCCAAAAACATTTTTATAAAAATGTCCGTGTATGTGTCTGTCTTTGGGCAGCATAGCTCAAAAACGAAAAGACCGTCGAATACCAAACTTGGTATTTAAGTTTGATATCTTCTAAGGATGTAACACGAAGATTTTCAAGAAAATCTCCCCACCCCAACTACCCTTTACATGGACCTTTTTTTTTGAAAACTTTGATTTTCTTAAAAATGGCTAACGATTTTGATTAAAATATCGTATATTAAAGATATTTACCTGACAAATAAAATGTATATCTTGAATTTTCTGAGAATAGCCTCTGAAGACTACTTTATTCTGGACCAATTTTACGGAATTTTGCATAACTGTTAAATCGTAAGAGATGGAGAGAAACTTACCATACAAAAATGTAGAGCACGTTAAAACACACAATTTATGTTATATACATTTTATTCGTGGAGTTGATCGTTTTTTTTTCTTTCTTTTTTTTTTTTGTTTTTTTTTTCTTTTTAGATATATCTTATTTTTTGTTTCAGCTTTGAGAAACCTGCACTTATCTCATACAGGAATTGGTCAACTCCTGTCCATACAAACAAAGGAACTTCCTTCACATAGCAAACCAGCTTTTGACTATCACTTTAACCTATGGTACTCCCTTATTTTGCTTTCACTTACTAGGAAGCAAGTTATAAGACAATTTCTGCTAATTTTTTCTCGATTAGCACGTAGTAAATAGAAGCACAAGCTTTGTAAGAATAATTTGTTACAGAGGTGTAGAGAAGTTCATGTGATTGGAAAACATAATATTTTTTACTTTTAAAAAGTTTATAATTAATTAAAATTAAATTTTTAACAAGGGTAAAAATTAAAACGCACAATCTTATAAATCAGCTAAATCTGTCGGAATTGAATCAATATATTATGATAATTTAAAGAGTTCATTAAATTGGTTAAATTTAAATTATTACCCAATGCTACATTTGATGTGCAACATTTAATTTACATGCATAAATCTGATACTATTTATTTTGAGATCTAGATTCTAAGAATGGACCAGTTGCCAAGCTTATTTTATTTAAAACAACTCATATATTTACTGTACAATTAAACAAAATCAGAACATTAACCAAATAACCTATTTAAGAAAATCCAAATTACTTTGAACTGTTCGTGTAGCCCTTCGACGACAGTTCAGCATCCAATAACCACTTCATACAGAAAATATCTTTCATACTTTAAACATCTGAAGTTCATAGTAAATATTTGCAACTACTTAATACTCGAGATTTAAATATTTTAAATATTATACATCGTTTAAATGTTAAATATTACATCACCTAAATATAACTACACTTTTAATTAAAAAAAATGTATTACACCCACATGACACTCTCAGACAGCAAGTGTATAAATACTTCACAATTGAAACCAATAACAAGGAATATCTCAGAAACGGATACATCTACAGCAAAAATGTAATGGATATAAATTGTGTATTTTGACAAGGTCTACATTTTTTTTTGTAGTAGATCTACATCTTTAATATACGGAGTTTTAATAAAAATAGTTTTACCCATTTTTGAGAAATTCAAATTTTTCAAAAAATGCTCCACATAGCCTTTGAAGACTACTTTATTCTGGATGAATTTTACGGAATTTTTCATAACTGCTAAAATGTAAGAGATGGACAAAAAGTTGCCAAATAAATGTAAAGGACATTAAAACATTAATTTTATGTTATATATATTTTTTCGTGGAGTTGATCGGTTTTGAGATATCCTTTGTTTTTGGTTCCAGCTTTATAAAAACACTTTTCTCATACGTGAATTTATTAACTGCTGTCCATACAAACAAAGGAACTTCAGTTACATAGCAACCACCTTAGCCTATGGTACTCCCTTATTTCGCTTCTGCTTACAAGGAGGCAAGCAATAAGACTCTTTCTGTTTTCTTTTTCTTTTCCGATTAGCATGAAGTAAATAGACGCATAAGCTTTTTAACAACAATTTTTTGCAGAGATGCAGAGAAACACATCAGATTTTTAACAACTAAAACATGATTAGTTTTACTGTCCTAATGCCATTTGTCTAAAAATGTAATAAGTGTATAGATGTTCTCCAGCTCAGCAAACAGAACAACCGGAAACTGACTGGAAGAAACTGGCAGTTGCCAAAGGAGGAAACCTTGCTCAAAGTTTTAATAGCAGTAGCTGCGGACAAATATCCTTTGGGTATTTCCCAAGAAACTTCCTCGCTTCAATGCAGCTATTCTCTCACCAAAATGCTTGTCGGTGCTTGCAAAAAGCACCAAATCTTTTATCATCCTTAACATATGCTTATATATAGGAACAGTTGGCATATTTTTGGATTATAAGGCAGAGGAAAGTCTGGTAATGGGAAATGTAAATAAAACGAATCTGATGTGTTCCATTCACATGACTTTCATACATCTCTACAAGAAGTTATTGTTATTTGGCATGTAAATATGTAAATCGCTAGAGCGATTTTTGAGAAAATTATTTTTTCCGTGTAAAGTGTACTTTGCGGTGGGGGTAGTTTTTTATAAATCTTCGTGTCTCATCCCTGGAAGATACCAAACTTAAATACCAAATTTGGTATTTAACGATCTTTTTGTTTTTGAGCTATGCGCACACACACGCACACAGCACATTTTTCTAAAAATCCTTTATTTTCTATACACGTACTATGTATATAGTGTATAGAGAAAGTATTGTATTGCACCCAAAATTCGATACCGAAATTTCACCAAACAAGCATTTTTAGAAAAAGGTTCGTGTGTGCGTATGTGTGTGTCTGTGGACAGCATAGCTGAAAAACAAAAAGGCCGTTAGATATCAAACTTGCTATTTAGGTTTGGTATCTTCAAAGAATGTGACACGAAGATTTTCAAGAAATTCTCCCAACCCCACCTACCTCTTCCATGGAAAAATTTCCGAAGATTTTAATTTTCTCAAAAATGGCTCTAAGGATTTTGATGGAAATTTTGTATATATAAGATATTTACATGACAAATAAAATGTATATCTTGAATTTTCAGGGAATAGTCTCTAAAAATCTCTTTATTCTGGATGATTTTCATTGAATATTGCATAACTGGTAAACCGTAAGAGATAGACAAATCTTACTTCACCAAAACTGTTGATTACGATGAAACCCACAGTTTATGCCATATACATTTTTTCGTGGAGTTGACCATTTTTTAGATATTCCTTGTTATTGGTTTGAACTTTAAAAAGATGAATACTTTTCTGACACAGTAATTTGTCAACTCCTGTCTATACAAACAAAGGAACTTCAGTCACATAGCAACCAGCTTTTGACTATCACTTGACTATCAATGGTACTCCCTAATTATGGTTCTATGTACAAAGAAGCAAGTAATATGACTATTTGTGCTAATTTTTCTCGATTAGCATGAAGTAAATAGAAGATAAGCTTTCTAACAATAATTTTTGCTGAGAAAGTCATGTGAATGGAACACATCAGATTTTTTTTTAATTCAGGGGGTCCCAAAACATATATTTCCGGTAAAATATTGGTATCGAATTTTGGTTGCAATATAATACCTTCTGTGTACACTATGTATATAGTACGTATAGAGAAAGTAAAAATAGACATATGTAAAAATGGGATAGGGTCGCTTATTTTAAGTAGGTAATGCGTTATTTTCCGTTCTACCTTTTGGAGCCCCTTAACATCAAACATGAAAAAAATAAAGGCAAAAGTTTACATACTGTATTTGAAAACCGAACCATCGAAGTAAAGCAGAACATTTTAAGCGCACAATCGCGTTTAGCTACTCATAAAAATTAACCGGAAAATACGGCGGTTTTGGGAAAGATTTTATCAGATAACAGGCTGATGCGTGCGTTCCCACCACTTGTTAAATTCCTCGTGAACGCGATGAAAACAAAAAGCTAAGACGTTTTAATTTTCGAGGCAGTAGCGATAACAGAAATTGGTGAGTTTGGTGCCCCACTCTACCACGCTGCAGACCCGCTATTTGTCTTGTAGCGTGTCGGTATCTTGATCTTTCGCGAATTAATGAGAAGAAGACGGCGAAAAAATTGTTGGCACTGGCGTATCTAAGTGGAAATTATTTTAAATCCACTCCTCTCTGTCGTGAAGGTAATTGCAGTGTATAAACATGCCATGGGCGTGGCTACGGTGATGAAACTAGACTGGAGAAGATACTATTGCAGCGAAATGCTGCTATAGATAGCTAACAGGTGCCCTCAAGGTTAGGGCTTTCTTTTATAATCAGATGCATTCACATTAAAAGTAAAATTATTCTTATTGTGTTTAATGCTTTTTGGAGTATTCTCCCTCACCCAAGCTACCCTTTACCCTCAAACATTTTGATTTCCTCAAAAATGGCTGTAATGATTTTATTAAAAAGCTGTATATTATATAAAATATACCTATTGAGTTTTCAGGAAATAGCCTCTGTATACCTCCTTATTCTGGATGAATTTTTCTGAATTTGTATAACAGGTAAACAAAAACTTACTGCACAAAACTGTAGATCTTGTTAAAACATACAATTTGTGTCATATACATTTTTTTCGTAGATTTGGCCTTTTTTGAGATATTCGTTGTTTTATCCTAATATATTCGCTTGTTTCACTTCTACTTACAAGAAAACAGGTAATAAAAAAAAGTCTACTAATGTTTATCCCGATTATCGTGAAGTAGAATGAAAAATACACTTTTTAACAATAATTTGTTATAGAGATATAGAGAAAGTCATGTGAATGGAACACATCAACTTTTTATACATTTGCAGTTCGATTTCAGTAATTAAACTTCGAGATACCATTCTTAACACATATTAAAAAGAAAAAAAAATCAGATGTGTTCCTCTCATATGACTTTCTTTACATCTAGGCAAAAACTATTTTTAAAAAGCTTATGCCTCTATTTACTTCATGCTAATCGAGAAAATGTTAGCAGAAATAGTCTTTCCTTGTAAGTAGAAGAGAAATAAGGGAGTACCATAGGTTAAGGTTATAGGAGTTGACCAACATGAGAAAATTCAAGGTTTTTAAAGCTGAAATTAATAACAAGAATGTCTAAAAATGGTCAACCTCACGAAAAAAGTGTATTTAATGTAAATTGTGTGTTTTAACGAGCTCTACAGTTTTTGTCTATCTCCTACGGTTAACCAGTTTGCGAAATTCCACAAATTTAAACCAGAAAAGATGTGTCTTGAGAGGCTATTTCCAAAAAATTGAAGATATACATCTTATTTGTCTTGTAAATAGTTAATACATAAGAGATTTTAATTAAAATCGGTAGAGCCATTTTTGATAAAATCATAAACTTCGACATTTTTTCCATGTAAAGCGTAGTTGGGGGTGGGGAATTTTCTTGATAATCTGTGTGTTGCATCCTTGAAAGTTATCAAACTTAATACCAAGTTTGCTGTTTAATAGTTTTTTTGTTTTTGAGCTATGCTGTTCACATACAAACACACAAGCGGACACACGGACCTTTTTCAAAAAATGCATTTTTTTGGATTCAGGAGGACCCAAAACATGTATTTCCGGTGAAATCCCGGTATCGAATTTTTGGGTGCAATACAGTACCTTCTCTTTACATATGTACATAGTACGCGTAGAGAAAGTAAAAAAGAAGCTAGTTACTTAAACACTAATGTGAAACTAATCACACAGCTGTACCCAAATCAAACATGTGTTTACTGTATCGCAACGCCCAAAGTGTGTGACGTCACCCCAAGTGGTAATGCTGTTGAAGGACCCTGTCTGTCTCTAACGTAACAGTTCGTCGTCATTAATCTGTAGGTATTGAAGGTAGACTCGCCTCCCATATTACCCCAGCCATTACTGCGTGATAAATAGTCTCCTTTTTGGTGTTTTATTCTCTGATAAGTTGTTTATTTTTTATACGTACACCTCCATTCCGCAATTTTTACTCCCTCTTTAGTAGAATCCCCTGCCGTACAGCTAGCTATGAATTATTAACATTTCGATTCGCGCCGGCCCAAATTGCGTCATATAGTAGCGGCGGTCTCACCCTCTGGAGGTATCAACATCTCCTCCTGCTCATAAAAATTGCTGTAAACCAATATAGTCTCACTTCTCTCCTTTATCCTGGAGCCCCAGTGCAAACATGAAATATGCCTCTCCGACACAAGTGGATATAACTTGTCGCATGTAGGGAGAGAAAAAAAAAAAAAAGTAACCAAATTTTGCTGGAGCCGGGCGCGCTCCCTGGGCGGGAAAGCTAATCGAATTTGCTCCGCAAAATTGCAAACGGGGAAGGTGTCAAGTGGTGGGAAGATAACAGCCCGTGAGCTCCCTCTTGGGGAGATAATCCACTTCTAAGTTATCCAACACGTTGTCACGCGCTTTGTTTGGCTTCACTAAGCCCTTTGTCGCAGGCTATGATACTCATTGTTGCTGGACGGATGGTGATGTAGATAGCAGAGATCATCAACCTGCTCATCATCCCGGATCATCCTCACCAGTCTCCTGCTGTCACTAAATAACTGTATTAGACTGCCACCTAACCTGTTTTTTTTATAAAGGACACACTGGTAACTACGTATTTTAAAAATCTGATACTTTCTCTACATGACCTGCAAACAAACTACAAGGGAGATCCAGAAAGTAATGAAAGTTTTGACATAACTAAATAATAAAAAATCTGATGTGTTCATTCACATGACTTCCCTATACCTCTGCAACACATTATTGTTAGCAACCTTATGTTTCTTTTAACTTCATGCTAATCGAGAAAAACTTAGCATAAATAGAGTTATTACTTGTCTCCATGCAAGTAGAAGGGAAATAAGGGAGTACCATAAGTTAAAGCGATAGTCAAAAGCTTGCTATGTAACTGAAGTTCCCTTGTTTGTATGGACAGGAGTTGACAAATTGCCTCATGAGAAAAGCCTACGTTTTTAAAGCTCAAACCATTAATAAGGAATATCTCAAAACGAATCCACTCTACGAAAAAATGTATGTAACATTAACTGTGTGTTTTAACGAGCTCCACATCTTCTGGTAAGTAAGTTTTTGTCTATATCTTACATTTTGCTAGCTATGCCAAATTCCGTAAAATTCGTTCAGAATAAAGTAGTCTTCAGAGGCTACTCCCAGAAAATTTAAGATATACATTTTATTTGTCAGCTAAGTAACTTTAATCTACGATACTTCAATCAAAATCGTAGCGGTATTTTTGAGAAAATCAAAACTTTCGAAATTTTTTACATGTAAAGGGTCGTTGGGGGTGGGAGAATTTCCTTGAAAATCTTCGTGTCGCATCCTTGGACGACACTGAACCTAAATACCAAGTTTGGCATTTAAGGACTTTTTGTTTTTGAGCTATGAGGTCCACACACATACACACACACACACACACACACACACACACACACACACACGGACCTTTTTCCAGAAATGCGAACGAAGTAAAACGATATCAACAAAACATTTTATTTATAAAGTACAGTATTTTACACTTTTTTTACTTTCTCTACACGTACTATCTACATAGTGTATTGGGAAGGTATTTAATGCACAAAAAAATTCAATACCGGGATTTCATCGGAAATACATGTTTTGGGTTCCCTTGAATCCAAAAAAAAGCATTTTTTTGAAAAAGTTCCGTGTGTGTGTTTGTGTCTCTGGACAGCATAGCTCAAAAACGAAAAGACCACTGAATACCAAACTTGGTATTTAAGTTGCGCAACTTCCAAAGATGCGACACGAAGGTTTTCAAGAAAATCCCTCGACCCCCAACTACCCTTTACATGGACTTTTTTCGAACATTTTGATTTTCTCAAAAATGGCTCTAACGATTTGATTAAAATATCATATATTAAAGACATTTCTCTGACAAATAAAATGTATATCTTAATATTTCTGGGAATAGCCTCTGAAGACTACTTTATTCTGGATGAATTTTATGGAATTTTTCATAACTGCTAAACCGTAAGAGATGGAAAAAAACTTACCACACAAAAAATGTAGAGCACGTTAAAACACAGTTTATGTTATGTGCCTTTTTTTGGTGGAGTTGATAGTTTTTTTTAGATATTCTGCTTTGGTTTCTGCTTTTAAATACTTATACCTTTCGCATACAGGAATTTGTGAACTCCTGTCCATACAAACAAAGGACAACTCTTGTCACATTGCAACCAGCTTTTGACTATCACTTTAACCTATGGTACTCCCTTATTTCGCTTCTACTTACAAGAAAGCAAGTAATAAGACTATTTCTGCTAATTTTTCTCGATTAGAATGAAGTAAATAGAAGCATAAGCTTTTTAACAATAATTTGTTGCAGAGATGTAGGGAAAGTCATGTGAATGGAACACATATTTTTTTATACAGGTGACCCCAATTCGTGTATTTCCGGTGAAATCTTGGTATCGAATGTTTGGGTAGATTGAAATCTTTTTTCTATATGTACACAGTGCATGTAGATAAGTAAGAAATATGTAAATATCATGGTATAGCTTAAATATGTATTAATAAAATAAAATTAGCTACAGTACTACATTCAATTGTTTATTTTATCCTTAAATGGAAAACAAATGTTAATTGATAATGTAGAAAGCATAGATTGCTTCTGTCTACCACAGAACGTTCCGATCCTTGCTGCGCCATTATCCCCAGGAGTAGCTGAGGATATTAAGGCCCGTTTTCGTTAATGGGAGAATTGGGATCCTCGCAAGACTGGCTGCTCTGGTTTTTCACAGGCCTTCCTAAGTGCTCATTACCGGCAAATGTCGTGAAGGTGTCCTAATTAGGCCTGGACAGTTACTTTCTAAATGTTGCTTCATGTGACGATAATTTCACCTTATGCAGCCACCATCAACGCCCAACGCGTAGGTTGCATCTGCACATAATACTGATATTGTCTCTAGAAAATTTACTTTCTTGAAATTTTCTAAACTTGCATTAAAACTGAAACTTTAATTCTGACTTGCCATTACATTCTTTCTACATACTTCAATTCACAAAATGAAGTACTAAAAGTGCATGCAACTGTGAAATTTGACAAACATTTGTGGAACATTAAAAAAAAAAATATTTTTCTCATAATAAACTTACGTGGTTTTTAAAGTTTAAGAAAATGCATTTCATACTCAAAATGTTCTAAGCGGTGACATTTTTCACCACTTTGTTTCAAAACTTGTGCCTCTCAAAGAAACATTAAATAAGATGCTTATTTTTTTAAATAGTTTCCTAATTTTGATAAATCATCAATTATGCAGAGTATGAAAATTAATAGTGCTTCTACACTCATTACGGCCCATATAAAAACACTTCAATATATCACATATCTATTTACTGTAAAAAGGGACTTTTCTATGTAAAATGACTTCTCTAGCACGTATATACAATGTACATTGATGAAGTATTGTATTCCACCCAAAAATAACTACCGAGATTTCATCGGAAATACAGTTTTAGTACCCTCTGGAAAAATAGTATTTTTAAAAAACGGTCTGTGAGTGTGTCTATGGACAGCAAAACCCTAAAAGAACAAGTCGGTAAATACCAAATTTGGTATATAAGTTCCTTATAAGTAGAAGGGAAATAAGGGAATACACTGCTAGCGTGAGAGTCATTTTTTTTTTTTAAGTTTTCGCTATGTGACTTATATATTCAGATTCTGTTTGGCCAAGAGTAAAACAAAAGAAACAGTCTCATTCGAAAAACGTTTTAATTATTTTAAAGTTGAACCCAATAACAAGCAATATCTCGGAATACGGCTTACCGATTATTCAAAAATTATTTAGAATGAAAAAGTCTTCAGAGACTATTTTGCTATGTGACTAAATTCTCTTTGTTTGTATGGACAGTTCCTGTATGAGAAAAGTACAAGTTTTAAAAAGCTGAAACCACAAACAAAGGATATCTAAAAGCGACCAAATCCACGAAAACATGTATATAACATACACTGTGTCCCTTAAAGTGCTCTAATTTTTTTGTGTGGTAAGTTTTGTCCATCTCTTACGGTTTAGCAGTTATGCAAAATTTCGTAAAAACATCTAGAACAAAGTAGTCTTCAGAGGTTATTCCCGAAAATTCAAGCTATACATTTTATTTGTCGTTTAAACCTCTTTAATATATGATATTTTAATGAAAACCGTTAGAGCCATTTTTGAGAAAATAAAAATTTTCGAAAAAAGTTCCATGTAAAGGGTGATTGGGAGTGGAAGCATTTCCTTGAAAAATTTCTTGTCGCATCCTTGGAAGATACCAAACTTAAATACCAAGTTTAGTTATTAACGGAATTTTCGTTTTTGAGCTATGCTGGCAAAAGACATTTTTCTAAAAAACTTGTATTTCCAGTGAAATCTCGGTATCGAAATTTTGGGTGCATTACAATACCTTCTCTATACGCTATAGTACGTATAGAGAAAGTAAAGATGGACAAATAAAACCTGTTCTTTATAATAAAGAGTGTCGCTTAATTCTGCCGACAGTAATATATCTGAAACTACAATATTCAGCAGAAAATACATGGCTTTATAACCGAGGTTTCTGTAGCAAATAAGAAATTAAAATTAGAGCAAAATCTTAAAACTTAGCTCCTAAACCGCAAGGGGAACAAAGTCTGACACGCAAGGAGATGGATTAAGACAGATACAGTACGTAAAGCTGAAAAGTTTTATTGTTCTCGGACAGAAAAATGTTGTTCATTTCATTTTACGAAGGATGCCTTATAGGCCAACAATATCGAATTTGGATGCGGGATTTATTACGAGAAATATGCAAAATTTGAGAAAAAATCTGATGCGTACCATTCACAAGACTTTCTCTACATATCTGCAAAAATATTATTAAAAATTAGCAGAAATAGTGTTATTACTCGCTTCCATGTTAGTAGAAGCGAAATAAGGGAGTACCATAAGTTAAAGTGATAGTCAAAAGCTGGTTGCTATGTGACTGTGCTCTACATTTTGTGTGTTGTGTTTGTCCTTCTGTTACGGTTTAGCAGTTATGCAAAATTCCGTAAAATTCATCCAGAATAAAGTAGTTTTTGAGCTATGCTGCACACATACACACAGACAAACATAAACAGACGGACATGTTTCTAAAAATGGTTTTTATGGATTAAGGAGGTCCTAAAACATGTATTTCCGGTGAAATCTCCGTATCGAATTTTTGGGTGCATTGCAATACCTTCTCTATATACCATGTACATAGTACGTGTTTTTTTTTTTTTTTTGTTTTTTTTTGGTAGTGTTTAACGCCCGCTCTAACTACTAATGGCACCGCAGGCGGTGACACTGATGATACATGAATGATGATGGAGCACCGGTGGAATGCGATGGCGGGGGAAACCAGAGTACCTGGAGAAAACCTGCCCCTGCGCCGTTTTGTCCAGCACAAATCTCACATGCGGTCGCTTGGGATCGAACCCCGACCGTTTAGGTGAGAGTCAAGTGGTCTAACCACTCAGCCACGGCGCGGCCATAGTACGTGTAGAGAAAATAAATTTTTTCTTACAAAAATCTTATTCTTTTATGTAGGTCATGCTAATCAAGATAAACATTAGCAAAATTGGTC
This sequence comes from Hymenopus coronatus, assembly GCA_030762935.1. Classification (NCBI taxonomy): domain Eukaryota; kingdom Metazoa; phylum Arthropoda; class Insecta; order Mantodea; family Hymenopodidae; genus Hymenopus; species Hymenopus coronatus. The sequence continues at coordinate 42,914,635 of CM060884.1, forward strand.
TTATTACTTGCTCCTTTAAAAGTAGAAGAGAAATAAGAGATTACAGTATGCCAAAGCAATAATCAAATCTTTTAAAAACTGGTCACTATGTGACAATTGAGGTTCGGTTCGCTTTGTATAGTTCCGTTTGAGGAGGTTTAAATGTTTTAGAATTGAAACTAATAACAGTGAATAATTCGAAAACGGCCTACTCCACAAGAAAAAAGTATAAATTATGTGTTTTACGTGCTGTTGTCTATTTCTTACGGTTTAACTGATGTGTACAATTTGCAAAACTCAATCAGAATAAAGAGAAAAAGTTTACAGACAATTCTAAATATAAATTTTATTTGTGATGTGTATACGTATTTTTAATATACTGCATTTTAATCAAAATCGTTAGAGAATCGTTATTGAGAAAATCAAACATTTACAAACATATTGCATGTAAACTGTAGTTTGGGGTGGGGGAATTTGATTGGAAAGCTTCGTTTCTCATCCTTGGAAGATACTGGTATTTAACTGAATTTTCATTTTTGAGCTATGCTGTCCACAGTGACACACACGGACCTTTTTCTAAATATGCTTCTTTTTGGATTCAGAGGGTCTTAAAATATATATTTCCGGTGACTTTTATATTCCTTGTTCTGAAATATTTCCTTTTAATGTTTAAAGAGGATTAATAAATTAAAGTTTAACGCCCGCTCTTACTGCTATGTCACCACAGGCGATGCTACTGATGATACATGAAATGAATTTGGATCACTGGTGAAGCCGGAGAACGCCCCTGCGTCGTTCTGTCCACCATAAATCCCATATGCAGTTGCCTGGGAGCGAACCCGGCCCGCCTTGGTGAGAGGCGAGCACAGCTCAGCCTACTCAAACATCGCTATGTAGTCGCCCTCCGTGATGTAATGGTTACCATGCTAACTTCATATACCCAAGGTCGTGGGTTCAAACCCGGCGGAGGACGATGGATTTTTTCGGGTGTAAAAAGCCTTAGCATGGCTTCCTTCGGAAGGGAAGTAAAGCCATTGGTCCTGTGCCGTACATTTACGGCACGTAAAAGAACCTCAATATGATGAGGAATGGGGTTTAAGGGCGCTCAACTGCTAGGTTATCAGCGCCCTTAACAAAAACCTGAGCTGAAGTATGCTAAAAAGGATCTCTATCAAAAGAGTTAAAATGTAGATAAAATCAGCATAAACACTAAATCCAAGATAAAATAACTGTCCAGCCCTGAATCCAGAGCTGGTGATAAAACTATGATACTAAAACTACTAAAATAAGAGGGAACATAAAACAATAGTGACTAAAAGTTTCAAGGGTTATAAAATATTTCAAAAACCTCACGTATCACTCAAGTATCTGCACCAAATCAATAACAGCAAAAATAAAACTAGATACTTAAGGCGTATGTTACTTTAGATAAACATTTAAAAACGTTCTCCACCGCTCCGGGATCATCGGCCAGGACCTCAAAGAACCTCAAGCCTGATAGAGAGGCCTCTGAGCAATATTAAGCGGGACCCTGAGAACCACAACAGTTGAAGAGCGTCCACAAATAACACGCCATTTAAATTTTATCGCTATTAATTTAGAATAGAGATCGATATCCATCTGAATGCAGCTGCAACCTACGACATATCTCCTTTAGGATTTGTTTTGACCCAGTAACAAACAAGTTCTATAGATGGGAATGACGTCAGAACAATGGGTTCTGATCCTAATTCTTGCGCTTGCGCTGCTGGTGAGCGAGAAGAGGAAGACGAAATTCAATTCCTTTCTTCTTTAATTTCGCTTCGGAGGGAATACCTTGGCTTTTCTCTACAGAAAAGTTGTTATGAGGCTTTCAGTACTTGGGGCTAAAGCACACAATAAAGGGGAAGAATGTGGAAAGAGAAAACAAGGTTGGTCGGTTACGCGGCAGCTGTAATGCCATGGAATGCTATATAGCTGAAGAGCCGGTATGTGCTGTCGGCTATATGCTGGGCACAAACCGCAGGATGGACTTCATGTTGCTGATAATATTACACGATAATGGTTCCTGACCCCTAAATTAACATCTTTTTACTTTCTCTAGCCCCCTATGTACAATATACATAGGGATAGAGAAGTATTGTATTTCACCCAAAAATTCGATACCGAAATTTCACCGGAAATACATGTTTTAGGACCTCCTGAGTCCAAAAGAAGCATTTTCAGAAACAGATCCGTGTGTGTGTGTTGTGTGTGTGTGTGGACAGCATAACTCAAAAACGAAAAGACGGTTAAATACCAAATTTGGTATTTAAGTTACATGGAAAACTTTTCGAAAATATTATTCTTCTTAAAGATGGCTCTAACGATTTTGATAAAAATATCACATATTAAAGCTATGTCTATCACAAATAAAATGTATATCTTGGATTTTCTGGGAATACCTTCTGAAGACCTATTTATTCTGGATGAATTTTGCTTAATTTAGCATAACTAGTAAACCGTAAGAGATAGATAAAAACTTGCTGTACAAAAAATGTAGATCTCGTTAAAATACATAAGTAGTGTCATATACATTTTTTTTCGTGGAGCTTACCGTTTTCGAAGTATTCCTTGTTATTTGTTTCAGTTGTGATGTACTTATACTTTTCACAAATGGAAGTGTCCGTTTTTCTTTTGTTCTACTCCTGGTCAAGCAAAGAAGCGATTTGCAATGACGCTCGCATAACGACAGCTTTTAAAATATTTGATCATCACTTTAGCCTAGTGGATTCCCTTTGTTCCAGTCTACTTATAAGGAACTAATACTAAAATTTATCTCGATTAGCGTGGCGTTGAAAGATGAATTATGTTTTTAAGAAATTTGTTTGCAGAGTAGTCAGAGAAAGTCATGTGAGTGTAACACAGATTTTTTGATAAATTTACACCTGAAATCAAGCTCAAAGCAGAATTTAATCATCGATCTGGGTGGCTTAGTTAGGCCTTGATCTTCTTATCCCAAATCTGGCCCACACCAATGGTTTTTACGTGTGCTTAATAGCGACAGCCTCACGACAATAGATTTATTGGCATGTAAGACATCCTGTGTGGGACGAAATTCCGGCAGATGCGATTTTGGCAACTGACAGCGTCCTTAATAGGAAACACAAATGAAATTGTTTTAATTTATTTAAAAGTTATGGGATAATGATTTTTTCAGGTTTTATATGATTTATTACTTTAATTTTTAAAGATTAAATATAATTAACTTTTATTTACTATTTTATTTATTCACTGTTTATTTACAATCTAAGTGAAACTTATCATTTCATCTACCAAAATTAAAATTAAGAATTAATAATTTTCAGAGTTTAATCACTGAGAGAGAGGGGGAGAGGGGGAGAGAGGGAGAGGGGGGAGGGGTGAAGAGAGAGAGAGAGGGGGAGCGAGAGAGAGGGAGAGAGAATACCTTTTACGTTGTCTATAACATAAGGTTTTGCATTACATCCTGGGATATTTCACTGGAACTACATTTTTGAAATCTCGTAAATCCAAAAATGCAGTTTTAGAATAAATAGGGTATGTGCGTGTCCTTGGATAGCATTACTCATTAACGCAAAGACCCTTAAATACCAAACGTGGTATTTAAGTTTAGTAGCTTCCAAGGATGTGACACGAAGATATTCAAGAAAACCACCCACCCCAAAGTACCCTTTACATGGAAAAAAATTAGAAAATTTTGATTTTCTCAAAAATGACTAACCATTTTTATTGGATTCTCTTATATAAAAATATGCACATGCCAAATAAAATGTATATCTTGAATTTTATGGGAATAGCCTCTAAAGCCCTCTTAATTCTGGATGATTTTTATAGAATTTTGCATAACTGGTAAACTGTAAGAGATGGACAAAATTAATACACAAGAAATGTAGATCACGATAAAACACACCCTAATTCTGCTTCTGTTTATCTTGGTTAGCATAATGTAGATTATGTTATGAACAAAAGGTTTATTTACCGAACATCTAAAGGAACCAAGTAATAACGACCATTTCTGCTAATGCTTATCTCGATTATCATGAAATTGATAAAAGGATAAGCTTTTTAAACATAATTTGTTACAGAGATGTAGAGAAAGTCATATGAATGAAAACACATCAGGTTTTTTATTATTTGTATTCTATTTATTTGGTATTATTCTATTACTAATACTATTTTATTGTTACATAATTATTATTATTATTATTATTTATTATATCCATCAGCATATATGTACACAAACCGTATATGGACGCATACTACGAAACGGAGAAAATTACAAAACAGTGAAGTTGGAACAAACGAATGCTGATGATAATTGAAAAATTTGAAAATGCAATGAATTGCTAATTGACTGTTTTTTTATTTTCTCTTCACGTACTATGTACATAGTGTATAGAGAAGGTATTGTATTCCACCAAAAATTCGATACCGAGATTTCACCAGAAATACACATTTTGGGTCCCCCTGAATCCAAAAGAAGCATTTTTAGAAAAAGGTCCGTGTGTGTACCTGTGTGTCTGTAGACAGTATAGCTCAAAAACGAAGACACCATTGAATACCAAACTTCAAGGATGAGACACGTAGATACGCCTTACAGGGAACTTTTTTCGAAAATTTTGATTTTCTCAAAAATGGCTCTAACGGTTTTGATTAAAATTTCGTATATTAAAGATATTTACCTAACAAACAAAATGTATATCTTCAATTTTCTGGGAATAGTCCCTGAAGACCACTTTATTCTGGATGAATTTTGCGGAATTTTGCATAACCGCTAAACCGTAAGAAATAGACAAAAACTTAGCACACAAAAAATGTAAAGCTCATTAGAATACACAATTTATATTATATGCATTTTTTTCGTGGAGTTGATTGCTTTTTAGATATTCCTTGTATTTGGTTTCAGCCTCGAAAAACTTATACTTTTCTCATACAGGAATTTGTCAACTCCTGTCCATTCATACAAACAAAGGAACTTCAGTCACATAAATAAATGGAAGCATAAACTTTTTAACAATACTTTAATGTAGATATGTAGAGAAAGTTATGTGAATGGAATACATAAGATTTTTTAAAAATATGTTATTATTATGCGTATTTTATTAATAATATTATTATTACTATATAGCTATGATTATTATTTTTACTAATTTTATTACTTTTCTAGTATATAATCATAAACGGTATGAGGACTATACTAAAAAACGGACAAAATGACAACACTGTGAAGTTGGAACAAACGAGCACTGATGATGATAATTGCAAAACGTGAAACTGCAATGAATTGCTAATTGACTTGTTTTTTGCATAAAGTGTTGTCACTTTTTGTCATATTGCACAGTTTACGAATATTTATATATAGAGAGGGGGGAAACTTTTTAAATAGCGGTTACAAAGATACACATTGCTGTATGGCATGTTTATGTTAATGCTGCATTTTATGGTTATTGTATTTCCTCATGCGTATAATAACAGATGTGACGTATTGTCTGCGTGTTTTATGTTTGAACTCTCTATGAAAGGAGAGAGAGAGAGAAAAAAAAATGAAACGTTTTCCCGAATCACAATAGGGTTGTTATGCATAAGATAATACTACGTTAGTCATTGTTTTTTATAAAAGCATGGGTAACCGCGTAACCATTATTGTCAGCGTGATATATAACTTTCCTAGTATGACAAGTGAAATTATCCGAGTTACAGGTGTAAGTCATAATATTTGGTGCAACTTGAAGTTTGCGGCGGTAACATCGGTTCCGGGTTCGTAACCCGGGTGCTGGTTTTGGCTATTAGGAATGGTGTAGATATGTGGGCGCCATAGCTTAGGATTTTATTAGAATGGAATCTCTTTTCAGGTGTGGTAAGACACAAGTGATTTTATTCCAGTTCCAGATTATTATTGAACTCATTTATTCATTTAGTTCGGCCTTTTCTGCCGTCGAAAACACACACATTCCTTCTGAATTTTCTGCTCTTAAGTTACGCTTTACGTGACCGCGCCTAATATTATTTATTACTTTTAGTGCAGAGATTTCGTCCGTATTCTGGTCCGTATTAAACCAACACTATTTCCGTCGCAACCAAGGGTAGCCTGTCCGGCTACACCACGCACATGTCAGCCCCCCGGATGTTTCATGCCAAGTGCCAAAAGTGTCGCTTGACCAGCAAGGCAATTGTTTCTCTTCCCCTTGCTATATTCATCCTCGGGCAGTGTAACCTCACCCCTTTAGTTCAATGTCCTGCCCTTAACGGTACTATCTTACCTGAGTCACTCGTAAGCTCGTATCACCTCGGCTACGTAGACGTGTTCAAAATATTTCTTCCCTTTTAAATAACTTTTAGCCCCGTGTACTGTCTCAAGGTCCATTTTGATTATGATCAGGGGAGGGATTCATCCTAACGACATAAACGCAGTTCACAATAGTTTCAGATTTTGGCTTCTAATGCCGTCTGGGTCCAACCCACTAGCTCCGAGTCACCCTCAAGTCCTCGAAGGCGAGTCCCAACGTCGCCAGCAATAAATATTTAACCACCGCCCAGCCGCAACCAACCGAACACCAGGCATGCTACTTCATCGTTGAAACAGATACATTTATCTAATAATATATACTGCTCACTAAGCATTCACGTAACAACCACACTAACCTTAACTGAAAGATATTCAATATATATTAACTTTTATTATCTGTATAAACACAAGCATATATACATTTTATTATCACTTTAAATTATTGAATTATGCTTTTATAATTATTCACATTTACACACTTTAAACATGAAATATCTTGAATATAAATTTATATGACAAACTATCCTATTATAAGATATTTCTATTTATGATTAATACATTTTAAAATCTGTCATTATTCACTAATTAAACCGGTACACATCATTTGGGATTTGCTACAAATATCTATCTACTTTACTACATTTGATTCTAAAACTATAATAGTTTTTTTCTACCACGTACCATTTTTACAATTAGCAGTTATACCTAAAATGTTTTAATGTAGTTCTATGAATAAACATTGTATGGTGCTAAAGGAGAAGCTACTAAAATAAGAAATGAGACTAATTTCATTGTAACAATGTAACAGTAGAACTGGTGTAGCAGACAACTATACACATACCTAATTATCTATCCCTGAAAACTTAGCTCAGTTTGTAGTTGCTTTTCATTGTTTTTGTGAGTAGCAGTTTTGTCTGACGCAATTGTATAATTTGAACCAATATGTCTTTTAAAATATAAACATATTTTTACTTTCTCTATAGGCACTATGTACATAGTGTATAGAGAATGCATTGCACTCCACCAAAAAATTCGATACCGAGATTTCACCGGAAATATATGTTTTAGGGTCCCCTGTATCCAAAAAAAAGTATTTTCACAAAAAGGTCTATGTATGTCTGTGTGTGTGTCCGTGTGTCTGTAAACACGATAAATCAAAAACGAAAACTCGGTAAAATACCAAACTTGGTATTTAAGTTTAGTATCTTCCAGGGATGCGACACGAAGGTTTTGAGAAAAATCCCCCACCCCAAACTACCCTTTACTTGGAACGTTTTTCGAAAATTTCGATTTTCTCAAAAATGCCTCTAACGATTTTGATTAAAATATCATATATTAGAGACATATACATTTTATTTATCAGGTAAATCTTGAATTTTCTGGGAATAGCCTCTGAAGAGTAGTTTATTCTGAATGAATTTTATGGAGTTTTGAATAACTGCTAAATCACAAGAGATGGACAAAAACTTACTACACAAAAATGTAGGGCATGTTAAAACACACAGTTTATGTTATATAAATTTTTTTTCGTGGAGTTGGTCGTTTTTGAGACATTCCTTGTTTTTTGTTTCTGCTATGAAAAACTTACGCTTTTCTCATACAGGAATTTGTCAACTGCTGTCCATACAAACAAAGCAACTTCAGTCCCATAGCAACCAGCTTTTGACTATCATTTTAACCTATGGTAGTCCCTTATTTCGCTTCTACTAATAAGGAAGCAAGTAATAAAACTATTTATGCTGTTTTTTCTGATTACATAAGTAAATAGAAGTATAAACTTTTTAAGAATAATTTGTTGCAGAGATATAGAGAAAGTCATGTGAATGGTACACATCAGATTTTTCCATATATCTGTGGCAATTTAGTTCGAAATACAAGACAAAATATTACAACATTTATTAAACAATCTGATGTGTACCATTCACATTACTTTCTCTATATCCCTGCAACAAATTGTTCTTAAAAAGTTTATACTTCTATTAACTTCATGCTAATCAGTAAAACATTAGCAGAAATAGTCATATTACTTGCTTCCTTGTAAGTAGAGGTGAAATAAGGGAGTACCATAGGTTAAAGTGATAATCAAAAGTTGGTTGCTATGTCACTGAAGTTCCTTTGTTTGTATGGACAGCAGTTGACAAATTCCTGTATGAGAAATGTATAACTTTTTTATAGCAGAAACCAAAAATAAGGAATGTCACAAAAACGACGAACTCCACGAAAAAAATGTATATAACATAAATTGTGTGTTTTAACGTGCTCTTCATTTTTTGTGCAATATCTTTTTGTCCATCTCTTACGGTTTAGCAGTTATTCAAAATGTAGTAAAATTCATCGAGAATAAACTACTCTTCAGAGGCTATTCCCAGAAAATTCAAGATATACATTTTATTTGTCAGGTAAATATCTTTAATATACGAAATTTTAATTAAAATCGTTGGAGCCATTTTTGAGAAAATCAAAATTTTCGAAAAATGTTCCATGTAAAGGGTAGTTGGAGGTGGGGGGATTTTTCTCAAAATCTTTGTGTCGCATCCCTGGAAAATACTAAACTTAAATACCAAGTTTGGTATTTTACCTACTTTTCGTTTTTGAGTTATCCTGTTCACTGACACACGGACACACGGACACACGGACACACGGACACACACACACACACACGCACGCACCTTTTTCCGAAAATTCTTTTTTATAGATAAAGGGGACCCTAAAACTATATTTCCGATGAAATCTCGATGTCGAATTTTTTGGTGGAGTGCAATACATTCTCTATACACTGTGTACTTAGTGCCTATAGAGAAAGTAAAAAAACCTACAATGCCTATTTTTATAAAAAAACTTGAAGATCTTGACAAAAAAAGAGCGATAAGTAAAATATTTCATACTTGTGTGGAACAACTATGGAAATGGAGTAAAGGTAAAAAATCTGATGTACACCATTCACATGACTTTCTCTATATCTCTGCAACAAATTAGTCTTAAAAAGCTTATACTTTTATTTACTTTATACTAATCAGAAAAAATAGTAGAAATAGTCTTATTACTTGCTTCCTTGTAAGTAGAAGCGAAATAAGGGACTACCATAGGTTAAAATGATAGTCAAAAGCTGGTTGCTATGTCAATGAAGTGCCTTTGTTTATATGGATAGGAGTTGACAAGTCCCTGTATGAGAAAATTATACGTTTTTCATAGCAGAAACAAAAAATAAGGAATGTCTCAAAAACGACGAACTCCACGAAAAAAATGTATATAACATAAATTGTGTGTTTTAATGTGCTCTACATTTTTTGTGTAGTAAGGTTTATTCCATCTCTTACGGTTTAGCAGTTATTCAAAATTCAGTAAAAAATTCTCCAGAATAAACTACTCTTCAGATGCTATTCCCAGAAAACTCAAGATATACATTTTATTTGTCAGGTAAATATCTTTAATAAACGACATTTTAATCAAAATCGTTAAGCCATTTTTGAGAAAATCAAAATGTTCAAAAAAAGTTCCATGTAAAGGGTAGTTTAGGGTGGGGGGATTTTTCTCAAAATCTTCGTGTCGCATTCCTGGAAGATATTAAGCTTAAATACCAAATTTGGTATTTTACCGACCTTTCGTTTTTGAGTTATCCTGTTCACAGACACACGGACACACGGACACTCGGACACACTGACACACGGACACACACACACACACACACACACGGATCTTTTTATGAAAATTCTTTTTTTGGATATTGGGGATCCTAAAACATATATTTCCGGTGAAATCTCGGTATGGAATTTTTTGGTGGAGTGCAATACTTTCTCTATTCACTTTGTACATAGTGCGTATAGAGAAAGTAAAAATCTGATGTGTTCCATTTACATGACTTTCTCTACATCTCTGCAATAAATTATTGCTAAAAAGCTTATTCTTCTCTTTACTTAATAATAATAATCGAGAAAATATTGGCAGAAAGGGTCTTATTGCTTGCTTCCTTATAAGTAGAAATGAAATAAGGAAGTACCATACACTAAATCGATTGTTGAATTTTTAAAACTTGGTAGCTATGTGATTCAAGACATCTGTTTGTATAGTTAGTTGACAAATTCCCGTATGTGAAAATTATTTCAAAACTGAAAATAATAACAAGGACTATCTCAAGAATGGCAAATATATATAACATAAATTGTGTGGTTTAGCGAGCTCTACATTTTTTGTACGGTAAGTTTTTGTCCATCTCTTACGGTTTACCAGTTATACAAAATTCGGCAAAATTCATCCAGAATAAACATGCCTTCAGAGGTTAATCCCAGAAAATTGAATATATACATTTTATTTGTCATGTGAAATCTTAAATATAAGAGATTTTAATCAAAATCGTTAGAGCAATTTTTGATAAAATCAAAAATTTTGAAAAAAGTGCCATGTGAATTGTAGTTTTGGGTGGGGATTTTCTTGAAAATCTTCGCATCACATCCTTGGAAGATACCAAAACTAAATACCACGTTTGGTATTTAACGGACTTTTCGTTTTTTGAGCTATGCTGTGCACAGACGCACACACACATACGTGAACCTTTTTCTAGAAACGTTTTTTTTTTTCGGATTAAGGGGGCCGCCAAAACACATTTCCGGTTATCGATTTTTTGGGTACAATACCGTACCTTCCGTATCCATTATGTACATTGTACATGCGGGCTAGAGAAAGTAAACATTTTAGTAGTTCAGTTTATAAAATAGGATGCATTTGTTCAAAATCAGCTATAAGCTACCGAATCGTTACTTGCTGGGATACACAATGACTTGTCGGAATGAAAAGAAACTTCTAATTACCTGTTCTGAAGGTCCATTTAATCATTAAACATTAAGCTGCAACTGTTGCTTATTTCAAACCTTACCACATACGTCAGAAACTACACGTGGCCAGATTATTAACCTATGGAAAGCTGGTAACAAGTTCGACCAATTTCAGAAAGTGTTAACCCTCATAGATATGTAGTTACACAGGAACACAGAATCGTTTACCTCAGTAAATGCTGCTTATTTCATGCAATATTTATATTTTCTATTATTTAAATTCAGAATTTGGAGATGAAACTAAAGAGAATAGAAACTTGACTTTTCTAGCGGGCCTGATGAATATACGCTTCTCCCCCACCTTTTCTTGGCCTCACTTCTGGACGCGTATTGCAACTGTCAACAGTCGATTAGTCAATTATCCTTAAGAGAACCCCGTAAGAAGGTAAGAAACAGAGAGGTGTTTCCAGACAGTGCATTTTATTACATTTGTATTCCACACATGGTAGGGAGTAATATCATGTATAGAAAATAAGTATAAACACAATAAAATAAATGAAGAAATCATGAGACCTATAATACTGAACAGCACATAAAATGTCCAGTTTGCTTTACATTTGAATTTCCAAATTAACACTTCAATTAGCGAAACAAATACTTCGTTTTGGGAGCATCCCCCACTTCATGCTTTAATTAGTTTCGGTAAACAATCGAACTTCATGTAGGATTACTGGGTTGATCGGCTTTCATTCAATTACTGTACCGGATATACTATACTTTCACACGAGTTGGTCTCCAATCCGGTGGGATATTAGTTCGTCGACATCCTGGTAGACGCCGCATTATCGACAGCCTTAACGTCGCTCGTCGAAACATGCATAGTATCTCATTTATCCATATCAACTTTGGTGGATTTATTCAAATGTAGTACAGTAGAAGTCCGGAATAGCCCGGTCCGAAATACCGCGAATTTTGGCAGACCCCAAAGTGCCTCGCTTTGGTGCTTCGTGCCGCAGGGGATCGTGGGTTTGAGTTCTGCCTTGGTCATGAGTGTTTATATGTTTGTAAATATGTGTATGTACAGGGGGTAGACAAAATAATGGAAGCACTCTGTTTAATGCCTACTGTTAAGCATGGTGGTGGGTCAGTCATGGTTTGGGCTGCAATATCTTGGTTTTCTGTAGGTCCTATCATAACACTGACTGGTAAAGTGACTGCTAATGTCTATAAGGGAATTCTTGGGGACCATGTGCACTCTATGGTGCAAACATTGTTTCCTGCAAGCAATGCAATATTCCAAGATGACAATGCACCTGTTCATACTGCTGGATGTGTAGCAGAGTGGTTTGAAGAGCATGAAGATGAAGTAAACATCTTCCATGGCCAGCTCAATCCCCAGATCTGAACATTATTGAGCCCATGTGGGATGAATTGGAAAGAAGAGTGAGGACAAGATTTCCTCCTCCTTCATCCCTTAAGGCGCTTGAAACTATTATTCATGATGAGTGGTATAAAATACCTCTAGTAACAATTCATGCACTGTATGGATCAATTCCACGAAGGATTGAAGCTGCTTTGAAAGCAAATGGTGGAGCAACACCATATTAATAAAGTGTTTGTTCATTTCAAGAGGTGTTTCCATTATTTTGTCTACCCCCTGTATATGTGTATTATAAGCAAACAAACAAAGTAAAGATTAGGAAAATGAAAAAAAAAAAAGTTTCTGATTTAACGCGGGGGAAAAATATTTTCTCCGAAAAAGAACTCTACCATTATTTATTTGTATTTTATTTTTATGCTTTTTGAAAGTTGAGTTTAAATATAATTTTCGTCCCCACCAACGTTGATATTTACTACAATCAAACAATACACAGAGTAATCCGGTGATTATTCCGCCAAACAAAACTTACTGAGACTGCTTCCGTGGTCAAGTGGCCATCGAGCTTTCTCACCCGGAAGTCCCGGTTTGGATTCCCGGCTGGGGTGGGTTTTTTTTTCTTTAATCAGAATTATTCTCCATCCCCCACAGAGTCTGGAAGTCTGAATGTGAGAGTAAATGTGCGTGTGTTTAGTAATACAAATTCGATTAGCGTAATGTTCCAAACCTACAATAATGCGAGTTGTTTCACAAGTTCAAAGCCCCCGATGTGACCATTGAAGTTAAAGGGGGCTATACAAATGAAACAATTAAGCAAAAAATAAATAAATAAATAAATAAATAAACCAGCAACATTAGGTTAGTTTAAAATGTGTACAGTGTAATTGTACTATAAATTAAGACCGATTACAGGACTGGATACCCCCCCCCCCATCATAATCCCTACAGGATTACTCGGCAGCACTTTTTCTGCTGTAGAATGGAAGGTTATTATTAGAGATATTTAATAATTTAACAGGTAATAAATAAAATAAAACGTACCTACTATTACTTTAGTGAATTTATTTGGATCTTGCTTGCAAGTTTTGAGCCTAGAGTTCATTTCGACCGCAATCCAACGTTTGAGAAGCCTGCTCAAGGCTTTTAGTGCTTAATAATAATAATAATAATAATAATAATATACAGTGAAACCCTCTGAACGGATACCCCACTCTTAACGAACAACCCTTGTTAAGGGATTATAATTCTTAGTTGTTCAAAAGTTACAACATCTATTAGTAATTGAACTCTCCAAAACGGACACCCTATATTTCGGACGTGGACATGCAAAAACCTTTAATAACAATCAGATAACGGAAGCTTAAAATATTGGACTATCACTTTAATATAGCGCATTCTTTTAGTTTCCTTCTACTTGTAAGGAGCTAAGTAATAAGAACATTCTGCTAAAGTTTACCGCGATTAGCATTGTGTGGAAAGAAGAATAATCTTTTGTAAGAAGTTTGTTTGTAGAGCAGCTAGAGAAATTCATGCGAGTACAAAACATAATATTTTTATTCATTTATTTCTTTCTTTAGCCCCGTATGTACAATGTACATAGGGATAGAGAAGTATTGTATTCCACCCAAAAATTCGATACCGAGATTTTACCGGAAATATATGTTTTAGGGTCCCCTGTATCCAAAAAAAGCATTTCACAAAAAGGTCCGTGTCCGTGTGTCAGTGTCTCAGTAAGTCCGTGTGTCTGTGAACACGATAACTCAAAAACGAAAAGTCGGTAACATACCAAACTTGGTATTTAAGTTTAGTAGCTTCCAGGGATGCGACACGAAGATTTTGAGAAAAATCTCCACACCACCAACTACCGTTTACATGGAACATTTTTTTTTCGAAAATTTCGATTTTCTCAAGAATGGCTCTAACGATTTTGATTAAAATATCATATATTAAAGACATTTACCTGACAAATAAAATGTATATCTTGAATTTTCTGAGAATAGCTTCTGAAGAGTAGTTTATTCTGGATGAATTTTACGGAATTTTGAATAACTGCTAAACCATAAGAGATGGACAAAAACTTACTGCACAAAAATGTAGAGCACATTAAAATACACAATTTATGTTGTATACATTTTTGCTTGGGGTTGATCGTTTTTGAGATATTCCTTGTTTTTGTTTTCAGGTTCGAAAAACTTAACTTTTCTCATAGAGGAATTTGTCAACTCCTGTCCATACCAACAAAGGAACTTCAGTCTAATAGCAACCAGCTTTTGAGTATCGCTTTAACCTATGCTACTCCCTTATTTCGCTTCTACTTAGAAGGAAGCAAGTAATAAGATATTTCTGCTAAGTTTTTGTCGATTAGCATGAAATAAATAAAAGCATAAGTTTACTAACAATTTATTAGAGATGTAGAGAAAGTCATGAGAACGGAACACATCTGATTTTTTTTTTTTTTTTATTTTTTTTGCATTTATGTTGCGTTTGTTGCACAGTAATTTGAAATATACTGATTCCATAGTTAATTTTATTGCAATTTGTCGAAACCCCTCTTAAACGGGCATTTTTACGGTCCCAGCAATGTCAGTTTAAGAGAGGCTTCACTGTGCTAAAATTGTACTAGTAATGGCAATAATAAGGTTTATAACCCCGTTTTGTCACGGTTCTTAGGAACCTGAAGCTACCGGCCTCATGGCCACTTGCGGGGAGGTGATATATCCAACATCACGCGTCTCCTAGCTGGAATGTTAATTATTGCGCCCGCTGTTAATTATTATGGATCGCTGCCTAACATAGTGGTCCATTGTGGTCTCAATCCAACGTATGAAATGTCTGCCCAAGGTTCTACTGCTTAATAACAATAGTAGTAATAATGATTATGGTTCTGTATCGATACAGTTCTTATGAGCTACTTAACGCTCGTCAGAAGTGGACGATCATCCAACAGATGCGGTGAGATGGTGTCCAACATTACGCATCCCCTAGCCGGAATATTAATTATTATAGCCGGGATCGCAAACTATCTCGGCTCCTCACGTTTCTGATTGACATCGGGCCTGTACCCGGGACTTACTAGAATGAATAGGATGCAGAGATTGTAACAAACACTTCGGCTATGATACTATTCAACGTTGCCAACTTGCACTACCATTTGGGAGGCCTATAATAATTTTAGAGCTTTTACAATAAACGTTGCGCATAGTAGCAAAATAGTCGAATCTGATGTTGTATATTCCTGTGGGACAAAATTCATCGGTAACAATGATCTTGGCAAATGACAGCGTTATTAATGAAGATTTATTTATTGTTTTTAATGACACTCAACCAAACCTGAGTGCGTGTACTGCGAAACAATGACACTAAAGCTTGGGAAACATGTGGTTATTGACAGATCACGTTTGGGGGTAGGGCTTGGGTTCAAGCCTGTGGGCCTGGAACCAGCCTTTCCATTTCTCTTCAGAAATTTTCGAGGGGTTTTCAGGTTGAGATCTATGCAATCCCACTCTGTGCTATGCACTTTATTAATATGTCAGGTAGACAACCTGAGGTGTATCTTGCAGCAAAGCAACAACTTTGTAAGTCAATATAGTGGTCTAAGCTACATACAAATTGTTATGGCAATGCCAAAGGGTCCTGGATAGAGTCGATGCACCCTCCCTGGGCTTATGGGCACTAAAGTAATGAGATGGTGAATATGCTAGCCAAGAGGGATGTGTAGTCTTGATTTCGTCGGGTCAATTATCCTGTTTATCTGAAATATGAAGTATGAGATAACTCAGCACACTCCTTGGGCTCTACTTAGGATATGAACAGACACAAAATTACGCCACACAGGACCATGTTGTATTCTTCGACAGGGCGGTTAGCAAAGGAAAGCTTTTCTGAATCTAATCCATTTTGAAATTAAATAACTCAGAAGTTTGAGACAAGTGAAGTAATTCAGATATAATAGTTAAAAATCTGTGTTCCATTCACATGACTTTCTCTATATCACTGCAACAAATTAATCTATTTACGTCATCTAATGGAGCAAAAATTAGCAGAAATAGTCTTTACTACTTGCTTCCTTGTTAGTAGAAGCGAAATTAGGGGGTACCATAGGTTAAAGTCATAGTCAAAAGCTGGTTGCTCTGCGACTGAAGTTCCCTTGTTTGTATGGACACAAGTTCACAAAGTCCTGTATGAGAAAAGTATAAGTTTTTTATAGCTGAAACCAAAACAAGGAATATATATAAAAAAAATGAACTCCACGAAAAAAATGTATATAACATAAATTCTGTGTTTTAAAGTGCTCTACATTTGTTGTTGGGTAAGTTTTTGTCCATCTCTTACGGTTTAGCAGTTAATACAAAATTCCGTAAAATTCATCGAGAATAAAGTAGTCTTCAGGGGCTATTCCCAGAAAATTCAAGATATACATTTTATTTGTCAGGTAAATATCTTTAATATACGAAATTTTAATCAAAATCGTTAGAGCCACTTTTGACAAAATCAACATTTTCGAAAAAAGTCTCTATGTAAAGGGTAGTTGGGGGTGGGGTTTTTTTTCTCAAAATCTTCGTGTCGCATCCCTGGAAGATACTAAACTTAAATACCAAGTTTGGTATTTTAGCTACTTTTCGTTTTTGAGTTATCGTGTTCACAGACACACGGACACACACACGGACCTTTTTCCGAAAATGGTTTTTTGATAAAGGGGACCCTAAAACATATATTTCCGGTGAAATCTCGGTATCGAATTTTTGGGTGGAATACAATACTTCTCTATCCCTATGTACATTGTACATACGGGGCTAGAGAAAGTAAAAATGAGTCGGAATAGGACTCTTACCTCACTTAAATTGACATTTTCAAGACATATGTTTTAAGGGCGCTTGCCCTGTTCTTCAGTTGAGGTCCGACTAATGGCTGGAATTTGTGCTCTGTGGTCCGTTACGCTGGAGACTTTTTTTTATAGTGTATACTACAAATGGCACCGTAGGCAATCATACAGGTGATACATGGAATTAAGATGGAGTACCGGTGGAATGCGAAGGCGGGGGAAACCGGAGATAACCCGCCCCTGCGCCGCTTTGTCCATCACAAATCTCACATGTAGTCGCTTGGGATCGAACCCGGTCTAGGTGAGAGGCGAGCGGTCTAACCACTCGGCCCGGCGCGGCCTTTGATGGAGACACATGGTGTTCTCAGCAGAAGTTTTATAATCATGTGGCGGTATTTCAAAATCCATGAGCTGGTTTTTGTGTTGTTTAATAAGAATATTCTCCTAGCTGTGAGTGGTGCCGGGTTGTTAACATGTTTCAGCAACTTTTGTAATTTTCTATTTCGTGATGAAATGACCAAAAATTGGTGTAATTGGCAGTAGTCACAGTAGTCTTGTAATTTCTCTCCAAACTGGAATGGAAACTGCGCATCTCTAGGCCTGGGGCCTCCTCCGGCTCCTTAACCCAATCCCGGCCTCCCAGGGCGTGTAACCAAAATATATTCATCATTGTGTCCGTTCCAATTTC
The DNA here is from genome assembly GCA_030762935.1 of Hymenopus coronatus. Classification (NCBI taxonomy): domain Eukaryota; kingdom Metazoa; phylum Arthropoda; class Insecta; order Mantodea; family Hymenopodidae; genus Hymenopus; species Hymenopus coronatus. Next base: position 42,932,557 of record CM060884.1, read on the forward strand.
CTGATTCCTACAAGTTCAGAGTGAAGATGACTGCCTTCTGTAGAGCAGATCTGAAACCGTGTAAGTTAATACTGGACATACTCCTCAATAATACATATAAAATATAAACAAGCATTATCTTAGTGTTATGTTAGTGCTACTAAATTTGTTTAGATTCACGATCATTTATAATAATTGTTGATATAAAAATCTTCTTCCACTTCGTGGTTTGGACTTCAACCTGTTCCGGCCATCTTGATGCCATAATTTCCTTGGACTACCTAGTTTCCTCTTTCCTTTGGTATTCTGTTCCACATTTTGTCCAAATGAGCTTTAAAATTTTCTTTATTTGTTTTTATTACGCTATTTAATTCTTTTATTACTTTCTCTATACGCACTATGTACATAGTGTATAGAGAAGGTATTGCACTCCACCCAAAATTCGATACCGAGATTTCACCGGAAATATATGTTTTAGGGTCCCCTGTATCCAAAAAAAAAAGCATTTTCACAAAAAGGTCCGTGTGTCTGTGAACACGATAACTCAAAAACGAAAATCGGTAAAATACCAAACTTGGTATTTAAGTTTAGTATCTTCCAGGGATGCGACACAAAAATTTTGAGAAAAATCTCCCTACCCCAAACTACCCTTTACATGAAATTTTTTTTGAAAATTTTGATTTTCTCAAAAATGGCTCTAATAATTTTGATTAAAATTTCGTATATTGAATATATTTACACGACAAATAAAATGTATATTTTGAATTTTCTGGGAATAGTCTCTGAAGACTTCTTTATGCTGGATGAATTTTATGGATTTTTGCATAACTGCTAAACCGCAAGAGATGGAGAAAAATTTACAATATAGAACATGTAGAGCACCCTAAAACGCACAATTTATCGTATATACATTTTTTTCGTTGAGTTGATCGTTTTTGACATATTCCTTGTTTTTGTTTTCAGCTATGAAAAACTTATACTTTTCTCATACAGGAATTTGTCAATACAATCCTGTCTATACAAAGAGACTTCAGTCACATAGCAACCAGCTTTTGATTATTAGTTTAATATTTCTCTTCTGCTTACAAGGAAGCAAGTAATAAGACTATTTGTACTAATTTTTTTCTCGATTAGCATGAAGTAAATAGAAGCATAAGCTTTTTAACAATAATTTGTTGCAGAGAGGTAGAGAAAGTCATGTGAATGGAACACATTAGGATTTTTTTAATTTTTCACGGATGTTTCTATTGGTCTTTCTGTCCAATTTTATATATGCGGTCATAGATCTGTTGCTTGAATGTTTTACAAATATAGTTTTATAGTAATTCATGTTTCGGATCGATATGGGATAATAGGTATTGCCATAGTCTTAGAGATATATTATTGAGTCTGGTATTATCTTATTTTTTATGTTTTCTAACGCTCCATTTAGTGGTTAAATTTATATATCTTTCCTAGAATATCAACTTCTTTAATGTAAGCTGTTTTATACCAAGAAAATTAAATATTTATACTAGTTGCAGAATCTTAACTTTGAATACAATTTTGAATGGACTGGATATACACCTCTAAATGCCACTGCTATTGCTTTGTGTTGTGAATTATAGAATGAAAAAATTCGATATGTTACACTCACATTAATTTCCCTAGCTGCTCTACAAAACTCTTACACAATGCTAATCGAGATAAACATTAGCAGAATGTTCTTATTACTTAGATCCTATTACTTAATTCTTTATGAGTAAAACTAAGGGATGCACTAGGCTTAAAATATTTTTCCCGCCATTCCTCCGGACCCCTACATCTTGCCAAGATGTGAGTCCACGACTCTTCCTCCTCGCAAATGGGACATATTCTTATACCATTCTCGTCAGAAATTTTCGTGCTCCTCCATGCTCCTAGTCTAATCCACGCGAGCCCCTTTCTAATGAGTTTGGTACCTGTTTTGATGTATTGCTCCATACCCCACTCCGATTTCAGCCCAGACTGTACTTCTAATGACACCTTCTCTGTGCATTGCGCAATTATTTGCTGTCTGTCAATATCACAGAGACGTTTCTTAATTTTTCTCCAAATACTTCGCCCGTTTTCCTGCCCCACCATCCAAATGTCTCCCATCCCAATGGTTTCCAACCCTTTCTTTAATTTTGATACCCAGGTCAAATTACCTTCCATTCGCAACTGTTCACGGTAGCAGACTGCCCTAATTAGAGATTGGTTTCCGTGAACGATTCTCATCCAATATTTAACTGCTCTGATTTTGCTCTCTATCGTTTCACTATGTACCCCGAATTCCCTCATTATTCCGCAGTTTGCCGTACCCCTCCCTACACCCAGAATTCCTTTCAAAAATTGGGTCCTCACTTGATCCAGATTCCCTGTTTGTTCCCACCCCCATATTTCTCCTCCGTATGTCATCGTGGATCTAGCTGTCGCTCCGTATACAGTTTCCATTAAAGTTATGGAGGTATTCGGAATTCTGCAGCGTATCCGGAGAGCTTCCGCCGCTTTCACCCTTGCCTTGTGTTTCGTAATGTCAATGTGTTTTGTCCATTTCCCGTTCATTGTAAATGTGAGTCCTCAGTACACAAAGGATTTAACATTGTCCAGTATCTGTCCTGCATTTGTCCAAGTCTCCTCCCTGCCATAAACACAACCCCTTTTGAAAGTCATTGCCTTAGTCTTATTCACATTAACTGTAAGTAGTCATTCATCGCAATAGTTCTTAAGTTTGTCCAATCCGTTTACTGTCGTAGAGCACAATACTAAATCGTCTGCGTATAAAAGTGTTGGGATCTGCAAATCCGCTACTACTGGTGCTTGAATATTCTCTGCTATCATTGTATCAGTAATATCATCCACAAAGAGATTAAATAGCAAGGGAGATAAAATACAACCCTGCCTCACTCCCCTATAGCTTCGGCAGCTCTCAGACACTCTGTTTCTGTCGTACTTCACACAGAATTGGACATTTTGATACATTGCCTGCAATGCTCTAAACATTTTACTTGATAACCCCTTTCTGCCTAGATTGTACCATAATGCATTTCGATTGATAGAGCCTTCTTAAAGTCCATAAAAGCACAATGAAGCTTTCCCCGCTTAACTTACAGTTGCTTCGTCCTTAAAGTGTCTAATATAAAAGCGGCATCTATGGTACTGAGTCCTTCTCTGAAACCCATTTGAAATTTTGAAAGTTTCCCAAATTTAGATTCCCAGTCCTTTATCCGGTTATATAACACTCTACAATAATTTTTTTCCATAATTGGCAACAGAGTAACCCCCCTATAGTTATCCGGATTTCCAATAGTTCCCTTCCCTTTATAAATGGGCTGAATAATGCCCTTTCCCCAGCAGGTAGGGTAATTCCCCTCAATAAACAATCTGTTGCATATCTGGAGCATACTCCTACCAAACTCATTAACATTGGCTGCAGCTTTAAAAACTTCCGGGGGCAGCCCATCCAATCCTGGAGCTTTGCCTCCCTTCAGACTCCTTAGCGCCTGTGCTATTTCTCGTGCTGATATTTCCTCGTCCAGTATTGGGATCTCAAAATTTCCCAAAATTTGTACTTCCTTTATAAAAATTCCTTCCCTTTCACCTTTCCCGAATATTCCCATAAAATGCATTGCCCATTTTCTGGAATAAATTTCGTTGGGCGCCTGACGGTTGCCTCTTAAATGTTTTACTACTTGCCACATCTCAGCGTTATCCCCCCCGCGTTAAAATATTACTAATTTTCTGAGTAATTTTGTCTTGCCACTTAGTTCTCTTTTCCCGTAAGAGCTGTTTGTACTCCCTTCGCTTTTTTGTAAACATTTTCCTACCGTCATCTCCCCCCTCCCTTCTGAATTTTGACAGAGCCTCCTCTGCTTGTTTCTTTACAGTTCTGCATTGCTGGTCATACCAACCATTGAATCGTTTTACCTTACCATGCATTTGGACTTTCATTGTCCCCGCAGCCGTTGCTATTATATGCGTTAGTTCCTCCGCTGTGTCTGCGTTTCTTTCCCCTAATCTTCTAATTCATCAACAAATACTTCTTTTTTTATCGGTTTCCATATAAATTTACTAATGAATCTCCCTTCGTCCCCCTGCCCGTCTTCAGGTGCATGCGCCACCATGGCCGTCTCTATATTCAGTTCCAGGACAACCGGACAGTGATGTGACTCGATACGATCCCCCACCCAAAAATTTCTAATTCTGCCAATTAAACCCTGACTTAGTAAAATAAAATCTATTACACTACCCCCATTTTCATTTATGAAAGTGAGTTCTCCCTCTCGATCCTCACCGTACTTGCCATTCATTATTTCTAAAGAGAAGGCATCGCAGAATGCAAGTAATTGTCTGCCCTCCCCATTAATAAAACTATCCTTGCTCTTTCGTTGACCTTCGCGGAATTCCTCCCCCCATTGATGACCCCCCGTTAAAGAAATATTCTCCCCTCCTAACCTCGCATTAAGATCTCCTAAGAGAATTAATTCAGTTCCTGGAAACTTTTCCTGCAACTGCACTAACGTTTCGGTTAAGTCACTGAAGAAATTCCTGTTTGCATACTTGGACGTTGCTGGCTGGTTGTATAATCCTATAACTATTATTTGTACTCCCCCTTGTGCCAAAGATACAGCAATCACCCCTTCCAAACTGATTTCTAATTTAGTTATCTCAGCCTCCAGCTCAGACCTGAATGAAACTGACACCCCTCCTGGCCACCGTCCCCTCCATCCCCGTGTCTCCCTTCCCCTACTAAAACTATGGAAATTAGCAAGTGTTACATTTTCTCCGTTTTTCAACCAAGTTTCTGTTAAACATACAACGTCAAAATCACTAAGGAAATACAAGAAATTCTCGCTACCCAACCTTTTTTTGAAGCCTTCGATGTTCCATGTGACAACCCTCAGAGAAGGGGTTGGGTCCTATTGTTTCCTTGCTGTTGGTCTTCCTACAACTTCGCTGACCCTTTGTCGAGCTGTTGTCAGCCTAAGGGCACGGAGGGGCGTTGTTGTTGGCTTTTCCGGCGAAGACTGTCTCACCCTCCTCTCCTCTTTGGCCCTCCCTGTCGACATAACTTGAGGCACCTGATGTTCTGCTGAGGGACCTGCTACCTGCTGGGCTGATGCACTGGCTACCTGCTCTAGCTGCCCTGTCCTGGGTTCGGTTTCCGCACTACTTCTAGGCTGTTCCATGCGCTCCAGCTCCTGTCGGTTCCAGACTCGTCCGTTAATGAAGAGCTTGTCATAGCGCAATACGGCTTGACAGCCCTGCCTCCTGGCCTCGAACATGTGTCCCTTTAAGAATTCTCTCTCTTCTCTTACACGCTGGCTAAAGTCCTCGCTAATGCTTATTCCCGTTCCCCGTAAATAACGAGCATCTCGAAGGATGGCCACCTTGAGTTTATAATGGGCCAGTTTACACACAATAGGTCGCCTTACATTGCCACGTCGACCTACACGATGGGCTCTCTCCACATCAAACTCGCGGAGTTCGATTCCTATTTGTGAGATGACCCTTTTCACTATTTCCTCAGTCATCTCCCAACTCTCTCCAGCTTCTTCCGTCACACCATATACCACAATATTATTTCTACGAGATTGGTTCTCTAAATAATCCATTTTCTCTTCCAGAGCACGCATTCGAACTGACACATTCTCCACGACACTTTCCAGCGATTTTAGGCTGCACTTTTCAAATCCTACACGCATTTCTTGCCTCAACTGTTCAATGAGATCTCGTACGCTTTCCATTGTCGAACTTCTTCCAGGTAGCTACGAGCAAGGCACAAAACACGACCGTCCTCTTTCACACTCGGACTGCAACTCCTAGTTTACAATTGAAACCAATAACAAGGAATACCTCGGAAACGGTTAATTCCACAACGGACACGTAAAGGACATAAATTGTATGTTTTGACGAGGTGTACATCTTTTGTTGCAGTAATCTTTTGTCTATCTCTTACAGTTTAACAGTTAAGCAAAACTCGGCAAAATTCATCCAGAATAAAGAGGTCCTCAGAGGACATTCGCAGAGAATTAAAGATATACATTTTATTTGGGATGTAAATATCTTTAATATACAGGATTGTAATCAAAATCGTTAGCCATTTTTGAGAACATCAAAATGTTGAACATTTTTTCATGTAAACGGTAATTTGGTGTGGAGGGACACTCGCAGACACACGGCTCTTTTCTTTTAAATTCTTTTTTTCGGACTCGGAGACCCTAAAACAAATATTTCCGTTGAACTCTCGACATCGAATTTTTGGGTGGAATGTAATATCTTCTCTGCACACTTATGTACTTAGTTCGTGTAGAGAAAGTAAATATATCATATATTGGTGCAATGAATTGGTTATTTCTTTTGATGAATTAAGGAGAAATGGCTTACCCTGTGAATAAATTCCACATTCAAACTCTTATCAAGATGCATTTTCGACTTTTTGGATGGTAGTGTTTCGAAGAGAAACGCAAATGAAGGACGAACGATCTCTCCCATGACTACCGATAGGTACAATTTCGTAACTGTTCTATAAATGTGTTAATATTGTCTCTTGTTTAGAGGACGGTACATTAATAATGAACACACACACACACACTTGCTACCTCTCTCTTTCTCTTTCGCAAAAAACTGTTTTGTAATTATTCACAATACAAACAATACAGCATAACATTGAATTGAGCTACTAGCTCGTGAGGATTGTGGGTAGACAGGTTTTTGTTCCAATCGTCCTTTATTACATAATTAGCCCTTTAAACGACGATCAGCATTCCGAATGAAAACTATTGGTTTGTTCTAGGAATGGAACCTCAATATCAGCGACCGACAGAAAGGTTCTAATAGTTTGAGAAAACCTTCGTTAGTTTTTACGTTCTCGGCACGTACTATGTACATAGTGTATAGAGAAGATTTTGTAATGCACCCAAAAATTCGATACCGAAATTTCACCGGAAATACATGTTTTAGGTCCCCTGAATCCAAAAAAAGCATTTCTGGAAAAAGATCCGGGTGTGCGTGGGTGTATCTGTGGACAGCATAGCTCAAAAACGAAAAAAAAAACTGTTAAATACCAAACTTGTTATTTAAGTTTATATCTTCCAAGGATGTGACACGAAGATTTTGAGAAAAATCCCCCCACCACCAACCACACTTTACATGGAACTTTTTTCGAAAGTTTTAATTTTCTCAAAAATGGGTCTAACGATTTTGATGAAAAATAAAATGTATATCTTGAATTTTCTGGGAATAGCCTCTGAAGACTACTTTATTCTGGATGAATACCAAATTTTGTATAACTGCTAAACTGTAAGAGATAGACAAAAACTTTCCACACAAAAAATGTAGGACACATTAAAACACAATTTATGTTAACTTATGTTTTTTTCGTGGAGTAGATCGTTTATTAGATATTCCTTGGTTTTGGTTTCAGCTTTAAAAGACTTTTTTCATACAGGTATTTGTCAACTCCTGTCTGTACAAACAAAGAACTTCAGTCACATAGCAACCAGCTTTTGACTATCCTTTAATCTACTGTATCCCTCATTTCGCTTCTACTTACAAGGAAGCAAGTAATATGACTTTCTACTAATTTTTTCTCGATTAGGATAAGAAAAAAAGAAATAGCTTTTTAACAATAAATTGTTGAAGAGATGTAGAGAAAGTCATGTGAATGGGACACATCAGATTTTTAATTTTTACTTTTCCTACCAGCACAATGTACATAGTTATATAGTAGATAGAGGTGGTATTGTATTGCACCGAAAAATTGGATACCCAAATTTCACTAGAAATATGTTTTAAGGACCACTGCATCACCCTCTCCCCAAAAAACATTTTCAGATGTGTCTGTGCGTCTCCGTGTGCCTGTAGACAGCATAACTCAAAAGCGAAACGTTGAATAAACATCTGTACTGGAGCTTTTTGTAACGAATCTTTGTTACGCTCCGGCACGATTGAAAACCTCTTTCTTAACTAAAGGCTTTGGCCTCTGACGTCACTCCCCCTCTGCCGGTTAGTCAGGTTTTTTCGGAGCTTGGAGTAGTCCAGTGAAGGCAGTTGCTTAAGAGTGTATGAGAAACGCATCTGGAGGTTGGAGTCCGGATTCGTTTTTACTAGCTGAACACAATTCCTGTTCAGCCAAAAATTTTCCGGAATTATCCCGACATAGAGGAATTTCTCAATGAATATTATTATTACTGTTATTATTGCTCTGACATTTTATCTAGGGAAGCCTCTTCTAAAATCTGTTAACTGGGTAATTAGAAGTATCCGTTGTGTCCGAGATTAGGATTCATTAAACTTTGAGAGTTGAAATTTAGTTTTTTTAAATATCCTATAAGGGCACCTTTTCCCTCTGCACAAATCTTGAGCGACGGTCATCGTATATGCCTTTGGGTAAAATGGGGACAGGCACTGCACACACCGAACTTGGTATTTAAGTAGATTTTCAGCAAAATCCCTCTTCCAAACTACCTTGTATTTGAACATTTATCGATACTTTGATTTTCTAAAAAATGGCTCTAATATTTTTGATAAAAATTCCATATACTAATATTATACTCTGAAGACCTCTTCATTATAAATGAATTTTGGATAACTAGTAAACCGTGGAGGGTAGACAGATACTTACTACGCAATTAATGTAGATCTCATTAAAACACACACATAATTTGTCATAGTTTTTTTATAGAGTTAACCATTTCCGAGATATTTGCTGTTATTGATTTCAGTTTTATAATACAGGGACTTTCAAAAGTCAGTTTAAATTTTAAACCGTTATAAATGTTATAATATTTGAGATAGGAAGAAAACAAAATAAGTTGCATATTGGGCAAACAATGGGGTTTTATAAAATATTGGGAAGATGTCCTCCGTTCTTTTGTTAAAAGTATACTATTCTTCTATACTATTCCATACATATTGCATCTTAGAATATTAGCGATTTTTTGCCAAGCTAACAACTTTCAGTTGCTATCGGCTTGTGTCAGGAAAACTCGTTCTTTAAGGTAACTCCACAACTAAAACTCAATTGGATTGAGATCTGGAGATCGTGGCGGCCCTTTTGTTCGCACTTTAGAAACTGACACAGGCCTACTCTTAAACTGTTAGTTTTAAAATATCTCTGACCTTACTAATGTATGTAACTTCTTTTCCTTTTATCATATTTCAACAATTCTAATATTTATAGCTGTGTAAAGTTTTAAATAACTTTAAAACACCATATACTCTTAGTCTTCGTCCATTTGATACCTTTTATTTTACTTCTAGCCATGGATTGAAAACGGAATTTCTATGTTAACAGCATTTTTTAGCTATTAAAAATATTTGGCTGTTGCTTTACCCTAATGTATTAACATATTTCCCTTCTACTTACAAGAACACAAGTAATAAGACAATTTTTGCTTATCTGTCTCAATGGGCACGATGTAGAGCAAATAATAGTATTTAATAAGATAGGCCTCGACATGGCCAAGTGGTTAGACTACTCGCCTCTCACCCAGGCGGTTTGTGGTGACAAAGTGACGCTGGGGCGGGTTTTCTCCGTTTCCGGTTTTCACTGCGATGTATTCCACCGATGCCTCACACTCATTCCATGTATTATCAGCGCCATTGTCTTGGTGCCATAATACTAAATGCGGGCATTAGACACTAAAAAAAATTGTTCCATTCACATGACTTTCTCTACATCTCTGCAACAAATTGTTAAAAAGCTTATACTTCTTTTTACTTCATGCTTATCGAGAAAAAATATAGCAGAAGTAGTCTTATTACTTGCTTCCTTGTAAGCAGAAGGGAAATAAGGGACTACAATAGGTTAAAGTAGTAGTCAAAAGTTGGCTGCTATGTGAATGAAGTTCCTTTGTATGGACAGGAGTTGACAAATTCCTGTATGAAAAAGTATAGATATTTTAAAGCTGAAAGCTATAATAAGGAACATTTCAAAAACGATCCACTTTACGAAAAACATGTATATAACATAAACTGTGGGTTTTAACGAGCTCTACATTTTCTGTTAGGTTAGTGTTTGTCTATCTCTTAGGCTTTACCAGATAATGCGCAAGAGAGTACTACCTTATTCATCCAGAATAAAGTAGTCTTCAGAGGCTAATCCCAGAAAATGCAAGATATAAATGTTATTTTTCAAGTAAGTATCTTTAATGTTAGCCAGTTTTGAGAAAGTTTAAATTTTCCATGTAAAGGTTAGTTGGGGGGTGGGGGGATTTTCTTGAAAATCTTCGTGTCGTATCCTTGGAAGATACTGAACTTAAATACCAAGTTTGGTATGTAGCGGACTTTTCGTTTTTGAGCTATGCTGTTCACACCCACACACACACACACACACACACACACACACACACACACACATACATCCAAAATTGTTATTTTTATTCAGGGGAATCCAAATCATGTATTTCCGGTAAAATTTCCGTATCAAATTTTTGGATGCAATACAATTCTTTCTCTATGCACTATGTTGGTAGTACGCGAGGAGAAAGTAAAAAAAAAAGAGAAAATCATGCGCGTGTAACACATCAGTTTTGCCTTTTTCAAAAATTTTACGTTTAACTTTATGCTAGATATTGAATTTGACTTCTATATTATTCCTCAAAATGAATTAGATCCTTCCAATTTTCAATTACTTGAAGTTGATAATCGAACAACTTTACCAATAAAGGTATTAACACGAATTCTAATTACATCCGAAGATGTAATTCACTCATGAACAATTCCGAATGACAGGAGTCGATATTTCACTTGACTACCTCGCGCATCTTCCGAGTTTCTGGAACTAGATTCCTTGATAGATATTGACAACGTTTCCTGTGGGTGAATAGATGCATCCTTCCTTAAATGCTGTGTATAAACTTAAAAATCTGATGTGCTGCACTCACATACCTTTCTCTAAGTTTTCTACAAACTACTTACATAAGATTATTCTTCTTTCTGCACCTTGCTAATCGAAATAATTATATTTTTGTTACTTACTTACTTATAAGTATCAGGAAACTAAAAGAATGCCCTGTGCTAATGGTAGTCAAATGTTTTAAAAACGGCCGTTATACGATTGTCATTGCAAATCGCTTCTTTGCTTGGCCAGGAGTAGAACAACATAAAAAACGGACACTTTCCATCTGAGAAAAGTTTAAGTACTTCATAATTGAAACCAATAACAAGGGATATCTGGGAAACGGTTTCCTTTACAGCAAAAACGTAAAAGATATAAATTGTAGGCTTCGACGTGATGTACATTTTATGTACTGAGTTTTGTCTCTTATGGTTTAGCAGGTAAGCAACTTCGGCAAAATTCTTCTAGAATAAAGAAGTCTTCACAGGCTATTTCCAGAAAATTCGAGTTATAGTTTTAATATACGGGATTTCAATCAAAATCGTTAGTCATTTTTAAGAAAATCAAAATTTTCAAAATATTTTCCATGTAAAGGGTAGTTGGGGGTGGGGGGATTTTCTTGAAAATCTTTGTGTCGCATTCTTAGAAGATAACAAACTGAGATACCAAGTTTGGTATTTTACCGACTCTTTGTTTTTGAGTTATCGTGTTCACAATCATACGGACCTTCTTCTGAAAATGCTTTTTTTCGGGTACAGAGGACCCTAAAACGTATATTTCCAGTGAAATCTCCGTATCAATTTTTTTGGGTGGTTGTACATAGTACATTAGAGAAAGTAATATATGTAGCGCTTCATTATAAATATCTCATCTGGTGACGCAATAATGAGCAAACAACTGCGATTAGTCATGATTACTCTGATAGCCAGGATTAGATATTAGTGCTGAAAATTGCAAACATAATGAATGGGTTTAGTATGAAGAGATAGCATCATCGAAACCCGACCCATATCAGCACAAGCGCATGTCGCGGACAAGGAGAATCGATTAACATATGAACAGCAGCACTCAGCTTATGTGAGACAGATCATCCACAGAAAGCTTACTTGTTGATTGATATGCAGTGACGTCAGTACATGGCTGCTCTTCAGATGTTTACGCCACATTACGCGGTGGGCAGTACACATTTTCATAATCCTGGTCGGAGGTTTCCCATGGGGTTTTCTCGACGTCACTATAGTGTACACAGTGACGGAGTATGCTATAGCGACTGATATTTCTTGCCTCACTGGCTTAAGCGGTTTGATCGTCTGCTCAGAGGAAATCATTATACTCGATCCAAATATTTTGTTGTGGGAATCGGTGTCTCGTTCCAGCACGGTCCTCAGCTCCGGCGTTAATGAAGATTCCACTCCTAATTAAACTTATCTCAGGATTTTGTGCGTGAGGCTAATATTAAAAACACTGCATTTTCCCTTATGACTTGAATTTATTGTATCTTAGATTTAAACGGGCTGCTAGCTTGTTTCCTTACAAATGAGTTATAAATAAATACCTTGCCACCACTTAAATTATTAATCAGGAGTCTAATCTAATCACCTGCACATCACTCCCCCTTCACTCGAGCACGTGGACGTGAGCGCGACTCAATGTGATATGAACACAAACTCAAGCAAACATAAGAGAACTGCCTTGCCTTAAATACTGATCCTGGGTGACGCCAGCTTTCGCGCCATAAAATGTAACAGTATCTCTTATTGGTTCTTAGTTAGCATCAGCTCACAAGCTATGAGAATAAATTTTACCAAGTTCTGGCGTCATAGCGTGCACATGACGCGTTTGGAAAAGCCCAATGTTTCCTCTCATTTTAACTTTATGCTTGCTTTGTCTATTTTTCCAATTACCTGTTCCGCTTGGAAGACAAGTCACTATTCCTGATTCACTTCTGTATATGCCTATTCTTTTCTATCTTTCATTCTTTAGTCTAAACCCTGTGATTATTAACAGGTGGTGGTTGGTGAACTGTTTCGTGGAATTCCACCAGCTCGCCTTGCCTTAATTACGTAAGTTACAACTTGCATTTAAACTTAAATATTCGCAGTTATTTTACCTTTCTTTCTATAAGCTAACAATATTATATACAGTTTCTCTTTTTATACATTTTGTGAGCATATGGTACGTGGTCCTCCAATTTGATAAACTGGAACAAATAAGTGTTCCGAAGAAAGGTGTTTCATTTCTCCTCTTCTGGCTCTACAACCCTTGGTGAGCTCCTGCATAATCCTACTCCACATATCTCTATCTTCTGCTTTCCTTTTCCACCCTCTGAATCCAATCTTTCTTAAGTCTTCCCTCACATCATCTAGCCATCTTGTTTTTTGTCTTCCTTTTTCAATTTCTCTACACGTACTATGTACATAGTGTATAGAGAAGGTATTGTTATGCACCCAAAAATTAGATACCGAAATTTCACCGGAAATACATATTTTGTGTCCCTCTGTGTATCTGTGGACAGCATAGCTCAAAAACAAAAAGACTGTTAAATACCAAACTTGGTACTTATGTTCAGCATCTTCCAAGATGTGACAAGAAGATTTTGAGGAAAATCCCCAACCTCAAATTAACATGGAAAAAATTACGAAAATTTTGATTTTCTCAAAAATGACTAACGATTTTGATTAAAATATCGTATATTAAAGATATTTACCTGACAAATAAAATGTATGTTTTGAATCTTCTGGGAATAGCCTCTGAAGACTACTTTATCCTGGATGAATTTTACTGGATTTTGCATAGCTAGCAAACCGTAAGAGATGGACAAAAACTTAAAAAATGTAGAACACGTTAAGACACATAATTTATGCTACATGCCTTTTTTCGAGGAGTTGGTCGTTTTTGAGATTTTTTTGTTTGTTTGTTCAGCTTTGTAAAACTTAAAAGAGTTTTCTCATACAGGAATTTGTCAACTCCTGTCCATACAAACAAAGGAACTTGTCACATAGCAACCAGCTTTTGGCTTTCATTTTAACCTATGGTACTCCTTTATTTCGCTTCTACTTACAAGGAAGCGAGTAATAAGGCTATCTCTGCTAATTTTTTTCTCGATTATCATGAAGTAAATGGATGCATAAGCTTTTTAGCAATAATTTGTTGCAGAGATGTTTCAATATTATTTTTGATATTCTATCTTCCGTCATTCTCTCTATGTGGACTAGCAATCTTATTCTTTGTGCCTTTATAAATTTCAAAATATCTTTTTGATTAATTAGTTTTTTTAGCTAATAATTGTACCTTATTCTCCACCAGTGTTTATTCTTTATAAGCTCAAGGATTCGTCTTAGCATTTTCCTCTCAGATCTTTGTAGTATTTCTCTATTTACATTGTTTAGGCTCCAGGTTTCTGCATCATGTGTTGCTATTGTGTTTATTAGTGTTTTATAGATCTTGTATTTTGTCCCTTAACTATTAAATCTATTTTTAATAGTTTTAAATTCGCACAATAGGCTGCATTTCCACTTCGCATTATTTTTATGCACTTGTTTAAATTGTTGGCATTATTTACAAGTGCTCCTAGATATCTAAATTTGGATATTCCTCCAAATTATTTGTCTCCAACTACTAGATTTGGAATTATTCGTTTGCTTTTGTCTGCTATCATTTTGAGGTTTAATCAGTAATGTAACCATGTGATCATAATATCACCGCGAAGTTTAAACCATAAAAATCTGATGTGTACCATTCACATCACTTTCTTTATATCCCTGCAACAAATTATTCTTCTATTAACTTCATGCTAATCAGTAAAACATTAGCAGAAATATCCATATTACTTGCTTCCTTGTAAGTAGAGGTGAAATAAGGGAGTATCATAGGATAAAGTGAAAATCAAAAGCTGGTTACTATGTCACTGAAGTTCCTTTGTTTGTATGGACAGCAGTTGACAAATTCCTGTATGAGAAATGTATACATTTTCCATAGCAGAAACCAAAAATAAGGAATGTCTCAAAAACGACGAACTTACGAAACAAATGTATATAGCATAAATGGTGTGTTTTAACGTGCTCTACATTTTTTGTTTAATAAGTTTTTGTCCAGCTGTTACGGTTTAGGAGTTATTCAACATTCAGTAAAATTCATCCAGAATAAACAACTCTTCAGAGGCTATTCCCAGAAAATTCAAGATATACATTTTATTTGTCAGGTAAATATCTTTAATATACGAAATTTTAATCAAAATCGTTAGAGCCACTTTTGAGAAAATCAACATTTTCGAAAAACGTCTCTATGTAAAGGGTAGTTGGGGGTGGGGGGGTTTTCTCAAAATCTTCGTGTCGCATCCCTGGAAGATACTAAACTTAAATACCAAGTTTGGTATTTTACCTACTTTTCGTTTTTGCGTTATCGTGTTCACAGGCACACGGACACACACACGGACCTTTTTCCGAAAATGGTTTTTTGATAAAGGGGACCCTAAAACATATTTTTCCGGTGAAATCTCGGTATCGAATTTTTTGGTGGAGTGCAATACATTCTCTGTACACTATGTACATAGTGCCTATAGAGAACGTAAAAATCAGTTATTTAAGTGATTCCGTGGTGAAATACATCCATCTGGTAGGCCAATAGAAGGCCTAGATTCTGTTTCTGTGTACCTTGTTAGGCTCATCCACAGGTTTTGGATGGTAGTTGCATTATTAATGAAGCGTGATTCTTTGGTAGGCATTACGTTGGGCCAATAAGTTTAATCTACTGCGACATAGATAACTTGAACACTTTCACTTTTGAGATGCGCAATGGACAAGTTGTAGGTGTTAAGGAAGTATAGATTCTTCAACGGTTGCCTTTTCAGGAACAGCACCCTTACCACTGCTCCGCTGATGCTATTTAGTTTCTCCAGCCCATATGTACATTGTACATATGCATTGAACAGAAAATCTATTGTATTCTACCTAAAAATTCGATATCGATATTTCAAGGGAAATATCAGTTTTGAGGACTCCTGAAGCAAAAAAAAAAAAAAAAATATTTTTAGAAACGTGTCTGTGTGTGTGTGTGTGTGTGTGTGTGTGTGTGTGTGTGTGTGTGTGTGTGTGTGTGTGTTAAATATCAATCTTGGTATTTAAGTTCAGTATCTTCCAAGAATGACACGAAGTTTTTTAAGAAAATCCCGAACCCCCTACTACCCTTTACATGGAATAATTTCGAAATGTTAGAGGACCTTTTAAAAAGATCAAACGATTTTTATTAAAATGTCATATGTTTAATATATCTTCATGACAAAAGAATTTTCTGAGAATAGCCTCTCAAGGTCTCTACATTCTACTGACTTTTGTATAACTGGTAAACCGTTTTCGAGATATTTCGAGTAGCTGGTTTCAGTTTAAGGCACTTAAACTTTTTTCAAACGGCACACATATTTCTTTTCGTCTCTCCTGTTTACCTAGCTAGTAAATAAAACAGAATTTCAATTGTTGCAGTTAGTGACCGGCTTTTAAAAAATATAACTATCGCTTTAGCGTAGTCTGTATATTTCACTTCTACTTCCAAAAAATCAAGTAATAAGATCTATATATGCAATGTTTATCTTGATTAGCATGCATAGATAACAGAATCATCTCTTGTGTGGAAAGTTTGTTTGTGCAATAGCTAGAGAAAGCCATGTGAAAGGAACACATCAGAATTTTTAAAAGTAAGATTTTTTATGACAACTCTATGACCACTCAGATTTTTAGCTGTTGGCTGGTATAATGAGCATAAAACTTGTAAGGAGCCTGGTAATGTAGTCAGTGGCATTTAGTGGGTAAAATAGTCCCCAGAGATCTGACAGAGGCAGTCTGTCGTAGAAATTTTGAGCCCGGTGCCTAATCACATGCTCCACATACGGAAGCGTGGTAGCCTTGCTGGAAACGATGACGGACAGAGTAGCCTATTATAAAGCCAGGAGATTTTATCATGCCCAACACCTTACAGATATAGAACATAATTGAGAGTATTAGTGCCGTGTAAAGGCGTAACTGAAAGCGGACCGGCGTTCATCATTCCCCCACACCGGTTCACGACAAGTTAGTTTTTATTAAAGTACCGTGAATTCAAGCTATTTACACGACAAATAAAATATATATCTTGAATTTTATAGGTATCGCCTCTGAAAGCTTCTAGTTCGTTCTGGATGATATTTACATTTCTTGTAAACCGTAAGTGATAGACAAGAAACTTGCAACAAAAAATGTAGTTCTCGTTAAAACACGTAATTTACGTCATATCTATTTTCTTCGTGGAGTTGACAATTTCACGAGATTTTCCTTGTTATTGGTTTGAGTTTTCAAATAGAGGAATTTATCAACTCCTGGTCACGTAAAGAACGAATTGGTCACACAGCAACCAGGTTTAAAAACATTTGACTGTTGCTTTAAACTAGTGCAATCACTTATTTCTCTTCTACTTATAAAAAGAAAGTTATAAGACAGTTATTGCTAACGTTTATCTAAATTAACATGAAGTAGATAGAATAATACGCTTTTCAACAATAATTTGTATATGAGAATGGAACATATTTTTTTTCTGAAGAGTACAATATTACGGAAAAGCAAAGGTAAATGCTCCGCTTAATACACTTTAGTGAACCAGTCCATTGAATTAATTGCAAAGTTTGACCGAAAAAAAAAGCGAGGAAAGAGAACGAAGAAATTATCTTGCGTAGCAGTCACACGACTGTACTCTCGTTTAAGGCTATCTTATAAATTCACATATTTCTAGCCCCTTCATTGTTATTGTATTAAATCTAAGCTAATATAAAGAAAGAACATTGCGTGTGTGTTTGTGTTCACGCGCGTGCGTGCCTGCGTAATCTCTAAAACCATTCAAATGAATTTGATTATTATTTCACATTTGGTTATGTAATAAACAAGAGAGGTAAGTATTGGCGTGGATGAGAACAGGAGCATTACTTTCTTACTTATTTACTTCATTCATACTGAAGTTTTAATGCCAAGGTAGTTAGTGAACGTGGTGGAAAAAACTCGCACACTGTTTATACCGTTTTGACGGAGCGTCGAGCGGGGAAGGAATAAGGGGTGGATTATTCAATCGGTTTGTCATTTTCTTTCCCGAGTGGTTTGAAGTACCAGAATTGTACCGATATCCATCTCTTAAGATCCGAGTCCCCGTCAAATGTTCACATTCTCAGTAAAATCATAGCGACAAATGTATTTGAGTGTAAATTAGATAAGTGATATAGTTTAAGGTGCTTCAATATATTCAAATTATTGTAAGGCAGTAAAGTAAATACCAAATAAGATAGTAAACACTAAACCTTGAATTGCTTGATTTTATTATTATTATTATTATTATTATTATTTTCTAATAAATCAACTGGATTTCATGGACTTCATGTAATTATTGGAACTACACTCCTCATTACATGTCTATACTGAATAATATCAATACACTGTTTAAATAACTGTACATTATTTTTCAACTGATTGAAAATGTAGCCTAAGTAAACTAAATTATTGTAATGGGTTGTAGGTAAACCATTTTAATGCATTTTCCAATAAGTTATTATTTTGACCAGCGCAGTTTCATTGCATTCAATTGAAGACTTAAACTAGCAGAAGCTGTTTGTGATGGATTACAATATTGATACAGCTTCTGATATATGGATATAAATATGGCAGCTGTAGCAATAAATTTATTATAACAGGTCACCATTGACAGTAAAACGTTTTTAACCAATGAAAACAGAGGGGCCGTAGAGGATATTAATTGATCACACTACATATAAACTTTCACATGACTTTCTCTATATCCCTGCAACAAATTATTCCTAAAAAGCTTATACTACTATTTAGTTCATGCTAACTATAAAAAATTAGCAGAAATAGTCTTATTACTTGCTTCCTTGTAAGTAGAAGGCAAATAAGGGACTACCATAGGTTAAAGTGATAGTCAAAAGCTGGTTGCTATGTCAATCAAGTTCCTTTGTTTGTATGGATCGGAGTTGACAAGTTCCTGTATGAGAAAAACATAAGTTTTTCATAGCAGAAACCAAAAATAAGGAATGTCTCAAAAACGACGAACTCCACGAAAATAATGTATATAACATAAATTGTGTGTTTTAACGTGTTCTACAGTTTTTGTGTAGTAAGTTTTTGCCCATCTCATACGGTTTAGCAGTTATTCAAAATTCCGTAATATGCATCCAGAGTAAACTACTCTTCAGAGGTTACTCCTAGAAAACTCAAGATATACATTTTATTTGTCAGGTAAATATGTTTAATATACGACATTTTAATCAAAATCGTTAGAGCCATTTTTGAGAAAATAAAAATTTTCGAAAAAAGTTCCATGTAAAGGGTAGTTGGGGGTGGGGGGATTTTTCTCAAATCTTCGTGTCGCATCCCTGGAAGATACTAAACTTAATTAACAAGTTTGGTATTTTACCCTCTTTTCGTTTTTGAGTTATGTTCACAGACACACACACACACACACACACACACACACACACACACACGGACCTTTTTGTGAAAATGCTTTTTTTGGATATTGGGGACCCTAAAACATATAGTTCCGGTGAAATCTCGGTATCGAATTTTTGGGTGGAGTGCAATACATTCTCTATACACTATTTACATAGTGAGTATAGAGAAAGTAATACACACAAACTTTCATTAACCTAAGGAAAAAAGTACCATAGGTTTGAAAACTCAATATTTAAGAATGCATTTCCAAAGCGACCGCACAGTGGCCGAGTAGTTACACTTGCATCTCATGAAGGCGTCCCGGGTTCGATCTCAGGAGACCGCATGTGAGATTTTTGGTGGACAAAGTGTCACAGGGGCGTGTTTTCTCCGGTTACCCACGTCATTGCAATTCACTAGTGCTCTATCTTCATTCCATGCATAATCAGTGTCATAGTACAAATGGGCATTAAATACTATAAAAAATCTCCATTTCATATATCATCAGTGACAGTCCTTTTTAATTTCTCTATACGTTATATGTACATAGTGTATAGAGAAGGTATTGCACTCCACCAAGAAATTCGATACCGAGATTTCACCGGAAATATATGTTTTAGGGTCCCCTTTATCTAAAAATAGCATTTTCGGAAAAAGGTCCGTGTGTGTGTGTCTGTGAACACGATAACTCGAAAACGAAAAGTAGGTAAAATACCAAACTTGGTATTTAACTTTACTATCTTCCAGGAATGCGACACGAAGATTTTGAGAAAAACCCCCACCCCCAACTACCCTTTACATGGAACTTTTTTCGAAAATTTTGATTTTATCAAAAATGGCTCTAACGATTTTGATTAAAATTTCGTATATTAAAGATACATACTTGACAAATAAAATGTATATCTTGAATTTTCTGGGAAAAGCCTCTGAAGAGTAGTTTATTCTGGATGAATTTTGAGTAACTGCTAAACCATAAGAGATGGACAAAAACTTACTGCACAAAACATGTAGAGCACGTTAAAACACACAATTTATGCTATGTACATTTTTTTCGTAGAGTTCGTCGTTTTTGAGACATTTCTTATTTTAGGTTTCTGCTATGAAAAACACACTTTTCCCAAACAGGAATTTGTCAACTGCTGTCCAAACAAACATAGGAACTTCAGTGACATAGTAACCAGCTTTTGTTTAACACTTTAATCTATGGTACTTCCTTATTTCGCTTCTACTTACAAGGATGCAAGTAATATGGTTATTTCTGCTAATTTTTTTACTGAATAGCATGAAGTAAATACAAGTATAAGCTTTTTAAGAATAATTTGTTGCAGAGATGTAGAGAAAGTCATGTGAATGGTACACATCATATTTTTCTACATTATCGTAATCGATATAAATATTATCAGAATTGGTCCTATTACTGTCTTCCCTGTAATAAGAATAAAGCGACACTCAACTTTTTTAAAATGTCGTCCCTATATTATATAATTGAAATTCGATTTTCTTTGCTTAAGATATGAAAAAAATGGCAACTTCCCATTTGAGAAAATTATAAGTATTTTAAAATTGAAACCTATAACAAGGGATATTTTGGAAATGGTTAATCTGACATAAATGTTTGTTTTAAGGAGATCTATTTTTGAGCAGTGAGATTTTGTTTTGGTTCTCTGAAGAGAACTTCAGAGACTATTCCCAGAAAATTCAAAATATAGATTTTGTGACAGAAATATTTTAAATATGCTGTATTTTAATCAAAGAACAGTGATTGTGAAAAAAAAATATTTTTTTTATAAATACTCAAGTAAATTGTAGCTGAGGGTGGGGGGACTTTCTTGAAAATATTCGTGTCACATCCTTGGTAGATGCTGAACTTAAATATCAAGTTGGTATTTGAACTTTTTTTTGGATTGAGTTAGGCTGCTCATAGCCACACACATACACTCAGGAACCTTCTTAAAAATTATTTTTCGGATTCAAGGAACCCCAAAGCGTATATTTACAGTAAAATCTGTTGTCGAATTTTGGGTGGAATGGAGTATATTCTCTACTTATGCACGATATTATACGAAGTAGAAAGAATAAAGATTTTTTTTTTCTGGTTTCACTATTTCTGGTCAAATTTCACCTTAAAATGCCATGCATCTGCGCTCCAAAATGTAATATACAGATTCTCTAAATTCAATATAGAAATAGAAGAGAGCTTAATCAACAACCTCTAGGAGATATTGGTTTAATGCAAAATTTGAACAGTTTTATGCTTTAATTTATTGTTGGCTCTAATAAATTTCTAATTTATTCTTTCCTTTTTGCAGGTAAGAACTCTCTGCTACTGAAATATGTAAGTAAAATGTCTTAACTCGTTGCAACATAGCATTGCAGCTATTTGCAGCATAAAAACATTGCTAATAAAGCAGTTTTGTACAGTTTAAGCTAAGAATGAATCTTAACACGGAAAGTCAAAGTTCTATATTTATGTCCAGATCTTTTTAGAAACTTTCCTGTGATTGCATTGCCTTTTAAATGTATTTTATTTTACGTCGCTTTAAATTTGTAGGTCCCTAACGTGACTAAAATGTTTTGTAAGATATCTCGGACGGTATGCGGTGGACAGGCGTTTACAGGACTGTGCGACTGCTATGGGTGACTTTGTCCTGAATATTATTTAAATAGTAAATGACAAAGCAGCGTCAGCGTTGTTGTATGGGTCAGTTGGTCCGGTTAGGGTGGAACCTAGCGACACTTCCCTACCTTTTGATGTCTGCACTGCTCCGGTTTTAGCTCCTCATCGGCGAACATGCATTACTCGGTACAGGGCATCGTACAGAAGGAAAAACAAAAAAGGTAGTGAAGAAAAATAACAGTAATCACTGGTTCGTGAATATTATTGAATAAAATTGCATGGTATACTATTACACTGTATAAACCCTAACCGCTGACAACCAAGTGATTCCTGTAAACATGTGAGTAATGATTACAATACTGGGGAAAGCAAAACTATGAGTTCTTTGTTTCAACCGCGGTGAGGAGTTTGGCGCGACTTTGCTTCAGTGGCCGACGTAATCCATGGAATCTGGCGTAGAACTGCCAAAACTGTTGTGATTTTAAACTACTGTATATATAGCGTCCCTTCTTGCTATTGGTTGCATGTACTTATGCCTCTATTCCATAAAGTCACTCAACGCTATACAAAAGACAGGGCAATAACATTTGAAAGCTCAGCTCACAATACATCAAGGTCTCTTGCTAACGGAAAACTGATCATTTACAGTTAAAACCACGTTTCAAACCTTAGGGTGTAAAATGTTAACAAAATACAAATATTCACAAGTAAAATAATGGTTAAAGCGAAGCTTATAACCCCTTACTATGATTAATAATACATTACTATATACAAATGCTATCTATTTAATTAAGTATAATGATCAATATCGGTAATACAGGTAGTTGCACAATAGAGATTATTTTTACATATTATTTTTAGTTACATAATTTCGATGGTTTACGCGGATATAGAAGAGTTACTGTCTCAAATGTAGCCTTTCAGGACAACGCCCACAGCTTACCACTTTCGCTTCGTGCCAAGCAGATGGCGATAAGGTGTCATATGTTAGCTATTTTCACATCCGTAGTCAGATGGCGCGTAGAGTCAGCATCATTGCTACTAGTCAAGCTGCCTCCATCATCCGTAGTCAATAACACGGGTTTAGCCAGACCGAGACCACATACAGCTTTGTTCTACAAGTACATGGCTTGTAGGGTGCCAACCAGTCTAGCTGCTTTAACTATCTGAGGATAAATGCAGAGGGTCAGCTGATAAGCCTCTCAATGAAAACAGCATTTAATTTTTTTTTCTTTATTTCTCAACATAATCTCCAGAAAGGCTCAATGACCTCCTCGTTGCTGTGAAATCTTCGTCCTCCAAAAAATTGAGGTTTGGGAACAGGTAGTAATCACTGGGTATGTCAAATAGGGTGGATGTTCAAGTAATTCCAACTTAATTCGCACATTTTTCCCATTGCAGTGGCTGCAAGATAGGCCGGAGCATTGTCGTGATGATAGAAGATTTTGTTTTTACCAAATGAGGTCATTTTCTTTTCACCTTATCTCTCAATCGTGGCAGTAAGCATGTGTAGTAGTCACCAGTGATACTTTTACCCTTTTCCAAGTAATCAATAAAAATAATTCCCTGTGCATCCCAGAAAACACTCGCAATAACCTTGTTAGCTGAAAAAATTGACTTTTCCTTTTTTGGAGTTGGTTCACCTGGCGCAATCCACTGTTTTGACTGACTTACTTTCTGGAGTGTAGTAATGTATCCAAGTTCCATCCATGGTAATAAGCCAGCTCAAAAATTCACTGGGATTTTTACGGTAGAGCTCCACATTCTTAACAGAAACAGTTTTTCTTTGCAACTTTTGATCAGGTGTCAACAAACGCGGCTCCTATCTTGCACAGACCTTATGAAAATCCAAAACATTATTTAAAACATTACCTGCATGTTGTTTTGATATATTTACAGTCTCTGGTACCTCAAAAAATTTAATCTGCGGTCTTCCAGTACTAAACGATGCATTTTTTCAATGATTTCTGAAGTCACTTCTACAGGGCGTCCAGAGTGAGGCTCATCACTAGTGCTCATACGTGTCATTTTAGACTCTGCAACCCACCTTTTAATCATTGAATATGAAGGGCTAAAGTCTTTCAATGTACTGTCCATTTGCTCCTTGATTTCTTTAGGTGTTAAGCCTTTCAAATGAAAGTATTTAATCACTGCTCGTTTTTCCAAATCCTCCATTTTCGTGAAAACTCTAAAGTTGTCATTCCAAAACTAAACAAGCTATTGACTTGTAACTGTGTAAACAAGCTAGTGTAGAATTAAACTATAAGATGCTACCGTCTAATACGAGAAATAGAAAAGGGTCAGAATAATAAATACATAAGATGTGTATTCCAATCGTTTTTTATAAATTCCAATAAGGTAAAAATATATATACAAAACACTTAAAAGATAAAATTTTACGGATTGAGATTTGATTAAAACCTCCAATGATTCCAATAAATGCAGAGAGAATAATTATAAATTGAATAAAGTAAACTGCCTAGTGGCCCGGGACGTATCAGCCGATCCTGATATAATCTATTTTCAGTTCTACTGTTGTTTTAAACTGAAGTGATACTTTGGGTCGTGGTATGAAATATCTATTCTATTACTTAGCTTGGCAATTGAGAGAAACCACATCCAGAGGCAGACTGAAAAATTCAATGCCAGAGCCAGGATTTGAACCATGGACCTCCCGGTCTCGAGCTGGTTGGTCTAATTACTGAGCTATCATGGCAACATGCCGGCATAACATTCCTCAAGTGACTCTTATGTTTCCCGGTCACCACAAGGTGATCTCAAATTATTTGCGTTATAACTTCTGCTAAGGTTTATTTTGATTAGCATGGATAGAAGAATAAGCCTTTGTAATAATAGTTTTCAACAGAAAAGTTATAGAAAGTCATATGAATATAGCACATACGATTTTATTCAGGGTTTATCTGTTTGAATAATGAATGCAGACGGTCACGGGTAGAAGCTTGCGTTAACAGAAACAGATACGCAGTATTACGTCACCACTCCCGGTGCATGTCCTGTACAGCACAATACTGAAATGCAGCAGTTGAGTTTCTTGCAGTGGACGGTTTCGAATCAAAATGCAAACATCGCCGCGCGTTGTCATACGCACACAAAGTAGAACATTTAATATTCATTAGTAATAAAGAAAGCAGCAAATATAACCTGTTGTGGATCGTGTAGTTCATTTCTGTTTACGTAAACTGTGCTGATATTTTGATGGTCAGACTGTACTGCAGTATATTCCAGCAATCTCTGAACCGCTCTAAACCGTGCCATGCTACACCAGCGACCTCCCCAAAACAACTGTATTCTTTCGTCAGACAAGTGGTAGATTCATTTCTGGTAATGCTTATTTTGTTAAGCACGAAGTAGACAGAAGAGTAAGCCTTTGTAATAGTAGCTTTTAACAGATTAGGCCCATACGATTTTGTCTAGTCTTTTGATAGTTTACCAGTAATTCATATTTTTGAAAATATAATGCTAAAGCTTTCCAAAATTAAAGATCTGCTAATTAATATATGCCCTTTTATTAACTTATCTTTTTGTGCAAGAAACACACGCTGCATTAGCCTGGGGAGTGCGAACAAAACCTTTACTGCCTATTTTTGTACCTTCCATAGCGGATTTTTACGTTCCTCTTTGCGATTCGGTCCACACGAAGTTCTTACCGCAGACGATGAGCTTCGTGGGACACGAAACTTAGAAACCAGTTTGCTGCAAAGAATAACAAAGACTCTGAAATGAGATTGGAAGACTGGCAAGGCAGAGAACAGCGAGAAAAGCAATAAGAGTTTTCTGAATGAAAAAAATGAACAGAGATGTCTAAAGATGATATCACAAAATATATCTTTCTTATGGACCAGCAGCGGAATTTTTTATGAAATGTAAAGCTTTTAAAGCCTTGCATATTACAGATGAATGAAATGCTTATACTGTGCAGAGGGTATTTATTCTGAGTGTTGTTCTGAAGATACCTGAGGTTGTGATTCAACATCCAAGGATAATATGAAATCTTTCTTAAATTTCCTAAAGTCATAAGTATTGTTTGAAAAGATGATATAATTACTTCCATTTGTAAGACATCTTCCTGAGAGTTCCTGAAATAAAATCAGGTATGCTGAAAATTAGGAAATATATATAGAATCTTTATCTTTAGAAGTGCACTCAGGCTATATAACTCTAATTAAACATTTTATTAAAAACTTCGAGGTCATTATTGATTCCAATCGATGGAAGAATAAAACTCTAGAAAACCTGAGAAGACTTCAATGTGATTTACAGAAGGATCAAAGGATGGAACTGGAGTATATGGCATAAGACCAAGGTGTAAAGGATTCTTTCTCTTCAGTAAATATGCTACTATTTTTGAAACAGAAATTTATGCTATTATCCAATTCATTCATGAAAACACCAGGAGAAGATACGCTGGTAAACAGACCCTTACACAGTGTGTCCAGAAAATAACTATCTATTTTGTAGAAATGAATACGTTAAGTCCACGTTGTATATGGTAGATCTTTGCTGGTACATTTAACATATTGTATGTAGGTGTAACGAGTTGCCTGATGTCATACATTAATCGCATGCCAGCAAATAAACATGTATTTCATTGTTTACTGAGTGAATGCGCAGGATGTTTACCATAGAAGGTGTCGTAAATAGAGAAATATTGTATTCCACCCAAGAACTTTATGTGAAAAGCTCACCATAAATGTATCTTTTGAAGTTACCTGAATAAAAATAGGCAGTTATGGAAAATGCGTGCGCGCGTGCGTGTGAGTAACTCAAAAGCAAAACAAAACCCAATTTGGAATTTAAATTTTCCATATTTAAGACTTTCAACGAGGATTTTTAAGAAAATGTCCCCTACAAGAAACTACCTTTTATATTGACAGTTGTTTGATACTTCCATTTTATCAAAATTTATTCTAACGATATTAATTAAACAGCAAATGCTTTAGATGTTTTTATTAAAAAATAAAATGCATATTTTGACATTTCTGTGAATAACTTCTAAGGTCCTCGTCATTTGGTTGCTTTATATAACTGATGAGCTGTAACAGAGAGACAAAACATTGTTGCCTAAAAATATAGATCTCGCTAAAGCACACAATATATATCAAATATGTGTTTTTAAAAAGTTAACGATTTCTGAGATATTCCTTACTTTTTATTTAAAATATCCAATACTGATACCTTTCTCAAATGGGAGAACCTTATTTGTTTTTGTTTCTCCCAATAAAAAGCTGAAACGGAATTGTAGAGAGCACTTACAACATCTGACTGTCTCTTTGATATCATGTAGCTTCCTATCTCTGTTGCACCTCAAAGGAAATATGTAACAGAACCATTTCTGCTAATCTAGATTAGCATGATATAGATAGAAGAATAAGCTTATGTAAAAATAGTTTCTAACAGAATAAATATAGAAACTCATGTAAATTCTGTTTTAACACCCTGTATATATACTCTGAAAGAATTAGTTCCTACATCGTGAACGTGGATTCAGTTATCTGAATATAAATTTAACGATGATTAAAACAATCTCATCTGAGAAAAGCGAAAAACAAAAACTGGGTTTATTACAAAATGAATTACTTATATAATCACCTACGAGGCTGTTAGCCGTGGGAATAAAAAACAAGTCTGACCTTTTCTGATTGGAAATAAAAAGCGCTTCACTGACGATATATACGAGAAAATGGCAAATTACAGAATAAAAATACCACTCCTCTCTTTAGCTGCTCCCTTCTATGTTCTCTTCATCAATGGTTTATCCATTTTTCTTTTCCCCTTAGGTTAGTTTCATTATTTAAACCGTTATGGTGCGTTCGCTACGTAAAAGTACCTAGTTATTTCGTTTGTTAAATGTACAAAAGGACTTTAAACTGTATCAACACCACCTAAAGAGAAAGCCTTGCAATGCAATTTATGAATTTGCATGTTTGGGGCTTTAGCTGGGCCTTCAAGCCAGTATTTTAATCGAAAGTTTTTGCTTTTATTATGTTAATTATGTACCTTTTACTTCTCTACACGTGGTATGTACATAGTGTAAGAGAAGGTATTGCACTCAATCCAAGATTTTACCGGAGATACACGTTTTATGATCCGCTGTATCCAGGAAAAGTAGTTTTAGAAAAAGGTCCGTGTTTGTGTGAACACAATTCATCAAGTCAGTAAAATACCAAACTTTGTACTAAAGTTAAGCATCTTCCAAGGATACAACACGAAGATTTTGAGGAATATTCCCCCACCCCAAACTACCCTTTACATGAAAAAAATTTAGAAAACTTTATTTACTCAAAAATGATCAACGATTTTTATTAAAATGCCGTATATTAAAGATATTTATATGTCAAATAAAATGTGTAGCTTGAATTTTTGGGGAATAACCTTTATTCTAGATGTATTTTGCTGAATTTTGCGTAAACAGTAAACCCATAAGGGATAGACAAAAACGTACTACACAAAATTGTAAATCTCGTTAAAACACAATTTAGGTCTTAGGCACTTTTGAGATATTCCTTGTCATTGGTTTTAGTCCATAAATCTGGAAACTATTCACATAAGGGAATTTGTGAACTCCTGTCAATGATCTTGCGGTTTTCATCGACATGGTAACAACTTTTAAAAAAAATTGACTATCATTTTAGCCTAGTGTACTCCTTTATTTGCCTTCTTACAAGAAATCATTTCTGCTCTTGTTTATCTCGATTAGCACGAAGTAGACTGAAGCATAAGCTTTGTTAAGGAGATGTAGAGAAAGTCATTTGAATGGAACACATCAGATTTTTACTTTCTCTAGCCCCATATTTACAATGTACATAGGGATAGAGAAGGTATTGTAATGCACCCAAAAATTCGATACCGAGATTTCACCGGAAATATATGTTTTGGGGTACCCAGAGTCCGAATTTTTTTTTAAAAAAGGTGTGTGTGTGTGTGTGTGTGTGTCTGTGGACAGCATAGCCCCAAAACAAAAAGACCGTTAAATGCCAAACTTGGTATTTAGGTTTATCATCTTCCAAGGATGCGACACGAAGATTTCAAAAAAAAAAATTCCCCACTACAAACTACCCTTTACATGGAAAACATTTCGAAAATTTTGATTTTCTTAAAAATGGCTCTAACGATTTTGATTAAAATCCCGTATATTAAAGCTATTTATGTCCGAAATAAAATGTATATCTCGAATTTTTTGGGAATAGCCTCTGAAGACCTCTTTATTCTGGATGAATTTTGCTTAACTGCTAAGCCGTAAGAGATAGAAAAAAATGTACTATACAAGTGTACCTCATGACAAAACACACAATTTTTGTCCTTGACGTTTTTGTTGTGGAGGTAACCGTTTTCGAGATATTCCTCGTTATTGGTTTCAAATCAACTTTTCTCACACAGGAAGTGTCTGATTTTCTTTTGTTCTACTCCTGGCGAAGCAAAGAAGTGATTGCAATGTCAATCGCATAAGGATATCTTTTAAAACATTTGACAATCACTTTAGCTTAGTGCATTTCCTTATTCCCTTCTACTTATAAGGAACTAAGTAATAACATTCTGCTAACATTTATCTTGATTAGCATTGTGTACAAAGAAGAATAATCTTTTGTAGGAGTTTTGTAGAGCAGCTAGAGAAAGTCATGTGAGTGTAACACATCAGATAAAGTACTGATAAAGTACTAAGAAAGCAGAACACCTCAGTAAATTAGGAATTGTTTTATTTTCTTCAATATTCTACAATAATATGTAAGAATTCCTAAGTTTATTAATTACGTATTCTGCTATAGTGTTTCTTGTACCTCCATACCATACTTGCCAAGGTATAAAGAATAACATGTTTAGTACCTTGGCTATGACGTGCCTTTTGTGTTTTTCTACTCTTATCTGAATGTTAATATGTTCACAATACCGTTCGTGTGTGTGTCTGATCTCACGTTCGCTTTGGTATGCGAGTCATCGCAGTGGGATGCGTAAACAGCAAGAGCGACGCGACGTAACAGAAACCTTGGGAACGCAAGACATCATGCGTCTTCTCTATATTCGAGATGTTGCACCATGCTTCGGCTTCCAGAAGCTTCCAGGAGGTTCTATGACATAATTTAGTTATAAAATGAGGAAGCTTGCAGTGCGGTTGTAGTATTAGCGAGCAGCTGTAAACTGTCTACGCGTGGAAACGTCGAGTGAATTATTTATAGCAGTGCATCAAAGACACTATATGTGTATATATTTTGAGTCAAAAGGACATTTGTTATGTATAATATTATCGTATCAGAATACAGTTTAAGTGTGTTAAAATAGATCTGAAACTTCTACTTTAACGCAAATAATATGTCTTTCGTGGATAGTTTACCACCAATCGATATAGAACACATCTAATTTCATTGATTTTGTTCAAGGACGTGCTACTAAACTCTCTTAAAATTATTTAAACGTAAATAAATAGTAATAATCTCCATTTCATGTTCTCAGAGGTGCAAATCACAAATTTACAACATATTAAATGGAAAGAGAGTGACCACTCGAAAATATTTTTAACAGCACTTCCCAAAGCTTGTTTAATGCTTTAATATTTAGAAATAGCTAAACATTTTTTAAAATTTTAACAGGGTTCGAACCTATGTTATATAGGTATCTTAAATGTTCTGCAGGAACAAAATTATTACTGTGAACAGTTTAATCCCTTTGGATTTCAAATCTTCTATTTCAGGAAAGGAAATGGGGGGGGGGGAGGCATCCACACTTGTATAATTCGCATAGTTCCATTACAATTTCTACACTACACCTCTGCCTTTAACAATAGGTTACAATTTGAAGCAACTGGTATGAAAATATTAATTAATTTTTTATTTATTTATTTATTTATTTATCCTGGTTGGAGTTAAGGCCTTAAGGCTTTCTCTTTCACTCTACCAGGCAATACATTAAATTCAACGCAGCAATGATGCAATGAATAAAATAATAGAGAACAAAAATACAATTCTATACAACTTAATAAAAACATATATAAAAAGGTGCAACAAATATACTAAAATGAAAAGAAAGAAAAAACACTGTAAACAAAATTATTTTAAATGAAATATTCATGTAGGTCGAAACACATATTAGTGATATTTACAAGTGAAATGAATATTACAAAAAATATTAGTATTAATAAATGAAAGTAGTGATTTATTTATCATATTAATACAGCAGCAGATTAGGTTTGATTATAAATGTATGTCCTAATTTTCTGCTAGAACAGCATAACGTTCCGGCAATCCCTTACGTCTTCAGGTAGCGAATTCCAAAGACGAGCTAAATCTAATGTAAATGATGATGAATAGAAAGTTGTATGATGAAGTATAGCAAGAAGGAAAGACTGTCGTGAGCGAGTTTCTCGATTATGGCAGTCAGAAAGATATTTGAAGCGAACTTTTAAATAGTTTGGAATGCGAGAACGAAGGAGTTGTTAGAGAAATGATAGAGTGTTATTTTCTACCCCTAAGCTGGAGCCATTTAAATGTTTTGAGCGGTGGTATAACATGATCAAATCTTCGGAGATTGCACACAAAGCGTACACACGTATTTTGAACCTGTTGAAGTCCTAGAGTCAAAATTTCAGTTAGGTTGGTAAGAAGAGGCATCACAAGCGTTTGTATTAATATTTTCTTAATTGAAGTCGGTAGAAAGTCATTTATACGTTTTAAAGGATAGACTGTTCTCAATAGTCATACATGTAATATTCCCAAAGTTGTACACAAATCAAACATGTGCTTACTGTATCACAACGCCTAAATGGTGTGACGTCACACCATATGCCAATGTTAGGGCAAGGCCTTTTGAGTGGTGTTGAGTGTGTAAGAGTTGCAAGTATATGTGTGTGTATGGGCCTGAAGCAAATGATGACATAAATATGAAATAGAAAAAATGTAGACAATAGCCCTGGGGGGGGGGGCGGTTAAAAAGCAGAATATTGAAAATCAAAAATAACATTTTATAAAGTGATAAAGTTTTAGATGCAATAAAACAAACTGCAAGAAAATATTAATTGCAACAAGTAAACATTTTTCTACCACGGTTAGGTTTAATATGAATATTTTAGTAGAACAGGTCTATTTGTTAACTCATTTGCCGCAGAACATGAATTACTATGTGAATAGTTTTAATTATGCATCATGTGTTTTATTTTTGTTACAACAATGAATGTAGATAAAAGCTTATTGTTTAAATAAGCAGACATGCAAGCTAGAATTTTGGTAAATGCCAAACATATCACTATAATTATGTATAGGTAATAACATTAAACTTCAAGAAGATATGTTGCATGCTTTTCCAAATTTAACAGATATATTACCTTAAGAAATAGAGCGCTCAAATGTAACCCGTCAGCTGCGATGACACTGATTATTTTACTTGGACCCTCCCCATCCTTCCTGTAATACGAACTCGCGATGCTTGTCTTCGAACGAATGACCAGTCTATTGTTTTTCACCCTAATGCTTACAGTGGTGGCCCTTTCAGAAGGGTTATGAAAACAGATTTAGGAATTAGAGGTACGGCGGAAAATGTAGCAATTAATGTAGCAAAAGGGCAATTAAGGGTTAAATTCGAATTGACTTCGCGTTCGTAAAGAATTCATTCTAAAATTTCCTCTCAATTGCTCCCGTCCAGAGCTTCAATTCACGTAATTATGAATAAATTTTAGACTACTGGTTCAGTGCAAGACAAAAAGCACATCAAAAGATGTATAATGTTAACAAAAAATCTAATGTGTTCCATTCACATAACTTTCTCTAGTTGTTCCAAATACATACTATGCTTACAAAAGATTATTCT
Source organism: Hymenopus coronatus (assembly GCA_030762935.1). Lineage (NCBI taxonomy): Eukaryota > Metazoa > Arthropoda > Insecta > Mantodea > Hymenopodidae > Hymenopus > Hymenopus coronatus. The sequence goes on from CM060884.1 coordinate 42,965,267, forward strand.
TTAATTACATCATGATAAATGTTAGATACATAATTAGTCTTATTGATTGCTTCCTGTTAAATAGAAGGGAAATAACGGAATACATTTGCCTAAAGCGATAGCCAAATACTCTAAAACCTGATCGCTATGTGCAACAATTGAAGTTCGCTTCGCTTTGTATGTTTGAGAAATGTATACGCATTTTAAAGCTGAAGCCAATAACAAGTAATATCTCAGTAACGGTCAGTTCTACAAAAAAGGCGTATATGATGTACATTATATGTTTTAACATCTAAATTTCTGTGTGGCAAGTTTTTGTCTACGGTTTACCAGTTCTGCAAAATTTAGCAACATTCACACAGAATAAAAAGGTCTTCAAAGGCTCTTTCCAGAAAATTCAAGATATACATAATATTTGTGATGTAAATATTTTTAGTATACGATGTTTTAATCGAAATCGATACGGCCATCTTTGAGAAAATCGACATTTTCGAATACTTTTCCTTGTAAAGGTTAGTTGGGGTTGGGAGAGTACCTCTTGAAAATCTTCCCTGTGGCACCCTTAGAAGATACTAAACTTAAATACCTAGTTTGGTATTTTACGGACTTTTCTTTTTGACTTCAAACACACGCGCACGCTCGGAACTTTTTCTAAAAAATGCTTTTTTCGGACTCGGAGATCTCAAAACATATATCTCCGGTGAAATCTCGACATTAGATTTTGGGTGGAATACAATACCTTCTCTATGCATGATGTACATTGTACATACGGGATAGAGAAGGTAAAAACTATATAGATATATTTTGCAAACATCTTGGCCGTTTGCATTGAAAATTGCCCGCACAGTTGGAGGATCTTAAGCAAAACTTTCATTCATTTATTCATTCATTCATTCATAGTCTGCTAACCCTACCCGTATTTAGGACTGACACCTCCCTAGGACTTACAAGCGGATGCCTAGGGGTCAGAATCCAGGGATCCAACGGCACGTAGCCACAGAATGGAGAACATGGAACGGGGGATCAGCCCTTAGCCCGGCATGAACTTGAGAAAGTGGATGATATGAATGGTGTTGGTGGAATGAGTGGCAGGGAAAACCGGAGGATCCGGAAAAAACCCGTCCAGACGCCGCTTTCTCCTCCACAAATCCCACATGCGGGCGCTTGGGATCGAACCCGGGCCGCCTAGATGGGAAGCGAGTGGTCTAACCACTCAACCACGGCACCGCCCTTAATACTTTTAAAAATCCATCACACGGCTCATTTTTATTAAAACAATGTATTTATAAATTAAAAAAATCTGTGTTCCATTCGCATGACTTTCTCTACATCTCTGCAACAAATTATTGTTAAAAAGCTTATGCTTCTATTTACTTCATGCTAATCGAGAAAAAAATAGCAGAAATTGTCTTATTACCTGCTTCTTTGTAAGTAGAAGCGAAATATGGGACTATCATAGGTTAAAGTGATAGTCAAAAGCTGGTTGCAATGTGACTGAAGTTGCTTTGTTTGTATTGACAGGAGTTGACACATTCCTGTATGAGAAAAGCAAGTTTTGAAAGGTGAAACCAAACAAAAGGAATATAAAAAAAAAAAAAAACAACGATGAGCTCCGTGAAAAAATGTATATAATATAAATTGTATGTTTTAACGTGCTCTGTATTTTTTTTTTTTTTTTGTGTGGTAAATTTTTGTCCATCTCTTACGGTTTAGCAGTTATGCAAAATTCCGTAAAATTCATCCAGAATAAAGTAGTCTTCAGAGGCTACTCCCAAAATATTCAAGATTTTATTTGTCAGGTAAATATCTTTAATATACGTTATTTTAATCAAAATCGTTAGGGCCATTTTTGAGGAAATCAAAATTTTCGAAAAAAGTTCCTTGGAAACCGTAGTTTGGAAGATACCAAACTTAAATATGAAACTTTTCGTTTTTTAGGCATGCTGTCCACAGACACACACACACATACACACACGGACCTGTTTCTGAAAATACATTTTTTTGGATTCAGGAGGTCCTAAAACATGTATTCCGGTGAATTCTCGACATCGAATTTTTGGGTGGAATACAATACTTGTCTATCCGTTTGTACATTCCGGGGCTATAGAAAGTAAAAAACGATATACATACCGATACTTTCAAAATTGTATAGAGTGATATACATTTGCTTCCCGTTTAAATATTTCCCTAATATTGATTAGCTTTATCGTGAACTTGTACTATACTTGTACTGTATCGCAGCGTACGTTGCAAAGCATGGAACCAAACTATGAAATGTGGAGCGTTCTGAAAACGATAAAGGTATATAGGGTCATTGTTTGTATGTCTCTAGCGAAACATAATATTTGGCAGCATAAATATTAATGGGCCTCAATCCGCAGATTTGGTTGCAATTTCCAGCGTGCATCTTTTCGTCTTGCAGAGTTAGCTACTGATGCTTTGTTCTTGCAGAGGTAAATCACTGTATTTCGTGATTTGGAATGACCTTTGATTTATGGACATCTGGTTAGACCCATATATATTCTAAAACGCTAAAGAGAGATAGAGTGTATGTGAGGTCTATTGAATTCGACCTTATTTATAGCTAGTTTCCCTCCCAACGTATTTCCGTTTGAGCCCTTTGGGCGCAACAGTTTATTCTGGCCGCATGCAACATTCAACTGGATATCGTTAAGGGTAAATTTATATCCGTATAATGCGACATTCCCCCCACCCCTCTCGTATATTTTAGTCGCACTCGCAAATTTACCATTTAATTTTCGGAGAGCTTGAACGAATCGGATTGTTGCTCTATCAGGGAAATGCAATTCACAAAGCTGAAATCTTAAATTTCGACTTAATTTATCCTTGTTCATTTCCCCACACTGGGGTATTCTTGATTCGTCTATGGTATTATTGGCACTGACATAGGAATTCTTAAGCAGTTGGCTTCAAATTAACTACGCTCAAACCATTAACTCTAATCATCTGAAACAGGGAGCCTGCTGTATAACATAGATTAGATTAGAGAGCATTCTGTAGGTTCGTTTAGGCCAGGAAACCACTGAACATAGAACTTATCTAGGGATATACATGTATGCATATGCCTATATACTACGAAAAAAAAAACAATGTATAAAGCTCTATGCTAAAAGCACAGGTTACAAAAACAGAGAATTGACATATAATCACACCATTTGCTTTTGAGGCCTCAACGCTACTGCACTATACTTAATGTGCTCTATAAAATCTTCCTTTAGTATAAAAATGGTGTTAAAATGTATAAATAAATATATTTTTCCTTATATGTAACGCTGATGTAATGCCAAATAAAGTTTTCTAATTATCGACATAGTTACTACTAGTAATTACATAAAACTTGAATATGCTTATTGTATTATGTACTGTTCAAAAATGTCAAAAAATTACAATGCATTTTTACAAATATGTTATAAAATTTACAGTTATGTACTAAAATGTAAAATATTAAATCATCGGGCTTTACAGACCTTGTATCATTGCTAAATACTAAAAAAATTATTTCACACATTCGCACAAGTCAAAGTATACATCAGTTTAATTTGAATATACAACACACACACACACACTAATATACACAAAATGCAATGCGTTATAATACTTATAAATACAATGATTATTACAGTATTGTCAGGCAGATTTGTCACTTAAGTATTAATCTAGAGTAACATTATTTATTGCAAAGGTACTCCTACCCATAAGAGAATGGAGTGTATTTATTTAAATAATGGTTTTCAAACCATCTATATCAATCATACGGTTCTACAATGGAAAGTATTTTATGTAACCGTGCTATTTTATGTAATTAGCTGTAATCTTTGGTATTATTAGTTAAAAGGGATGTTCTACATATATAAAGTTATGAACGACGAACGATTGTATGTTTATAATCTTTATCCTTAAGGAAAGAACAAATGAATTATGAATTTTGTTTGAAAAAGTTTGCTTAGAGACCGAAAAGAAGGAAGAACAAAAGTATGTAAGTGTAATTTCATTGAATATCACAACGGTATATCGTGTAAATTAAGAGAAAAACTAGCACTTAAAGGAATACATTCACTTAACAATATATTTGTTAAATTAATGGAAATTTATTGAACCTGTAAATTGTGAAATATCAGAATGATGTGTAAAGGAATTGAAGTGAATTATTAGAGAATCCAACGTGAAAATTAAACACGCTATCAAGAAAAACTCCATCGACTTATGGGCTATAACGATAGAGTGTATTGTAATTATGTTATCGACGTGTTAAATTAATTGAATTTTTGTTCCTCCAAGTTCGAGAGTGAAATAAAACGTTATTATTGAATTCTAAAACTTATCCTTTTATTCAGTAGCAAGTTACTCCTTCCCTCGCCTGAGGGAAGAGTCCATGCAAATTAAATTATATCTTAAAACTCTGATGTGTTCCATTCATATGACTTTTTCTACATCTCTGCAACAAAATATTGTTAAACAGCTTATGCTTCTATTTACTTCATGATTAGCAGAAATAAGTCTTATTACTTGCTTCCATGTGAGTAGAAGGGAAATAAGGGAATATCATAGGTCAAAGTGATAGTCAAAAGCTGGTTGCTATGTCACTGAAGTTCCTTTGTTTCTATGGACATCATTTGACAAATTCCCGTATGAGAAAAGTTTAAGATATTTAAAGCTCAAACCCAAATATCTAAAAAAACGATCAACTCCACAAAAAAAATTATATAACATAAATTGTGTGTTTGTATGCTTTACCTTTTTGTGTGGTATGTTTTGGTCCAACTCATACGGTTTAGCAGTTATGCAAAATTCCATAAAAGTCATCCAGAATAAACTACTCCAGGTCATGAGGATCGCATTAACCGGCCGGTGGGGGGCTCGAGACGCTGACCACGTCTCTCCCTCCAATACTGCACCCCATCCATGACGTCTATAGTGAACCGAGATGGGAGACGCAGCGGCCGGGCGGTAGGCCACGGTTCCCCGTGAGCTGTCGTGCCATGGAGTTAAGAAAGTTTTGTAAGATTTATGGTTTACCAGTTATGCAAAGTTGTCCAGAATGTCACAGGCTATTTACAGAAAATATGTAAATATCTTAAATATACGGCATTTTAAACAAAATCACTGTCATATTTTAGAAAATTAAAATTTTCGAAATTTGTCCCTGTAAAGTGTAGTTTGAGGTGGGGGGGATTTTCATCAAAATCTTCGTTTTGAACCCTTGAAAGATATTAAACTTAAATCCCAATTTGGTATTTACCGGTATTTAAGTATTTGACCTATGCTGCCCACATTTGTGTGTAGTAAGTTTTTGCGGTTTACTTGTTACGTAGAATCCAGCAAAATACATCCAGAATAAAGAGGTCTTCAGAGGCTCTTCCCAGAAGATTCAAAATACACATTTTATTTGTCTTGTAAATGTCTTTATCATACGGTATTTTAATCAAAATCGTTAGAGATATTTATGAGAAAATCAAATTTTCAAAAAAAGAATTCCATGTAAAGGGTAGCTCTGGATGGGGGGATATTCCTTAAAATCTTCGTGTCGTATCCTTGGAAGATGCTAATTTTAAATAACAAGTTTGATATTTTGCCGACTTTCATACGGGCACTCACGGACCTTTTTCTGAAAATGCTTTTTTTTTTTTTTTTTGGATACAGAGAACCCTAAAACATATATTTCCGGTGAAATCTCGGTATCGAATTTTTGGATGGAGTGCATAGCTTCTCTATACATAAAGAGGCTTTTTCAGAAACCTGTTAAAGGCCACTTGAAGGTCTTTAGCGAGAATACGCGTACTTTGAGGTATTCGCGAAGAATGTTTTGCGCACAAATATTTGCAGCGGGATCGTTAAGTATTTTCCGCTCATTTGTATTAAAAGTGAAAGCATTTTATTCCGAGGAATTGGATTTTCCCGTCGGAACTGTAAAAGAAGTTAGAGTCGGAAGAGAAAGAATTTTCGTTTTCGAACAAAGCACATACTTGCATCGAGCGATTGCGGTTTGTTATAATAATTGCGAATAAACAGTCGGGAGCTGTGGTGTAATGGTTACCATGCTAAATTCTTATACCTAAGGTCATTGGTTAAAACCCGGCGGAGTAAAGCTATTGGTCCGGTGTCGTAGATTTACGGCACGTAAAACAACCTCAAGCCTGATAAGAGGCCTCTTGAGTCTTTCACGCCCAGTAAAGAATGGGACGCTGCAAACCACAGCAGTTATAGAATAAATAAAATTCCATTTACATTTTGTGAATAAACTACAATTCTACAAAAAAAAAAAAAAAATCAAATAATGAGTTATTTAAAAAAAGCTGATGTGTTCCATTCACTTGACTTTCTGTATGTCTCTGCAACAAGTTATTGTTAGAAAGCTTATGCTTCTATTTCTTCATGCTAATCGAGAAAAAATTAGAAATATTCATATTACTTGCTTCCTTGTAAGTAGAAGCGAAATAAGGGAGTACCATAGGTTAAAGTGATAGTCAAAAGCTAGTTGCTATGTGACCGAAGTTCCTTTCTTTGTATGGACAGGAGTTGACAAATTCCAGTGTGAGAAAAATAATCTTTTCAAAGCTGAAGCCAAAAAAAAAAAAAAAAAAAAAAAAAAAAAAAGGAATAACTCATCTCCACGAAAATAAATGTATATAACATAAATTGTGTGTTTTAACATACTCTATGTTTTTTGTGTGTTAAGTTTTTTTCCTTCTCTTACGGTTTAGCAGTTATGCAAAATTCCGTAAAATTCATCCAGAATAAAGTACTCTTCAGAGGCTATTCCCAGAAAAGCCAAGATATACATTTTATTTATAAGGTAAATAGCTTTAATATAGCATATTTTAATCAAAATCGTTGGAGCCATTTTTGAGAAAATCAAAATTTTCGAAAAAAGTTCCATGTAGAGGGTAGTTTGAGGAGGGGCGATTTTTCTAAAAATCTTCGTGTCAGATCCCTGAAAGATACTTAACTCAAACACCTAGTTTGGTATTTTACCGACTTTTCGTTTTTGAGCTATCGTGTTCACGGAAACACGGACACACACACGGACCTATTTCCGAAAATGCTTTTTTTTTTTTTTTTTAGATAAAGGGGACCCTAAAACATATATTTCCGGTGAAATCTCGGTATCGAATTTTGGTGGTAGTGCAATACCTTCTGTATACACTATGTACATAGTACGTATAGAGAAAGTAAACATTGCCAACTAGTTTGCGTCTGTTAAGTCCATTAAGGGTAGGTAAGAGTCAATTGCTAATTCAAACTAGGCGCGAACGCGAAAAGAATTATGTGCTTCAAAGCTAAAACCTTAGTTTTCATTGCTCACAGATTCCTACGTATAAAACGTTCGCCTGTCTGTTCCAGTAAACAGATTGGTCTGTGCTGCGGGTTGCCGTACTTGTCTCTTAAGGGGAACTCACCTGCATTACATTAAATTTTTAGAATGCGGAAGAGTATCATGATGGAAGTGGCGTTGTGGTATGACTTATGTCATTTACCTTGTTGACATTTTTTACTCTAGCGAAGTGACATGACGTCGGATGTGGGGGTAGAGCCTGTCAGAGTCGATTAAGTCGAGTTAAAGTTCGTGCAAAGGAAGGAAAGAGGAAAGGAAGGAAATGGTGCTGCGACTTAAAGTGTCTGCAACTTCACAACATTGAGAGTAAGCCAGTAGTTCTTAAATAAATTAATACCTCCTCTAGCACATAAGTACATACACTGTATATAGTAACTAGAAAAGGTATTGTATTCCACCCAAAATTCATGTCGAGATTTTGCAGGAAATATCTGATTTTGGTTTTGTTTTTCACACAACCCGTGTGTAGGACAGGAGTTGGATAGATAGACTTAAAAATTCAATGCCATACCCGGGATTTGAGCTACGGATCTCCCGATTCTAGTCGGTTGCTCTGCCACTGAGCTACCATGGCAACATGCCGGTATAGCATTGCATTTCTCAGCTGACCCTACCTATCGAGCTCCTTCCTACACACGGCTTGTGTGAAAAATATTTAGAACTAATACCAATTAGTTGGCTATACTATAATCTTGGGACTTAAAGTACTTACAGCATTGTATGTCGCCATTAGGGTTGTAATCTCAAAATAATTTGAGATTCACTTTGTGGATTACCGAGAAACATGCGAGTCGGTTGAGAAATTCAACGCTATGCCGGCATGTTGGCATGGTAGCTCAGTGGAAGAGCACCCGGCTATAGATCGGAAGATCCGTGGTTCAAATCCCGGCTATGGCATTGAATTTTTCAGTATGACTCTACCTATATACATAGTGTATAGAGAAGGTATTGCATTGAGCCCAAAAATTCGATACCGAGATTTCACCGGAAATAGACATTTTAAGGGTCCTGTATCCAAGAAAGCACCAACTCTGTATTTAAGTTCAGAATCTTCCAGGAATACGACACGAAGATTTTGAAGAAAACGCAACTACTTTTTACATGTAAATTGTTTCTAAAATGTTTATTTTCTCAAAAATGGCTCTAACGATGTTGACTAAAACACCGTATGTTAAAGATATTTACATGACAAATAAAATGAATTTTGCGAAATTTTGCATAACTGGTAAACCGTAAGTAATAGACAAAATCTCATTTTATAGAAAATGTAGAGCTCGTTGAAACACACAATTTATGTAATATACATTTTTCCCCAGATTTTATCGTTTTTGAGATATGCTTTAAAATACTAATATTTACAGAGAAATGTGTCAACTCCTGTCCATATAAACAAAGGAACTTCAATCACATATCAGTTGACTATTACTTTAGCCTAATATATCCTTTTATTCCCCCTCTACTTACAAGGAAGCAAGTAATAAGACTATTTCTACTAATTTTTTCTCGATTAGCAGGAAGTAAATAGAAGCATAAGCTTTTTAACAATAATTTGTGGCACAGATGTAGAGAAAGACATGTAAATGGAACTCATCAGAGTTTCTAGGACTATTTTTGTTCATTTGCTCCCACATATTCATTCTTTCAGACTGGTCGTTTCCTTAGCGTGCTGGTAGCTCAGCTGCTTGCAAACAGAGTTGTCACTTCTACAGTACGCCCATCACTAGTGCTCGTACGTCCCATTTTAAACTCTGCAATCATTGAATATGAAGGGGCAGAGTCTTTCAATGTACTGTCCATTTCCTCACCTGCGTTCGGATTTTTCCCTCGTTGAGAGACCTGGTCCGGGGTGCATTCAGCCTTGTGATGTCCTTGGGGGGGGGCGATTGAGGAGCTACTTGATGAAGAAGTAGCGGCTCCAGATCGAGAGGACCGCATTAACTGGTCGGGAGGGATCGAGGCGCTACCTCATCTCACCTAGACGGTCCGGGTTCGATGCCAAGCGACCTTATGTGAGATTTGTGGTGGACAAAGCGGCGCAGGGGAGGGTTTTCTCCGGGTTCTCCGTTTTCCCTCGCCATCGCATTCCACCGGAGCTCCATCTTCATTCATGTATCATCAGTGTCATTGCCTGCGGTGCCACAAGTAGTAAAAGTGGGGTTAAACACTACCAAAAAAAATGGACCGAGATGGGAGACGCAGCGGCCGGGTGGTAGGCCAATGTTCCTTGTGAGCTGTCACGCCGTGGAGTTACAGCAAAATCCCCACCCCACAGCCGAGTGTCGAACGTAGGACTCAGCTTTGTTGTAATCACTAAAGAAACAAATTTGTTGCGCACCGCTCAGAGCGCTCGAGTTGGATTTATGTCTTTAAGCCCCGCCTTCCCGTCCTTTGATTTTAGCCTGAATAATCCATCCTTTTGTAATGTGCTAGTGACAAAGGTAGTCAGAAAGGGATGGAATGTTTAAGGGAAGCGGCGGTTTCACAGCATCCATGGACCCTACGCCTCCGATACTAAGAGATCCAATAACCTCAAAGAGTGCGGTTATCGAGCTCCTGGTGCTTGACGATTCTACTTACAAAGAAGCAGTTTCTATTGAGGTCACTTCGTTATTGTAAATATCTACTTGGCTTATTTCAGGCTGATGAGTCCTTTTACTTACTCTAGCCAGTGTGTAAAATGTAGATAGGAATAGAGAAAGATTGTATTCCACCCAAAAGCTGAATGTCGAGATTTCACTGCAAATATATGTTTCGAGGTCCCCTGAGTCCGAAAAATATTTTTAAAAAATATGCGTGTGTGTGGACAGCATAATTAAAAAAACACCATTAAATATCAAACTTCGTATTTACGTTTAGTATTTTCCAAGGATACGCACGAAGATTCTCAAGAAAATCCGCCACTAACCATTACATGGAAACATTTTCTAAAATTTCTCAGGAATGGTTCTCAGGATTTTGATTAAAATACCATATATTAAACATATTTGCATCAAATAAAATGTATACTTTGAGTTTTTTGGAAAAAGTCTCTGATGACCTCTTCATTATTGATCAATCTTGCCAAACTGTGCATAACTGCTAAACCATAGCTGCTCTCTAGCTGCTCTACAAAACTCCTACAAAAGATTATTCTTCTTTGTACACAATGCTAATCAAGATAAATGTTAGCAGAATGTTATTACTTGGTTCCTTATAAGTAGAATCGAATAAGGGAATGCACTATGCTAAAGTGATTGTCAAATGTTTTAAAAGCTATCATTATGCGATTGACTTTGCAAATACCTTCTTTGCTTGGCCAGGAGTAGAACAAAAGAAAAACAGACCTTCCTGTGTGAGAAAAGTTTAAGTACTTCACAATTGAAACCAATAACAAGGAATATCTCGAAAACGGTTACCTCCACAACAAAAACGTAAAGGACATAATTTGTGTGCTTTGCCGTGATGTATATTTTTTGTGAAGTGAGTTTTTTCTATCTCTTACGGTTTAGCAGTTAAACAAAATTCAGCAAAATTCATCCAGAATAAAGAGATCTTCAGAGGCTATTCCCCAAAATTCTAGATATACATTTTATTTCGGACATAAATAGCTTAAATATACGGGATTTTAATCAAAATGTTCGAAATTTTTTCCATGTAAAGGGTAGTTTGTGGTGGGGGGATTTTTTGAAAATCTTCGTGTCGCATCCTTGGAAGATACTAAACCTAAATACCAACAGACAGACACACATACGGACCTTCTTTTAAAAATGCTTCTTTCGGACTCAGGGGACCCCAAAACATATATTTCCAGTGAAATCTCGGTATCGAATGTTTGGGTGCATTACAATACCTTCTCTATCCCTATGTACATTCTACATTGGGGCTAGAGAAAGTAAAAATATAGTATAGATATTAAATAGTTACATAATTTGAATAAGCTTATACTGCATATGCTATCAGAAAATTAGCTGTGTAAAACGCTTTCTAAGACAGCGGTATTATTTCCTGTTTCCACTAGCGTGTTCTCCTCTAGAAATGTCATTGTGCTCGTTGAGGGTATATTGGCCAGAGAATCCGCGCCTTTGCAACGAAGGGCGGAAAAACCGTTCGTTATTGTCTTTATTTAAAATTAGAATTCTTTGGGCGCGCCCCATTTCAGCGCGCAATACAGAAGCCAGGCGGTCCCGCGTGTTATTGCTCAAATTTGTATTCTCCACGGCGCAGACCCGCCGGAGATTTATCTTCAGAATAATTTTGTTCTATAAATCAAGTCCGGCCCACTATAGGGACAGAATTAAAAGATGGAATCACTGAGAAGGTAATTTCCAAGATTAACAATGGTGACATCGTGTGTTCTTTATTACAATCAGCACTGAGTGTAATGATGTTATATCGATAACGTAAAAAAAAAAAATCTGATGTGTACCATTCACATGACTTTCTCTATATCCCTGCAACAAATTATTCTTATAACGCTTATACTTCTATTTACTTCATGCTAATCAGAAAATAGTAGCAGAAAACGTTTTATTACTTGCTTCCTTGTAATTAGAAGCGAAATAAGGGAGTGCCATAGGTTAAAGTGAAAGCCAAAAGCTGGTTGCTATGTGACTGATGTTCCTTTGTTTGTATGGACAGGAGTTGACAAATTCCTGTATGAGAAAAGTATAAGTTTTTCAAAGATGAAACCAAGAAAAAGGAATATCTCCAAAACGATCAACTCCACGAAAAAAAATGCATATAACATAAGTTGTGTGTTTTAACGTGCTCTACATTTTTGGTGTGTTCAGTTTTTGTCCATCTCTTACGGTTTAGTAGTTAGGCAAAATTCACCCATAATTCAGTTACTATTCTCAGAAAATTCAAGATATACATTTCATTTGTCAGATAAATATATTTAATATACGAAGTTTTAATCAAAATCGTTAGCGCCATTTTTGAGAAAAACAAAATTTTCGAAAAAAGTTCCATGTAAAGGGTAGTTCGGGGTGGGGGGATTTTTCTCAAAATCTTCGTGTCGCATCCCTGGAAGATACTAAACTTAAGTACCAAGTTTGGTATTTTACCGACCTTTCGTTTTTTAGTTATCGTGTTCACAGACACACGGACACACACACACACACACACACACGGACCTTTTTGTGAAAATGCTTTTTTTGGTTCCAGGGGACCCTAAAACATATATTTCCGGTGAAATCTCGGTATCGAATTTTTTGGTGGAGTGCAATACTGCTGGTGGGAACTGGGTCGCGGCCTTGCGTGAAGGGATTTGACTGATATGATCGGCTTCATTGGAACAGCGGACCGCCCACTTGCCCTACTCAAGGGCTGTGCACTATTTATTATCCCTCGTATCTTTTTAACAACTCTTCTTTTGAGCTTAAAGGTATTTATTGCACATAGCAGCGGAAACACTCTGCACAGAATCGAACCGAGCGATCTAACGTCCCGAATTCGATCACCGGTGTCTCTCCCACGAGTTCTTTTTATAGTTTCCCCGAGGTCTATAGGAGAATGCTGCGGTGGTTTCTCATCTACAACGATTTCCTTCTTCATAAGTTTTCCTTCTTCTAGATTCGCAGTCTGTGGTTGTGGAGGCAGATGACGCTGATGCAAGTTAAATTTAAACAATCTGATGTGTACCATTCACATGACTTTCTCCATATCCCTGCAACAAATAATTCTTAAAAAGCTTATACTTCTATTTACTTTATGCTAATCAGAAAAAATTAGCAGAAATAGTCTAATTACTCGCTTCCTTGTAAGTAGAAGCGAAATAAAGGACAACCGTAGGTTAAAGTGATAGTCATAAGCTGGTTGCTATGTCAATGAAGTTCCTTTGTTTATATGGATAGGAGTTGACAAGTTCCTGTATGAGAAAAGTACGTTTTTCATAGCAGAAACCAAAAATAAGGAATGTCTCCAAAAAAACAAACTCCACGAAAAAAATGTATATAACATAAATTGTGTGTTTTAATGTGTTCTACATAATTTGTGTAATAAGATTTTGTCCATCTCTTACGGTTTAGCAGTTATTCAAAATTTAATAAAATTCATCCAGTATAAACTACTCTTCAGAGGCTATTCCCAGAAAATTCAAGATATACATTTTATTTGTCAGGTAAATATGTTTAATATATGAAATTTTAATCAAAATCGTTTGAGCCATTTTTGAGAAAATCAAAATTTTCGAAAAAAGTTCCATGTAAAGGGTAGTTAGGGGTGGGGGATTTTTCTCAAAATCTTCGTGTCGCATCCCTGGAAGATACTAAACTTAAGTACTAAGTTTGGTATTTTACCGACTTTTCGTTTTTGAGTTATCGTGTTCAAAGACACACGGACACACACATACACACGGACCTTTTTGTGAAAATGTTTTTTTTTTAGATAAAGGGGACCCTAAAACATATATTTCCGGTGAAATCTCGGTATCGAATTTTTTGGTGGAGTGCAATACTTTCTCTATACACTATGTACATAGTGCGTATAGAGAAAGTAAAAATACTGCTTGTGGTCGCAGGAGGAATGCAAGGCGTGACCTAATTAGCCATCAGGGGAGAGACAGAGAATTACCGAGAACAGAAACACACCTCAAACACCCATGCCCAGGGTGGGACTCGAACCTACGATCCCCTGCACTACGAGGCACCACAGCTAGGCACATAGCGATCGCGGCCATTGGGCCCGGCAGAAAAAAAAAAGGAAATGGCCTGTTATTTATGGACGCTCTTTAACTGCTTGGGTTCTCAGCATCCCATTCTATATTGGGCGTGAAAGATCGCTTAATTTTGCTCAGAGGCCTCTCTTATCAGACTTGAGGTTCTTTTACGTGCCGCAAATCTACGACACGGGGCCCACAGCTTTACTTCCCTTCCTAAGGAAGCCATGCTAACGATTTTTACGCCCGAAAAAATCCATCGTCGTCCGCCGGATTTGAACCCGCGACCTTGGGTATAGGAAGTTAGCATGGTAACCATTACACCACGGAGGGCGACTGGGTGGGCCCGGCAAAGGATAGCTTGATCGCTCTCTCCGGCAGCTTTTTCGTCTTTTACCCCTTTTCACAGATACTTCTACACATTTAAAAACACAAACACCGATGCCTATGATTCAAACACCAAATCTAGACACTTAAGCGAGCGCAGCCACGGGAACCGGCACTACAAAGGCACGTGTTATACAGGATTTGATCCACCTACCGACTTCTCTGTTGATCAACAGAAGCACGCTTTAACCATCTCAACTATTCCTAGTCGCTAGTTCAGTAGTGGACGATTGTCGACTTCTTCTGTGGCCTGCCTATGGTCTGTGGCACCCTCTGATTATCTCACTTAATCAGACTTTAGTCACACCATGTGTGAGTGTGTCACAATGTATGAAGTGTCCCTCTCTTTACCCTTTGCTAAAGCCTATAAAACATCCAAAAACGCATTTTTTACTTTATCTAGCCCCATATGTACAATGTACATAGGGATAGAGAAGTATTGCATTCCACCAAAAAATTCGATACCGAGATTTTACCGGAAATACATGTTTTAGGACCCTTTATTTCCAAAAAAAAAAGCATTTTCAGAAAAAAATCCGTGTATTTTGAGAAAAATCCCCCCACCCCAACTACCCTTTACATGGAATTTTTTTCGAAAATTTTGATTTTCTCAAAAATGGCTCTAACGATTTTGATTAAAATTTCGTATATTAAACATATTTACCTGACAAATAAAATGTATATCTTGAATTTTCTGGGAATAGCCCCTGAAGAGTAGTTTATTCTGGATGAATTTTACTAAATGTTGAATAACTGCTAAGCCGTAAGAGATGGACAAAAACTTACTACACAAAAAATGTAGAGCACATTAAACCACATAATTTATGTTATATAAATTTTTTACGTGGAGTTCGTCGTTTTTGTGACATTACTTATTTTTGGTTTCTGCTATGAAAAACGTATACTTTTCTCATACAGGAACTTGTCAACTCCTATCCATATAAACAAAGGAACTTCATTGACATAGCAACCAGCTTTTGACTATCACTTTAACCTACCGTTGTCCTTTATTTGGCTTCTACTTACAAGGAAGCGAGTAATTAGACTGTTTCTGCTAATGTTTTCTGATTAGCATAAGGTAAATAGAAGTATAAGCTTTGTAAGAATTATTTGATGCAGGGATATGGAGAAAGTCATGTTAATGGTACACATCAGATTTTTTACTTTATCTAGCCCCATATGTACAATGTACATAGGGATAGAGAAGTATTGTATTCCACCAAAAAATTCGATACCGAGATTTTACCGGAAATACATGTTTTAGGACCCCCTATATCCAAAAAAAGCATTTTCAGAAAAAGGTCCGTGTGTCCGTGAACACGATAACTAAAAAACGACAAGTAGCTAAAGTACCAAACTTGGTATTTAAGTCTAGTATCTTCCAGGGATGCGACACGAAGATTTTGAGATAAATCCTCCTACCCCAAACTACCCTTTACATGGAACTTTTTTCGAAAATGTTAATTTTCTTAAAAATGGATCTAACGATTTTGATTAAAATATCGCATATTAAAGTTATTTACCTGACAAATAAAATGTGTATCTTGAATTTTCAGGGAATAGCTTCTAAGACCTGTTTATTCTTGATGAATTTTGCTTAATTTGGCATAACTAATAAACCGTAAGAGATATACAAAAACTTACTATACCAAAAATATAGGCCTTGTTAAAATACACAATTTAGGTCATATATATTTTTTTCGTGGAGCTTACCGTTTTGGAGGTATTCATTGTTATTAGTTTCAGTTGTGAAATACTTATACTTTTCTTAGACGGGAGTGTCCGTTTTTCTTTTGTTCTACTCCTGGCCAAGAAAAGAAGTGATTTGTAATGGCAATCGCATAACGATAGCTTTTAAAACATGTGAATATCGATTCCCTTATTTTCTTCCTGCTTATAGGGAACTAAGTAATAAGAACATTGTGCTGAATACCTCGATTAACAAGGTGCAGAAAGAAGAATAATCTAATGTAAGAAGTTTGTAGAACGGCTAGAGAAAGTAATGTGAGTGTAACACTTCAGATTTTTTTGGAATAAATACAATACATACGTAAAATGATTCACCTGTAATTCGCTTATACGAATATCGTAATTTTCATAAAAAGAAATGCTTCCGCTGAGAGGAAATCCTTTTCTGACCGTTTTTGTGGGATTTCTCTGTCTTATTTCACTGCTTCCTGTATCGTTTCACAGTTACTCGTGGTAACCCAATTCTGAATCTGGGACAGGTTGAAGCGAAACAGAGACAAAATGAAGAGGTTGTAACTTAATTATACTCCCTGTATAATTTATTCCAAGCGTGCGGCGTTTTGCCCTCAGAACAAGCAGTTGTTAAGTGAAATGCCTTATCTTACTTCACAAGTCTCTGTGACAATAGAACATCGTATTTAAGTTTCGTAATAAAAGGATCTTAAATATACCAGCTGCAGCCATTCTCAAGTTTCTCTAAACGCTTCTAATGAGCTCACTCGAATAAAATTTAAAGCTACCTTCTAAAGGCTTTGTTTTAACAAGCTCGTATCCGCTGCTTAGTTTCATTAGTGTAAATCCACAGGATGTTCTATACCACTTAACACTTCATAGAAGCTGCGCACAAATAAACTCTGTTAATAATGATTTAGATTCCCATAAATTTTCAGCGAAATAATATATAAAACGACACTGTGCTGTATATACTTATGTTTTTTCTCACTTAATCTTCCATCAATGAAGATAAGCTTTGTTTTTACATTTTATTGCTTTGTAAAACAATATTATAATTTTTATTACTAAAGAAAAAATCTTATGTGTTCCATTCACATGACTTTTTCTATATCTCTGTAAATTATTATTGTTAATAAGCTTATCTTTTATTTCATGCTAATCGAGAAAAAATTAGCAGAAATAGTCTTATTTCTTACTTCATTGTAAGTAGAAACGAAATGAGTACCATAGGTTAAAGTGAAAGCCAAGAGCTGGTTGCTATGTGACTGATGTTCATTTGTTTGTATGGATAGGAGTTGACAAACTCCTGAAAGAGAAAGGTATATGTTTTTCAAAGCTGAAACCAAGAAAAAGGAATATCTCAAAAACGATCAACTACAGGAAAAAAATGCATATAACATAAGTTGTGTGTTTTAACGTGCTCTACATTTTTTTGTGTCTTCAGTTTTTGTCCATCTCTTACGGTTTAGTAGTTATGCAAAATTCACCCATAATTCAGTGACTATTCCCAGAAAATTCCAGATATACATTTTATTTGTCGGGTAAATATCTTTAATGTACGATATTTTAATCAAAATCAAAGTTCCATTTAAAGGGTAGTTTGGGGTGGGGGATTATTCTCAAAATCTTCGTGTCGCATCCCTGGAAGATATTAAACTTAAATACCAAGTTTTGTATTTTACCGACTTTTCGATATTGAGGTATCGTGTTCACACATGGACACACACACAAACGGACCTTTTTCTGAAAATACTTTTTTTGGATACTGGGGACCCTAAAACATAGATTTCCGGTGAAATCTCGGTATTGAATTTTTTGGTGGAGTGAAATACCTTCTCTATATACTATGTACATAGCACGCATAGAGAAAGTAATATATATATATATATATATATATTAAATACAATTTTAAGAACTGGCTACCATATAATGTTTTTGAAATGAAGTTCTCTCTTTGGACAGGTAGAGTCAGACTACAAATTCAATGCCATAGCCGGGATTTGAACCACGGATCGGTTTCTAGTCGATTGCTCTAACATTTGAGCTACCATGGCAACTGCCGGCAGAGGATTAAATTCAACTGACTTGCATGTTTCCTGGTAAACCACAAGTTGATGTCAAATTATTTTGAGATGACAACCCCAATGGCGACTTACAATGTCATAAGTGCTTATATTCCAGGCTTCATAGTTTAGCCAACTATTATGGACAATTAGTGTTAATTACTTTCTTTATACGTACTATGTACATGGTGTAGAGAGAAGGTATTGTACTCTACCCAAAAATTTGATACCGAGATTTCACCGGAAATATATGTTTTAGGGTCCCATTTATCTAAAAAAAGCATTTTCGGAAAAATATTCGTGTGTGTGTGTCCGTGAACACGATAACTCAAAAATGAAAGGTCGGTAAAATACCAAACTTGGTATTTAAGTTTGGTATCTTCCAGGGATGCGACACCAAGATTTTGAGAAAAATCCCCTCACCCCCAACTACCCTTTACATGGAACAGTTTTCGAACATTTTGATTCTATCAAAAATGGCTCAAACGATTTTGATTAAAATTTCGTGTATTAAAGATATTTACCTGACAAATATAATGTATATCTTGAATTTTCTGGGAATAGCCTCTGAAGAGTGCTTTATTCTGGAATGATGTTACGGAATTTTGAATAACTGCTAAACCGTAAGAGATGGACACTACACGAGAAATGTAGAGCACGTTAAAACACACAATTTATGTTATATATTTTTTTTCGTGGAGTTCGTCGTTTTTGAGACATTCCTTGTTTTTGGTTTCTGCTTTGAAAAACTTATAATTTTCTCATACAGGAATTTGTCAACTCGTATCCATACAAACATAGGAACTTCAGTCACCTAGTAACCAGCTTTTGACTTCACTTTAACCTATATTTGTCTTCTACTTACAAGGAAGCAAGTAATAACAGGATTGCGATGAGGAATAATTCTCTTTATTGCTTTAGACGTTTTCTTTGTATTGATCTTTTATTTAACTTAGTTCTTAATATCTTAAGAATGTATATTAAGAGTTAAAATAATAAAATTAAGGTGTATCCCAATATTCCTAATAAATAATAATAAAGTGTATGTTTAATTCCTCGTAAGATCTGCAGCCCATCATCGTTAATTTGCTCCATGTCTTACTATTCCTTTGTTATTCTTGCGTTAACTAATATAATTCTTAATAGTATATATAGTATCAAAGGATTTTACTTTATATTATGGTTTTCAGAATACATTGGACTCCTAATTGAATGTCCAATGAATTTTATTCATTTTACTTTCTCTGCTTAGTACAAGAACATAGATAGAGAAGATATTGTACGCCACCCAAAATTTCGATACCGGGATTTCACTTAATACATCTTTAGGGGTGTTTATTAAAATAAGCATTTTTAGAGAAAGGTCCCTGTGTGTATGTATCCGCGTGATTTTAACAAGATAACTTCAAAACGAAAATTCGGTGAAATACGAAACCTGGTATTTAACTTTATCTTCCAAGGACGCTACACGAAGATTTTGAGACAGATTCCCCCACCCCATACTAACTTTTACGTAAAAATACTTCAAAATCTTTGATTTTCTCAAAAATGGCTCTGATTTTGAATAAAATACCGTATATTAAAGTAATTTACATGACATATAAAATGTGTATTTTGAATATTCCCAAAAAATTCAAGATATATATTTTTTTTATTTATCATATAAATCTCTTCAATCATAATTATTACAGCTATTTCTTAGAAAATCTAAATTTTTAAAAACATTTCCATGTAAAGGATGGTTCGTGGTGGGGGGCTTTTCCTCAAAATCTTTGTGTCGCATCCCTGGACCATACTAAACTTAAATGCCAAGTTTGGTATTTTACCGACTTCTCGTTTTTGATCATTGTGTTCACACACGCGGACACACACACACACACACACACACACACAGACTTTTTTCTGAAAATGCTTTTTTTTTTAAGATACATGGGATCCTAAAACGTCTATTTCCGGCGAAATCTCGGTATCAAATTTTTGGATGTAATACAATGCCTTCTCTATACACTATGTGTATAGTACATGTAGAGAAAGTAAAATGAGTTCGTGGAGCATGTTTGTCTTGCGTCTACATGTAAATGTGCAGTGAACTTCAGTCTACGCACCCCAGATGCCCTCTCTAGCGATGACTACTGATATAGGATCTTCAGGTTCATTTGGCCTTTGCCACCAGTCGATTTTCCGCATATACGTCAATAATGTCGCGAACATAATTCTACGATGTGGGGGATAGCTATTTGAGGGTGGTGTAAGGAAAGCAGGTGGTGAGCAATGATAACAACGCAAAGGGAATCCTGATAATATAAATATATTGATAAATAGCGAAAGGCAAATATACTTTACAATAAAATAGTAAGATAAATTACAATAAACAAGACAAGCGTGTCAGGCGTTTCGTGTCTAGCGAGAACTAATTCAGAATACCAAAGGCAAGAATTGGTAAAATAGTTAATATACGACAAAAGGTTCTTACCTTTTAGGTTGATTAGCTCGACGAGAAGAAAGATGTGTGTTGGTATGGTAGCCAGTGACCCGGGGTGGGGCCTCGGACGTCCCTCGGGCAGCGAGTCTGCCTCTGTCAAGTACTGAGAGTCAAAAGCGCTCCGAATTCAAGATTCCAGAGAATTTTATACTAGATAATTGTCTCTAGGGTATTCTTCTGAATCTACGCCCAGGCTCTTAATAAATCCACTAATCAAAATACAGTATTTAAAAGATGAGACAGGGCTTCCTATATGACGTGCTTGGGATTAAAGTCTGTCCTAGCCTACGAAATGTCACTAGGTTCCGGGAAGTGGTTGATAGCCCACGCAAGCTCATAGGTTATAATAACAAAGAAAACCATAAAGCTTCCTCTTATTCAACCCAAGAATCCGGTTGTTAAGAAATACAGAAATTTATAAGAAAATGGAATTCTAAAACGTTTACAATAACGTGACTTAAAACAAACAATAAGCTAATTTAAAAATACTCGTCAATCACATACGTGACAATACTAGGTAGCGAGTTTCTCACACAT
Source organism: Hymenopus coronatus (assembly GCA_030762935.1). Taxonomy (NCBI): domain Eukaryota; kingdom Metazoa; phylum Arthropoda; class Insecta; order Mantodea; family Hymenopodidae; genus Hymenopus; species Hymenopus coronatus. The sequence continues at coordinate 42,986,410 of CM060884.1, forward strand.
TGTCTCTTACGAGGACTAGGTAACGATTAGTAGGGTGTAACAGTTTCGAGGTCAGCTTATTGAAATTTAGAGGATTTTAATGTCACAATTTCCCCATTACTATAAACACTCGCTCAACAAACAAAATGTTCTGATGAAAAGCATTTCTACAACGCCCAGTACAACAAGCCGTTTACGAAGTCAGCAATGCATGCAGTCCAAGGTTCAATTCCGTACCTCCCCTTTGAGACTAGGTGCTCGCTCAACTAATAATAGTGTCGTACATTTAAACCCACTGGTGCTAAAGCCCGAATAAATCTGAAGACCCAGTATAACTACAGTGTCTTTCAAAGTGTATGAGGTTTGTCTTTGAGCGCCACCAGGCCGGCAGCCAATTGGAATTCTACTCTGTTGACATATTGCATTCCCACTTAACTGGGGAGTAACACGGTAAATGATTCCGTCCCTCATAAATACTACTTGCGCTAAGACAAAAAATTCAAATTTTGTAAAAAATAATATTCACGAGGAAGATAGGGAGTAATGTTCGTTGCAGAACTGTAAAAACTACAGATTTAATAACTCAAATAGTTTTCATAATACACATGAATAAACTTTATATCGCCAGGCAGATTTACATGTGCGAGCGAGAAGGAAATATGAAAAAAGTGTGGGTAGCGACCTGGCAACGCAGAGAACAATAACGCATCTCATTCGTTGCAACGTAGACCTCTTCCCATTTGAAAAACGTAGCTATATTTCATAAGAAACGCTACAAACGTGTTACTCCAGGTGGCTGATGAGCGCCGAACATTCCAACATTGCAACTTCCCGCATACGCTGATGACAGATGGGATGTCTAATTACTGTTTTTGAAAGGGGTGCCACTATTACCTGCCTGTGACGTCAGATTAGAACGTGTATAATCAAAAGAGGTGAGTAAATGGAAGGTAGTGGGTAATAACCCTAGCGTGGCGAGGAAGCTCTGCGTGTTGTTACGCGCTTTTTTGGTGCAGTTACATTGCGTCTGTCGCCAACAAATCGGTAATGACTGGAATGTTCACTAATGATGAATACACAGATACTCTTTTCATTTATGGAGAAGGAAACGAGAATACAGGCTAAATTCGCAGACCCTATGCTCAGCTATTTACAAACTCGTATCTTGGCTTTTTATCTATATTTAGCGGAATAAATATGCAGTTAAAGCAATTGTATCTGGAAATTCGTTGCTAAAATGTATATAAATGATTACACGAGTAACAGTGATATTTTCTCCAGGTTTCTTAATTCTGATTTACATGTTTATTTCAATAATTGTTATTTATTGAATTCTTGTGCTAATAAAAATGTCATGTATCCATTTTATGCAACAAATTATTGTTGCTAAAATTTAGTATTTTATTTACTTCGTGCTGTTCAAGATAAACATTAACAAAAATATTTTATTACATATTTCTTTGTAGCTACAAGCAACTAATAGCTAAGTAATAATATTGAAATTCGTTCTCTCAAAAACGACTTCCCATTTAAGCATAGCATAAGTATTGGACAATTTAAACAAATAACAATAAATATCGCAGAATTATCTCCACAAACAAAACTGAAATTGTATATTTGAATGAGATATAATTGTTTATACTTTTATTATGCTAATTTTAATCAAAATTGTTAGCCATTTTTGAAAAACTCTTCAACATTTTGGCACTCTTTCATTTAAGGAGCTGTTTTGGGTGCCGCATCTTTGGAACATACTTGGATGTCAAGTTTGGCATATATTTGACTTTTCGATTTGTGTTAAGCTGTCCCCTCCACACTCGCGGATCTTTTCTTAAAAACGCTTTATTTATTCAGAGGTCTCAAACATATATTTCCGATAAAATATCAGTATGGAATTTTTGGGTGGACTGTAACACCTCTACAATTAGTATATTATATAAGATTTTATATTAACGTTTCCTTATTATAGAAAAAAAAACTACTCTCAAAAGATAATAAATACCTATTTCTTAAACTTACAGTGCAATTTTAAAGAAGCATTGATCATTTTGTTTACGTAACTTTTTAGAGGCTGTACAAAAAATGTTAAAAGAAATGTGGAAAGTGTTGAGCGTGGAAAGTGTTGAAAAAAGTTTCCGACGAAATATTGTTTATATTGGCATGCCTTTTAATAAACATATCATGTTTACTTCACAACATTGTGTTTGTCCATTTATATCTGCAGTTAATTGGTAGTTCAAATATGTCAGCTGGTAAAAGTTATATTTTATTAAAATGTACAATATCTCGTAGAATTTCTAAATGGAAAAAAATCGTATCTGTTCCATTCACATGTCTTGCTCATTTGTGTTCTGCAAAATACTATTTTTACAAAAGAATCTTATTTTATGTACACCATGTTGATAGAGATAAACATTAGCAAAATTGGTCTTATTACTTGCTACCTTGCAAGTGGTAGCGGAATAAGTAATAGTCAAATGTTTTAAAAACTATCGCTATATAAAACAATTGAAATTCGGTTCTCTTTGTGGGGCTAGGAGTAATACAAAATACACATGAAACGAAACAGACACCCCGTTTTAGAAACGTTTAGGTAAACCAAGAACAAGAATATATTAGAAACGGTTAACTGTACCACAAATATATATGACATAAACTGTGTATTTTAAGGAGATGTATATATTTTGTGAAATAAGTATTTTTCCATTTCTTGCTGTTTCCCAGTTATATAGAGTAAACAGCACTCCAGAGGCAATTCGAGGACAATTTTAGATATATATATATATATATGTATATATATATATATATTTCGTTTTGTCATGAAAATGTCTTTAACAAATACGTTAATCAAAATCATTAGCCAATTTTTGAGAAGTTCAAAAAATAAATGATTTAGATTATTGTAAAATTTATTTAATTGCGGTGAATAAAAGATAAATAAAACTATTTTTAAAATTTAATGTTGTAATTAATTGTATGATCCATAAATAAGGATTAAAAGATTAAATTACCTTGATATCTAGTTCATGTTGAGGGATTAAATAGGAATCAAATTCAATGTCTAGAAAATATGACTATTCATAACTTCATGGTTTTAAATGTTAATGCGGGTTTAATAATTTCATCAAATAAGCAAAGAAAATTTTCGAAAAATATTCATGTAAAGGTAATTAAGGGTAGGGTTTCTTTTGAAAATCCTTATACCAAGTTTAGCTATGATGGTCCATAGACAAATACACCCACACTCACACGGACATTTTTTAAAGTGGTTTTTTTTTTTGATTCAGGGGGACTCAAAATATATACTTCTTGGCATAGAATGTTTGGGTGGAGTACAACTCCTTCTCTATTTATGTATACTCTATATGTGTACTAGAGAAGGTGAAGATCCTATTTCTTTTTTCTTTCTCTACACCTACCATGTGCATAGTGATGCTGAGACCGTCCCACAATGCCAACCTTTTGTGACTGGTTCCCGGTATGCGACGTTGCTCTTCCTCGTGCTCGGCTGGTCTAAAGTTCAAATCTTGCTTCCTGCGGAACGCTATAGTGATTTCTGGGAATGCGGGATCGGTAGAGCATGGGTTCGAATCCCGGTAAGGATGTTAGCGGAGATCTCAGTAGTGCAATGAGAAGCACGGTTCTTAGTTTTCTCTACTTACTTTACCGCTGAACCAATAAATTAAACTTTATATCACAAAGCTTCTCATAAGTCCAGGTTGCAGCTATGAACTAACTGTTTTTACTTTCTCTATACATACTATGTATATAGTGTATAGAGAAGGTATTGCACTCCATCCAAAAATTCGATACCGAGATTTCACCGGAAATATATGTTTTAGGGTCTCCTGTATCCAAAAAAAAAAAGTATTTTCAAAAAAAGATCCGTGTGTGTGTGTCCGTGTGTCAATGTGTCCGTGTGTCAATGTGCCCGTGTGTCTGTGAACACGATAACTCAAAAACGAAAAGTTGGTAAAATACCAACCTTAATATTTAAGTTTAGTATCTTCCAGGGATGCGACACGAAAATTTTGAGAAAAATCCTTCCACCCCAAAATACCCTTTACATGGAACTTTTTTTTCGAAAATTTTGATTTTCTTAAAAATGGCTCTAACGATTTTGATTAAAATATCGTATACTAAAGGTATACCTGACAAATAAAACTTATATCTTGATTTTTCTGGGAATAGCCTCTGAAGGCTACTTTATTCTGGGTCAGTTTTACGAAATTTTGCATAACTGCTAAACCGTACTTGGTTACTTTGACCCAAGTTTGCAAACTATTATCTTATAAATCTACACATATACTCGTATTTTATTTTATATTGCATCCAATGTAAGAATTTGATTTATTGCTCTCATATTACATAGAGCAGCTCAACTTTTGAATAAATCTATTAATTTTGGATTATAAAAATTCAATACCATAATTTTAGAAATATTTTCCCAAATTTGGACCCCCTTCTGTACGCAATAAATTCGTTTTATTACATATCATTTTAGATGCAATATACAATAAAAAGTTTTAGTCCACAAATATTTTTTTTTCATATTATTGTGTGTTCAATATAAAATATAATACTCTCATAAAACAGGGGTCGTCTCCTTAGCGCGATGGTAGCGTGGAGGCCTGGGTTCGATTCCCAGTACCTCCGCTGGGAGACCTGAATCGGGGTGCACTCAGCCTCGTGAGGTCCCTGGGAGCCAATTGAAGAGCTACTTGATGGAGAAGTAACGGCTCCAGATCGTGAAGAGCTCATTGACTGGCCGGTGGAGGGGGGATCAAAGCGCTGACCCCATCTCACCCTTCAATACTGCACCCCATCTATGACGTCTGTAATGGACCAAGATGGGGACGCAGTGGCCGGGCGGTAAGCCAAGGCTCTTAGTGAGCTGTGCCAAGGAGTTTCATAAAACAGGGGATACAAAATTAGGGAAATTTCATATCAATTATGGTGTTTATGTTGGTCTCGGTATTGAAATCGGATAATCCTAAAATTAATAGATTTCCCAAAATTTGAGCACCTCTATTTATTACAGCAATAATTCCGATTTTCACATAGAATACAATATAAAGCGAATAAATAAATGCATATTTATAAAATAATATATTTCCCAAAGCTCGCTCAAGTTAAGGACTAAATAGTCTTCTAGTTTATAGTAAAACGTAGTTACACTTCCTGGATAAAGCTTATCAGACAAGAATGATCGTGAATGAGAGTTGAAGAAAAATTCAAATTCGAGGGTAAAAAAATTCAAAACTGTGTCCACAACTGTAACATAAGATTTTATCTAAAATGAATTTAATTTTCCACAATTGTGCATTTGAGGAGGTATTTATACCTGAACGCTATTTGCTGTATTTCAGCTTTAGAACTGGCGTTGAACCAGAAAATGAGGAAGTGTATTAGTGAACTTTGGTGATGAAAGCCTCCAAAGCAAGCCACGGATAAATCTTGGTCAGGTGCAATTTCCAACCGGAAATAAACCTCGGGTACAGCGCAGCGGTTTCTGGCCAGACCAGTGGCAATACCTTCATGTCAGTGTTTGCATATTCTGTCAACGTTTCGAAATACTAGCTTTGCGTCAGGAAGCTACACATAGAGGGCAGGTAACTATTCAAAATGTTTGTTATAAGGTAACCAATGTCGATATATCAATGACGCAACACTAATAACCGTCGTAATTGGCTGCCCAAAACATTATTTGCAGAATAGGTATGCTTGAGTAGTTGGATAACCACACAGTAGTTTAGGATAACCTCACAGTAGTTTAGGATAACCTCACAGTAGTTTAGGATAACCTCACAGTAGTTTAGGATAACAACACAGTAGTTAAGGATAACCACACAGTAGTTAAGGATAACCACACAGTAGTTAAGGATAACCACACAGTAGTTAAGGATAACCACACAGTAGTTTAGGATAACAACACAGTAGTTAAGGATAACCACACAGTAGTTAAGGATAACCACACAGTAGTTTAGGATAACCTCACAGTAGTTTAGGATAACCTCACAGTAGTTTAGGATAACAACACAGTAGTTAAGGATAACCTCACAGTAGTTAAGAATAACCTCACAGTGGTTAAGGATAACCACACAGTGGTTAAGGATAACCTCACAGTAGTTTAGGATAACCTCACAGTAGTTTAGGATAACCACACAGTAGTTTAGGATAACCTCACAGTAGTTTAGGATAACCTCACAGTAGTTTAGGATAACCTCACAGTAGTATAGGATAACCTCACAGTAGTATAGGATAACCTCACAGTAGTTTAGGATAACCTCACAGTAGTTTAGGATAACCTCACAGTAGTTTAGGATAACCTCACAGTGGTTAAGGATAACCACACAGTGGTTAAGGATAACCACACAGTGGTTAAGGATGACCACACAGTGGTTTAGGATAACCTCACAGTAGTTAAGAATAACCTCACAGTGGTTACCTGATAACTCAAGGGTGATAGGTCCTTCGGATATTTGCGTGAGTTTTCTGTTAGGCCGATAAATATTTTATAAATCGGTCCCCATTTGTGATAATTTATTTTCTCAAAGAAACCGTGTGCAGGACAGACGTTGAATAGGTAGAGTCAGTCTGAAAAATTCAGTGCCACAGCCGGGATTTGAACCATGCTATACCGGTCTCCAGCCGGTTGCTCTACCAGAACAGGTTGACTTGTATAAGCAGGATATCCAATTTAGTGCTCCACATGCTCCAATTGTCTTGGCTTTAGAACTTCAGAATGCAGTACACAGAAAAGATTAACCTAATTTTGTATAACCCGTGGAGAGGGGTCAAGTATTGTCAAACCAGAGAGTTTGGTGATCACCAGCTCACAACTGAGAACTTAATTGATCGAAAGTTTAAATTATTTGATAAAGAGGCCTGTACAATGTTTTTAAGATCATAGAAAACAGGTGGAAGACATGGGCGGTGTCGGCAACAATACATTCATCAAAGCATATTTTTACTTTTTCTACACGTACTATGTACATAGTGTATAGAGAAGGTATTTTAATGCAAGTTCAATACCAAGATTTCACCAGAAATACATATTTTGGACCCCCGTGAATCCAAAAAATATGTTTTGAGAAAAAAGTCCATGTGTGTGTGGCTGTGTGCAGCACAACTCAAAAATGAAAAGACGGTTAAATACCAAACTTAGTATTTAAGTTTGGTATCTTCCAAGGATGCGATACGAAGATTTTAAGAAAAATCCCCCCACCCCAAACAACGCTTTACATGGAAACATTTTTCTCAAAAATGGCTCTAACGATTTTGATGAAAATACCGTGTATTAAAAGATATTTATATGGCAAATAAAATATGTATCTTGAATTTTATGAGAGCAGCCTCTAAAGACCTCTTTATTTAGAATGAATTTAGTTGAAATTGCGTAACTGATAAACCGTAAGAGATAGAAACTTCTTCACGATAAAACACACAACTTGTGTCGTATATGTTTTTTTCCTTGAATTGAAAATTTCTCCGATATTTCTTGTTATTTGTTTCAGATTTAAAATGCTTAAACTCACGGAAAGTTGTAAACTGCACTGCATAGAAATGGATTTCAACTATATGGCAACCAGCTCTTAAAAGATTTGTCTATGATATTAGCCTAGCGTATTCCCTTATTTCCCTCCTACTTACAAGGAAGCAAGTAATTAAGAGAATTTTTGATAATGTTTATCTCGATTATCATAAGGTAGATAGAAGTATATGGTTTTTAACAATAATTTGTTAGAGATGTAGAGAATCATATAAATGGAACACACCAGAGTTATTTATTCTGATTTTGGGACCTGAATATATTTTTATTTTCTCTATACGAACTTTGTACATAGTGTATAGAGAAGGTATTGCACTCCACCAAAAATTTCGATACCGAGATTTCACCGGAAATATATGTTTTAGGGTCCCCTGTATCCAAACAAAAGTATTTTCAGTGTGTGTCCGTGAACCTGTGAACACGATAACTCAAAAACGAAAAGTTTGTAAAATAACCAAACTTGGTATTTAAGTTTAGTACCTTCCAGAGATGTGACACGAAGATTTTGAGAGAGATCCCCCCACCCCAAACTACCCTTTACATGGAACTTTTTTTTAGAAAATTTTGATTTTCTAAAAAATGGCTCTAACGATTTTGATTAAGATATCATATATTAAAGATATTTGCCTGACAAATATAATGTATATTTTGAATTTTCTGGGAATAGCCTCTGAAGACTACTTTACTTACGGAATTTTGCATAACTGGTAAACCGTAAGAGATGGACAAAAACTTACCACTTAACAAATGTAGAGCACTTTAAAACACACAATTTATGTTATATATATTTTTTTTCGTGGAGTTGGTTGTTTTTGAGATATTCCTTGTTTTTGGTTTCAGCTATAAAAAACATATTTTTCTCATACAGGACTTTGTGAACTCGTGTCCATACAAACAAAGGAACTGCAGTCACGTAGCAACCAGCTTTTGACTATCACTTTAACCTATGGTACTCCTTCTAGTAACAAGGAAGCAAGTAATAAGACTGTTTCTGCTAATTGTTTCTGGATTAGATGAAGTAAATAGAGCAATTTGTTGCAGAAATGTGGAGAAAGTTATGAAGAACACATCAGATTTTTTTTTTTTTATGTGCTCGGTATGTAGAAACTTCTCTATATACACTCAAGGACATTAAAAATACGCCTGACACTGTGATTTTGCTGCAAATGAGAACGTTTGTCGAGGAATCGGGTCTTGCCAATATTTTCATTGATGCCATTTGGGCATAACCCACCAGGCGAGTAAGAAAACACAAAACTGATTGGGTAATCTATCTCTTCCTCATTCAAACCTTTTCGATGCAGGATATCAATTTAGTCCTCAACATGCGCAAATTGCCTTGGCTTTAGAACTTCAGTATATAGTATTAATCTAATTTTGTTTCACCCGGTGAGAGTTTGGTGATCAACAGCTCGCAATCAGAACTTCATTTGTCGAAATTCACGATTCGTGTTTATCCGCTTCTCTTTGGTAAAGTGGCCTGTTCAATACGCCTTTAAGAGCAAACAGGTGGAAGACACGGGCAGAGTCAGCGAAATAAATCAAGTAATATTTTAATGTCCTTCTACTATGTATTAGTAGAAAGGACAAAATGTAAAGCTCTCAGAGAAATAAAGTTGAGAGGGAATAGACGTTTTTGTCATGATCCAGACACTATATAATACCATTGGTATACCTTGTTTATTATATGAATAATATTGATAATAATAATAATAATAATAATAATAATAATAATAATAATGTTTGTTATTATTTTATAGAGGATACACACGATCAGGAACATTTTCAAGCACAATTATTTCAAGACTTCAGTCACCAGATTGTGAGGTAGATCTTGGACCTTTAAAAAATCGTAGTAGCGGCACGTTCTGTCGCTCTGAGCAAACATGGCTGACATCTGCGACATAAGGGTGGCTTAAAATCTTAAAGAGTACAAAGACGAATATTAAAACTCCTGCTAGACAGGGATTTGTGTAAGCCCAAGTTTGCAAGGAAAAACTTTTGTTTTAGTTTTCCTTGAACAATGTGCACACAAAACATTTCTCACATGGGATTTCAGCACAAAGTTTCCATTCCTTCACACAAGCCAAACATTTCCCATTACTATCTTGTTTTAAACAAAAACAAAAACTAAAAAACAAGAATAAATATAAATGTGATGAGAGAAGGTGTAATAGGATTTTGTAAACTGATGCAGTTAAGATATTTTGAACAAAATATCCGATTTATTACATTCATATGACGTTCTCTATCTATTCTGCAAACATAATATTCTTACAACGATTATTCTTCTACCTATCAAGATAAGCATTAACAGAGATTATCTTATTCCTAGTAAGTAGGAGGGAAATAAGGAAAATATTAGGCTAAAGTGTAGTTAAATCTCCTAAAAGCTGGTTACTATGCCACTGACATTGAAATTACTTTCACTTTACGTGACCAGCAGTAAAAAAAAAACGAAAAAATCTGATGTGTTCCATTCACATGACTTTCTCTACTTCTGTGTAACAAATTATTGTTAATAAGCTTATTCTTCTATTTACTTCATGCCAATTGAGAAAAAATTAGCAGAAATACTTTTATTACTTACGTCGTTGTAAGTAAAAGCGAAATATGGGAGTATCATAAGGCTAAAGTGAAGTCAAAAGCTGATTGCTATGGGCTGAAGTTCCTTTGTTTATATGGGCAGGAGTTGACACAGGAGTATGAGAATAGTATAAGATTTTCAAAGCTGAAACCAAAAACAAAGAATATCTAAAAAACGATCAACTTTTCGAAAAAAATTATATAACATAAATTGTGTGTTTCAATGTGCTCTACATTTTTGTGTGGTTATTTTTTGTCCATTTCTTACGGTTTAGCAGTTATGCAGAATTCGTCCAGAATAAAGAAGTCTTCAGAGGCTATTCCCAGAAAATTCAAGATATACATTTTATTTGTCAGGTAAATGTCTTTAATATACGATATTTTAATCAAAACCATTAGGGCCATTTTTGAGAAAATAGAAATTTTCAAAAAAAGTTCCATGTAAAGGGTAGTTTGAGGTGGGGGGATTTTTCTCAAAATTTTCGTGTCGCATCCCTGAAAGATACTAAACCTAAATACCAAGTTTGGTATTTTACCGACTTTTCGTTTTTGAGTAATCGTGTTCAGACACACGGACACACACACACACACACACTCACACACACACACACGGACCTTTTTGTGAAAATGCTTTTTTTTTTTGGATATTGGGAACCCTAAAACATATATTTCCCGTGAAATCTCGGTATCGAATTTGTGGGTGGAGTGCAATACCTTCTCCATACACTATATACATAGTAACTGTAGAGAAAGTAAAAATCTGATGTGTCACACTCACATGACTTTCTCTAGCTGTTCTACAAACAAACTTCTTACGAAAGATTATTCTTCTTTCTAGACCATGCCAATTGAGATAAACTTTAGCAGAATGTTCTTGTTACTTAGCTCCTTATAAGTATTAGGAAGCTAAAAGAATGCGCTGTGCTAAATTGATAGCCAAATGCTTTAAAAACTGTCATTATACGATTGTCATTGTAAATCACTTCTTTGCTTGGTCAGGAGTAGAACAAGAGAAAAACGGACGGTTCTTTTCTGAGAAAACTATAAACAAACAAGACCAATAACAGGGACTATTTTAGAAACGGTTACCTCCACGACAGAAACGCAAATGATATAAATTATGTGTTTTGACGAGATCTACATATTTTGTGCAGTAAGCTTTTGTCTATTTCTTACGGTTTAGAAGTTAAGTAAAATTCGGTAAACTTCATCCAGAATAAAGAGGTCTTAAGACGCTATTCTCAAAAGATTCAAGATATTAATTTTATTTGGGATGCAAATATCTTTAATATACGGGATTAATCAAAATCGTTGCAGCTATTTCATAGAAAATTAAACATTTTGAAAATTTTTCCATGTAAAGAGTAGTTTGTGGTGGGGGGATATTCTTAAAAATTTTCGTGTAGCATCCTTGGAAGATACCAAATACAAAAACCAAATTTGTTATTTAACGGTATTTTAGTTTTTGATCTATGCTGACCACAGACACAAACACACACACATACATACACACACGCCCTTTTCTGAAAATACCTTTTTGGTTTCCAGGGGTCCTAAAACATGTATTTCCGGTGAAATCTCGTTACCGAATTTTTGTGTAGAATAAATATGTTTTAGGACCCCTTGAATAAAAAAGAAGAATTTTCAGAAACAGATGTGTGGGTGGGTGGGTGTGTGTGTCTGTCTATCTGTGGACAGCATAACTGAAAAACAAAAAGACGATTATATATCAAACTTGTTATTCAAGTTTGGTATCCTGCAAGGATGCGACACTAAGATTTTCAAGAAAATCCCCCAACCACTAGCTACCCTTTACATGGAACTTTTTTCGAAATTTTTGATTTTGTCAAAAAGGGCTCTAACGATTTTGATTAAAATATCATATATTAGAGAAATGTATATCTTGAATTTTGTGGGAATATCCTCTGGAGACTACTTTTCTCTGGATGAATTTTACGGAATTTTGCATAACTGCTAAACCGTAAGAGATGCACTAAAGCTTACCGCACAGAGAATGTAGATCACATTAAAACACACAAGTTATGTTATATACGTTTTTTCGTGGATTATTTTTAAGATATTCCTTGCTTTTAGTTTCAGCTTTAAAAAACTCATATTTCTCTCATACAGGAATTTGTCAACAAACAAAGGAACTTCAATCACAAAGCAACCAGCTTTTGACTATCACTTTAACTTGTGGTACTCCCTTATTTCTCTTCTACTTACAAGGAAGCAAGTAATAAGACTATTTCTGCTATTTTTTTCTCGATTAGCATGAAGTAAATAGAAGCATAAGCTTTTTAACAATAATTTGTTGCAGAGATATAGAGAAAGTCATGTGAATGGAACACATCAGATTTCTAAAGTACAGTTTTTGTGGTATGTATGAAGAAAATGGAGTATAACGCATCAGATTTTTATTTTCTCTCCACATACTATGTACATAGTGTATAGAGAAGGTATTGCATGCCACCTAAAATTGGATACCAGATTTCACCCGCAATTTACATTTTAGGGTCTCCTGTATCCAAAAAAAGCATTTTTGGAAAGAAGTCCCTGTGTGTGTGCGTCTTTGAACACGATAACTCAAAAACGAAAAGTTGGTAAAATACCAAAATTGGTATATAAGTTTAGTATCTTCCAAGGATGCGATACATAGATTTTGAGGAAAATCCCATGTGAAACTATCCTTTACATGGAAAAACTTTTGAAAAATTTATTTTCTCAAAAATGACTACCGATTTTGATTAAAAATTTTTATATTCAAGATATTTGCATCACAAATTGTGCATCTTGAATTTTTGGGAATATTTCTGAGGATCTCTCTTTTCTGGATTTTTTTTTTAATTTTGCATAACTAGTATACCGTAAGACACAGACAAAGGCTTACTGCACAAAAATGTAGATCGCATTAAAACACACAGTTTTTGTGCTATATATTTTTTTTCGTGGAGTTAACCGTTTTGAGATATTCTTGTTGTTGTCTTCAGTTTTAAAATAAGGGAACTTATCACACCTGGTCAGCAAAGAAACTGATTTTAATTCCATAGCAACCACATTTTAAAACATTTGACTGTCAGTTCAGCTTGTGTATTCCCTTATTTTCCTTCCAAGTAACTGAGCAATAACACCATTTCTACTAATGTTTATCAGGATTAGCCTGAAGTAGATAGAATAAGCTTATTAACAATAGGTATCGGTTTAATTGCTTTTTTTCACACAAGCCGTCTGTAGGACAGAAGTTGGATAGATAGTCAGATTAAAAATGCAATGCTATGACCGGGATTTGAACCACGGATCTCCCGGTCTCTAGCTAATTGCTCTAACACTGAGCTACCATGGCAACATGTCGGCATAGCATTGAATTTCTCAACTGACTCGTATGTTTCCCGGTAAACCACAAGATGATATCAATTTATTTTGAGATCAGGAGATCCCTGGTTTAAAACCCGGCCATGGCATTGAATTTTTCAGTCTGACTACCTTCAAAATCCTGTCCTACACACGGCTAATGGAAAACACAATTAAACCAATACTAATTGACCATAATAGTTGGCTAAACTATGGATCCTGGGACTTAAAAGTACTTACAACATTGTTGTTGTCATCTCAAAATAATTTGATATCACTTTGTGGTTTACTGGGAAACATGCTAGTCATTTGAGAAGTTGAATGCTATGCCAGCATGTTGCCATGGTAGCTCAGTGGTAGAGCAATGGGCTAGAGGCTGGGAGATACGTAGCTCAAATCCCGGCTATGGCATTGAAGTTTTCAATCTGACTCTACCTATCCAACCTTATTAACAATAATTTGCTACAGAGATGTAGAGAAAGTCATGTGAATGGAACACGTATGTTTTAAAGTACAGTTTTTGTGGTAGTTTTGGAGAAAATGGTGTATAGTTCATCAGATTTTTGGTCTATCTGCAGTGAAAATACGAGCTGCCGCTATGAAACATCCACTTTAAAGATTCCCGGTATTAGTTTATCGCCAGCAAAAATATGCAAATAAATTGGATAGAATTTGTAGCAAGCTGATGGATTTGCAGAAAACAAAAAGTTGGTTTCTGGAAAGCTCTCGCCCATTGTTTGCGAGTGTAGTGTGTCCAGGCAAGATAATCCCATTATATGGAGAGGATTGGCGGTTTATCGTGGTAACTGGCAGGAGGATCGTTCATTGACAATTTTATCCACAGCATTCGTTTTTATTGCGGGAAATAGCTACTGATCCAGTGACGTCATTTATTACAGCATTGGGGCACGGTAGATCTTGAAAAATGCGAGTTTAAATCTCGTTTTCCACATATGGATTTTGGTTTAATGAGCTGTAAAATCCTCAAAGCTTGACCTTTGGCATTTGTTCACGATTCCAGTCTTTCTGGAACGCGCGAAGTTCCATATCACAGATAATAGCAGAGTTCGTAATCCTCGGTGCTTCATCATTTCTTGCGTTCTTTTTATTCTAGAAACGTTTATGGTAGGTACGTAATAAATATATAACGATTACAGATATTGATCAAAATCTGTAGTCATTTTTTTTTTGGATTGATAGAATAATAAAGCATTTTATTCGGTATAATTATTTTTTCAGGTCCTCTATCATTTATGCCTTTAATTTATACTTTTAATTTATAACGATTACAACTATGGTCCAAAATATAAATTGATTAAATGAATAATTCTGTAGTCCTCACTTTTTTGGTATTGATGGAATAATAAAGCAGTTTATTCGGAATAATTTTTTTTTTCAGGTTCTATTATTTATGCCTTTAATTTATGGTTTTAATTTAGGCTTTTTGCTTTCTCTACACGTACTATGTACATAGTGTACATATAAGGTATTGCATTCCACCCAAAACATTTCTCTGGAAATACAACTTTTAGGCTCCCCTGAATCAAAAAAGAAAAAAAAAGGCATTTTTAGAAAAGCTGGCATGTGAAGAACATATCTCAAGAATGAAAAGTCCGTTTTTTTGTAGTGTTTAACGTCAGCTTTTACTACTTTTGATATCGTAAGTGATGAGACTGGTGATATGTGAAATGAAGATGGAGCACCGGTGGAATGCGATTGCGGGGGAAACCGGAGAACCCGGAGAAAGCTCGCCCCTGCGCCACTTTGTCCACCACAAATCTCACATGCGGTCACTTGGGATTGAACCAGGCCATCTAGGTGAGAAGCGAGTGGTCTAACCACTCGGCCACAGCGTGGCCTGAAATGTCCGTTAAATACCAACCTTAATATTTACGTTCAGCATCTTCCAAGGATGAAACACAAAGATCCAATCCTAGAACGCTTATAGCGGTCGAGCAGCTTAGTTTTTTTAGGTGCTGCTGGCCTTCGAAATTCAAGGTTGCAGATTCAAACCCGGCCCAGATCGGTTATTAATTGTGCTTAAATGTGACAGCCCTATGTCA
This sequence comes from Hymenopus coronatus, assembly GCA_030762935.1. NCBI lineage: Eukaryota > Metazoa > Arthropoda > Insecta > Mantodea > Hymenopodidae > Hymenopus > Hymenopus coronatus. The sequence goes on from CM060884.1 coordinate 43,001,941, forward strand.
GTAGATTTACTGGCATGTTAAAGAACTTCTGCGGGATGAAATTCCAGCACACCAGCGGCGCTGATATGATCCTGGCAGATCACAGCTTCGTTAAAAAACAAAATTAATTATGGAACCTTTTAAAAAGTATGGATTTATTAAAACTGACGTTTTTAATTAAAATACCGTATGTTTAAGATATTTTATGACAAATAAAATGCTCATCTTGAATTTCCTGGGAATAGGCCTTGAGGCTATCTTCGTCCTGAATGAATTTTGAATAACTGATAATCCGAATAAGATAGATAAAAGTCTTACTCTAAAAATGTAAATTACGTTAAACCACACAATTTGTGTAATATGCATTTTTTGTGAGGTAAATCATTTCCATGTTATTGTCCATATTCGTTGTTCACTTTTTTCATCCTCTTCTTGCAAAGAGAAAGGAATTTCAATTGCATCACATAGAACCAGCTTATTAGACTATCGCTTTAGCCTAGTGTATTCCTTTATTTCCCTTCTACTTGCAAGGAACAAGTAATAAGACCGTTTTTGCTAATGTTGACCTCGATACGCACGAGATAGAGAGAAACTTTTGTAAGAAAAATTTGTTGCAGAATATGTATAGAGAAAGTGATGTTAATGTAACACAAAATCATTTTTATTCAGCTCATGGTATTACGGTTATTTATATTATAATTGGCTTAAATAAATTATTATTTGTGAGTGGTATGTTTAGTACACGAGCCCGTAAGCAAATAATAGTTTAATAACCACGTGTAATATACAATGTTTTATTCTATCGTAATATTAACTGAAGTATTCTTATATTTATTAGTATTAATAAATTTACTAGAATCGTCATTACGAGGAAGCGAATTCTAGTCTTGACATAGGTATTGCTTTGTTTGTTCGTTGCTGTGTAACCCCGCTGGAATAAACAGTTTCAATTCTGTGTTTAAACGCACCAAATAAATCAATAGATGAATGAAAATGGATATTCCCAAAGTAGTTTTAGATTATGCAAATTGAATAACTTATACAACAAGGAATTTTCATTATTTAAAGAATGGGGAGCTGCCAAATGTGTTAAAAATAATTTACACGATGAAATAAAGACTCATTTTAGATGATTATTAGGATAGGATAATATTTATTTATGTATTATACAAATGGATAAACAGAGTTTGTAACACGACCAGAAAGGATAATAGAGACTTGTCCACTTGTATAATACATTATTTTACTCTACAGATACGATAAATTAATATATAACAAATATTCAGTTAATGATTTTACAACAGATAGTAATAAATTAAATAAGGAATAAGGCATTTAACTGCGGCGTTTTTATAGTTATAAAATATGGTAGGCTATGTATGAATATTAATTTTGTTTTTATTGTTACTAGTTTCAATTTGATTAAGTATACGATGGACGTTGAGAAGGTTAATATATCGGTTCCAAACGATATATTAAATGAAACAAAAGAAGCAGTTGAGGCTTTATTATCGTCGACTTCACGGAAATTTTACGAAAAAGAGGATTGGCAGATACGAAGAAATGTTCAGGGCATTAATGAAGAATGTTTATTTATTTACTTTATCGCACTCGTTACCGGAGAAGAGAGTGAAATTAATTTACTTTATCCACCCTAAGCGCTAATAACTATCACTGATTAAAAGTTTAAGTTTTATGTCGTTTTAGCATAGCAGCGGTGTGTATTAAAAGTATCTGCAGTCTCCCTCCGTGGTGTATGGTTACCATGCTAACCCAAGGTCGCGGATTCAAACTCGGCGGAGGACGATGGATTTGTTCAGGCTTAAAAATCCTTAGCATGGCTTCCTTCGGAAGGGAAGTAAAGCCGTTGGTCCCGTATGGTAGATTTACAGCAGCAAAAGAATCTAAAACCTGATAAAAGAGGCCTCTGAGCGAAATTAAGTGGTCTTTCACGCCTATGATATAATAGCTCGCTGCGAACCACAGCAGTTAAAGAGCGTCCATAAATAAAACTCTACTTTTTTCAAGTATCTGTAGGATAAAATTATTTATTCTAGTAAAGGTGTAACTTTAAAATACATTCGGATTAATACCCTCAAAATCACAATGACCTTTGATGCTGTGAAGTAAAGGAAAGAAGACAAATTAAGGTTACGTCATTTGGAATCGAGCGTGCTCGCCAAAACTCGTTCAAAACATTCGGAAATGGAATACTTAATAAGAAATGCCGTGCATTACTATAATTTAATTACCTCTCGTTTGCTGGGTATTTTATCATAAAAGCATTTAGCATTATGGAAGAGTTATGTGACTCCATAAATGATGAGAATTACCATTAAACATATCCTTGCTCTCCTTATGCAATCCAGAACTCGATGCTCAGTAAGTACTTATTTTAATTAGCCAAGCTTTGGACATTTCATTAACTTGCAGCCTTATTAATTACCATCTCTGCGAGGAAAGATGTCTTTTACAATGAACCGTGATGAAATAGGACTGGCGAATATTACTGCGACCAATTAAAGCAGGTAGAAAAGTACAAAGCAAAAACGACTTCAGAATCCGCTTAATGAATAAGCATCTATATAGCAGAAATCGTTCAAAAGAAACTGCTCTTATACTCTTTGGGGCTCAAAAAACCAATGAAAGAACCTTAATGAAAATTTTGGAAGCGTTCGCATCTCAACTAGAGTTACTTGTGAATCTGTTAAGGAGGTATCCATGGGCGCACTTCAAATGGTTTAATTAGCCATTTTCGGTTTATGAAAATCAAACTAAGGTTTTCGTATTCATAAACAATGACTTATATAGTATTAATTTCTCTGCACGTGCTATGTACATAGTGAATGGAGAATATACTGTATTCCACCCAAAACTTCTATACTAAGATTTCACCAGACCCCGGAATAAAAAATCTGATGTGCGCCATTCACATGACTTTCTCTACATCTCTGCAATAAATTATTGTTAAAAATCTAATGCTTCTATTTACTTCATGCTAATCGAGAGAAAAAAAAATAGCAGGACATTCCTATTATTTGCTTCCTTGTAAGTAGAAGGGAAACATGGGAGTACCATAGCCTAAATCGATAGTCGAATATTTTAAAAGCTGGTTGCTATATGATAGAAATACCCTTTTTGTATGGACACGGGTTGAAAAATTCCCGTATGAAAAAGCATAGGTATTTTAAAGCTGTTTAATGTGCTCTACATTTTTTGAGTGTTAAATTTTTGTCTATCTCTTTCGGTTTGACAGTGATGCAAATTTCAATAAAAATCATCTAGAATAAAGGTCTTTAGAGGCTATTCCCAGAAAATTCAATATATACATATTATTTGTCAGGTATATATATCTTTAATGTGCGATATTTTAATCAAAGCCGTTACAGCCATTTTTAACAAAATAACATTTTTCGAAAACATTCCCATGTAAAGGGAAGTTAGTGGTGGGGGTATTTTCGTTTTTGAGCTATGCTGTCCAAAGACACACACGGACCTTTTTCCAAAAATGTTTTTTTTTATTCAGGGGGACTCAAAACATGTATTTCCGGTGAAATCTCGGTATCAAATTTTTGGGTGCAATACAATACCTTCTCTATACATTATGTACATAGTAAGTGTAGAGAAAGTAAAAAAGCATTTTTAGAAAAATGCCCGTATGTATGTATGTATGTGTGTGTGTCTGTGGGCAGCATAGCTCAAAAACGAAAAGACCATTAAATACAAAATTTGGTATTTAAATTTGGTATCTTCGAAGGATGTGACACGAAGGTTTTCAAGAAAATCCCCTCCCCCTACCCAACTAACTTTTACGTGAAGATTTTTCGAAAATTTTGAATTTCTCAAGAATGACTAAGGATTTTGATTAAATTCTCTAATACTTAAGATATTCATTTGACAAAATGTATATATTCAATTTTCTGGGAATAGCCTCTGAAGTCATGTTTATTATGGATGAATTTTACGGTATTTTACATAACTGGTAAACCGTAAGAGATAGACAAAAAGTTACCACACAGAAAATATGGAGTCGTTAAAATACACAATTTACATTATATACATTTTGTTCATTGCGTTGACCGTTTTTCAGATATTCCTGGTTATTAGTTTCAGCTTTAAAATACTTAGCCTTTTCTCATATGGGAATTTCTCAACTCCTGTCCATACATACAAAGGTACTTCAATCATATAGCAACCAGCTTTTAAAATATTTGACTATCGATTTAGGCTATGGTATTCCCTTATTTCCCTTCTATTTGCAAGGAAGTAGGTAGTAAGACCCTTTCGGCCAATTTTGTTCTCGATTAGCAATAAGTAAATAGAAAAATAAATGTTTTTAACAATAATTTATTGCAGAGATGTAGGGAAAGTCATGTAAATGGATCACATCAGATTTTTTATATTTGTCTCCCAAGACCTTTGTACTTACTACTTACATAAAGAAGATATTGTATGCCACCTACAAATTATATACCAACATTTCATCAGCAATACAAATATTGAAGCACCTGAATAAAAGAAGTGTTACGGTCATATGACTTTTTCTACATCCTGTAACAAATTAATGTTGAAAAGCTTATTCTTCTATCTTATTTACTTTAATCAATATAAACATTAGCAAAAATGGTCGCACTACTTGCATCCTTATACGTAGGGAAATAACGAAATACACTACGCTAAAACAGTGGTCAAAATTCTAAAAATGTGGCTTTTACTACAAATGGCACCGCACGCGGTGACACTGATGATATATGGAATGGAGGAAAATCCGGACAGACGCTGGATACGAGATAAACCAGAATGGGTGATCACCCCCAATTCCTGGTATGAAAGTGAGGAAGTAGATGATATCAAATGTTGTGAAATGGATGGCAGGACAGATGATTTTGGAGTAATTGGTGGAATGTTTGGCGGGGGAAACTGGAGCATCCAGATGCCAATTCGTCCATCACAAATCCCAATGCGGTCCTCTGGAATCGAACCCTAGGTCCGCCTATTGGAGAGGCGAGTGATCTAACCACTCGGCCACTGCACTGATTGCTTAAAGCAATTCAAGTTATTTAAATGCGTTTAATATTGATCTACATTTTCAGCAACTTTCAGCATGTTCAGATCTGGACCTCTATTGCAGACACATGCTCCACTGTGCTGGTTCGCAGACGATAATAACAACGATGGTTCTCGAAACACGTCCAGAGTACCAACACCACCATATGTCTGCAATAGAGGTCCAGATTTGATCAAGAAGATAGCTTCACTGGATGGCTTTTTAAAAATTCTGATGTGTTCCATTCACATGACTTTCTCTACATCTCTGCAACAAATTATTGTTAGTAAGCTTATTCTTCTATTTACTTCATGCTAAGTGAGAAAAGATTAGCAGAAATAGACTTATTACTTACTTCTTTGTAAGTAGAAGCGAAAAAAGGGAGTACAGTAGGTTAAAGTGATAGTCAAAAGCTGGTTGCTATGTGACTGAAGTTCCTTTGTTTTTATGGACAGGAGTTTACAATTTCCTGTATGAGAAAAGTAAGTTTTTCAAGGCTGAAATCAAAAACAAGGATTATCTGAAAAAATGATCAACTCCACTAAAAAATGTATATAACATAAATTGTGTGTTTTAATGTGCTCTACAGTTTTTGTTTGGTAAGCTTTTTTCCCAATCTTTTACGGTTTGCCAGTTAAACAAAATTCCGTAAAATTCATCCAGAGCAAAGTAGTGTTCAGAGGCTATTCCCAGAAAATTCAAGATATTCATCTCATTTGTCAGCTATATATCTTTAATATACGATATTTTAATCAAAATCGTTAAGGCCATTTTTTAGAAAATCAAAATTATCGACATTTTTTCCAAGTGAGGGGTAGTTGGGGGTGGGGGATTTTCTTGAAAATCTTCGTGTCGCATCTCTGGAAGATACTGAACTTAAATACCAAGTTTGGTATTTAATGATCTCTTAGTTTTTGAGCTATGCTACCCACAGACACACACATACACGGACATTTTTCTAAAACTGTTTTTTAATTTCTCCATACGCACTATGTACATAGTGTATAGAGACAGTATTGCACTCCACCAAAAATTCGATACCGAGATTTCACCGGAAATATATGTTTTAGGGTCCCCAATATCCAAAAAAAGCATTTTCACAAAAAGGTCCATGTGTGTGTATGTGTGTGTGCGTGTCCGTGTCCGTGTCCGTGTGACCGTGAACACGATAACTCAAAAACGAAAAGTCGGTAAAATACCAAACTTGGTATTTAAGTTTAGTATCTTCCAGGGATGCGACACGAAGGTTTTGAGAAATATCCCCCCACCCCAACTACCCTTTACATGGAACTTTTTTCGAAAATTTTGATTTTCTCAAAATTGGCTCAAACGATTTTGATTAAAGTTTCGGATACTAAACATATTTACCTGACAAATGAAATGTATATCTTGAATTTTCTGGGAATAGCCTCTGAAGAGTAGTTTATTCTGGATGAATTTTACTAAATTTTGAATGACTGCTAAACCGTAAGAGATGGACAAAAACTTACTACACAGAATATGTAGAGCACTTTAAAACACACAATTTATGTTATATACATTTTTTTCGTGGAGTTCGTCGTTTTTGTGACATTCCTTATTTTTGGTTTCTGCTATGAAAAACGTATACTTTTCTCACACAGGAACTAGTCAACTCCTATCCATATAAACAAAGGAACTTCATTGACATAGCAACCAGCTTTTGACTATCACTTTAACCTACGGTTGTCCCTTATTTCTCTTCTACTTACAAGGAAGCGAGTAATAAGACTATTTCTGCTAATTTTTTCTGATTAGCATAAAGTAAATAGAAGTATAAGCTTTTTAAGAATTATTTGTTGCAGGGATATGGAGAAAGTCATGTGAATGGTACACATCAGATTTTTTATTCAAGTCTCAAAACGTGTATTTCCGGTGAAATATCGGTATGGAATTTTTGTGTACAATGCAAAGCTTCTCTATACACTATATGGATAGTAGGTATAGAGAAAGTAAAAAGTTTTTAAAATTCAGCTTGTTTGTCAATTTATTACAACGTTGTCGATGTGAAACGGTGAGTATATTACTTTGGATACCTCTGAATTTAAATTCATTCATTATTAATAACAATGTTTGTTTTAACATGATTTCACTGTTGCTATACCATGGAAAGCGGGAACTTTTGTATTTGGAGCAATATTTAAAGAATATTTCGAATATTAAAAGCCGAAATGCCGCCTAAACTTTTTATCTCACCAGGGAGGATAATTTAAGGAGATATATCTTCGCAAAATGGCAAGCTGTCGATGTTTGGAATGTAGCATTCGTGTAGTGAATGTATGAAATAAAACAAAAGCATACGTGTTCTCTATAGAGAAGGCATGTTATCTAAAATTGGATATAAAGTATTGCAATATAGGTTTTAGATTCATAAACAAACTCGACAACAGACGAATGTACATATCGCAGTATGTATCCACAGAACTCGATAAAGTAAAACAACGCACTGACCTCCGCATTAGCTAGCGTCACAAAAAATCTGTTCACATGACCTTCTCCAGCTGCTCTACAATCAAAATTCTTACAAAATGTTCTTCTTTCTACTCAATGCTAATCGAGATAAACATTAGTAGAATGTTCTTATTACTTAGTTCGTTATAAGTAGAAGGGAACTATTGGGAATGCTCTATGCTAAAGTGACAGTCAAATGTCTTTAATGCGATTGTCATTGCAAATCGTTTGTTTGCTTGGCCAGAAGTAGAACAAATGAAAAACGATTATTTACTGTGGGAGACAAATATAAGTACTTCACAACTGAAACAAATAACAAGGAATATTTCCGAAAAGGTTACCTCCACAACAAAAATGCAAAGGACATAAATTGTGTGTTCCAACGAGATCTACAAATTTTGTGCAATAAGATTGTGTCTATCTCTTACGGTTTAGTAGTTATGCAAAATTCAATAAAAATCATCCAGAATAAAGAGGTCTTCAGAGGCTATTCTCAGAATATTCAACATAAACATTTTATTTGGGATGTAAGCATCTTTAATATAAGTGATTTTAATCGAAGTCGTTAGAGCCATTTTTTAGAAAATCAACATTTTCGAAAACATTTCCTTGTAAAGGATAGTTGGGGGTTGGGGGATTTACTGAATTCGTGTCGCATCCTTGGAATATACCAAACTTAAATACCAAGTTTGCTATTTAACGGACTTTTCATAGACACACGCGGACATTTTTCTAAAAATGCCCTTTTTTGTATGCAGGGGGTCTCAAAACAGGTATTTTGGTATTGAATTTTTGCGTGGAATGCAACACATTATGTACACAGTACGTGTAGAGAAATTAAATATATGTTGTGTCCCATTCACATGATTTTCTCTAGCTGCTACCCAAACTACTTTCTTTACAAAAGATTATTCTTTTATCTAATGATGCTAATCAAGGTAAACATTAGCTGAAATGGTTTTACAACTTGTTTCTTTGTAAGTAAAGGGAAATAAGGGAATACACTAGTTAAAGCGACAAAAGCTGAATCAATTGAAGTTCGGTTCGCCTTGTATGACCTGCAGTAAAACAAAAGAGATAAAACGAAACGTCACTTCCCATTTGCGAAAAATTTTAAACAGTTTAAAGTTGAAGCAATAATAAGATATATCTCAGAAACGAGCAGCTCTAAATAAAAAGTATGCCATAAAGTATGTTTCAACGAGTTCTACAGCTTTTGAGTAGTAAGTTTCTGTCTAGTTCTTAGGTTTTAACCGCTATGCAAAATTCTGAACTCAACCGTATTATAGAGGTCTTCAGAGGCTATTCCCAGAAAGTTCAAAACATAAATTATATTTGTGATGTAAATACCTTTAATATATGGTATTTTAAGCAAATTCCTTAGTGCCATTTTTGAGAAACACAAAATTTTCAGAAATTTTTCCATGTAACACCTGTCCACACATACACACAAACGGATATTTTTTTACAAATGCTATTTTTTCGATTCATGAAAAACGTGTATTTCGTGTGAAATTTCGGTATCAAATTGTTAGTGCAATACAATACCGTAGGTATACATAATGTACATAATACGTGTAGGTAAAGTAAAAATCTGATGTGTTCCACTCCTTTGCTCTGCAAGATCAGATGTAAAACAAAACAGAGAAAGGAAAGATGATCTCTCGTTTGAGAAAAGTTTATAATCGAAACAAATAAGTCAATATCTCGGATACCGTTAACTCGAAAAACAAAAGAAATATGACATAAGTTGTATTTTTTAACGAGATCTAGATTTTTGTGCAGTAAGTTTTGTCATTCTCTTACGGTTTACCAGTTATACAAAATTAATCCAGAAAGAAGAGATGCTCAGAGGATATTCTAGCACATTTCAAGATACATGTTTTATTTGACATGTAAATATTTTTAATATACGGTATTTTAATCAAAATTATTGGACATTTTGAAAAAAAAAGAACAAAATGTTAAAAACATTTTCCAGCTAAAGGGTAGTTTGGTGTGGGTGTATTTCTCGAAAATCTTAATGTCACATCATTGGTGTTTAATGTTATTTTCGTAGTTGTCCACAATTAGACACACACACACACACACACACACACGTGTAGCTTTATTATTCTAAAAATGCTTTATGGATTCAGAGAAACTCGAAACATAATCTTCCGGTACTGAATTTTTGGCACGAATGTAATACCCTATCTACCTAGATACTATATGCATAGTATGACTAGAGAAAGTAAAAAAAAAGTTAAATAAAATCAATTTTCATAGATGTTCTTTACATTTTCTTATTATGACGAGAAAAACAGGAACTCCTTAATGTACGTTTATCCGCTTCTCACTGCACTGGTATTTTAAGCTAAAAATCTTATGTATTCCATCCACATGACTTTCTCTACATCTCTGTAACAAATTATTTTTTAAAAGCTTATGCTTCTATTTACTTCATGCTAATCCAAAAAAATTAGCAGAAATAGTCTTATTAGTTACTTCCTTGTAAGTAGAAGTGAAATAATTGAGTACCATATGTTAAAGTGATAGTCAAAAGCTAGATGTTATGTGACTGAGTTTCCTTTGTTTGTATGGACAGGAGTTGACAAATTCCTGTGTGAGAAAAGTATGTTTAACAAATCCTTGCAGAGAAACTTTTTTACAATAGCTACTTGTTTCTTTAAACATATTTGTTGTAGTATATTCACAGAAGTGAAAAAGCTCTCTTGTATACAAGTGAACTCTATACGAACAGTTATATAACACATTTTGAAAGTTGAGAAGCATATTTTAGGATGTCGGTTTTCTGGTGCCTTTAAGGGCTCTGGCAAGCTAAGTTTATCAATGTATCATTCATCATTGCGTTTTACCTTTTTACCAATCACCATACAATCATTACTGAGATTTGGCTATTGTTGACAATTTATGAAGATAAATTTGCTTTATACTTTAAAAATCTGATGTGTTCCATTCACATGACTTTCTCTACTCTTTCTTTGTAAAAATTATTGTTAAAAAGCTTATGTTTTTATTTACTTCATGCTAATCGAGAAAAAATTAGCAGAATTACACTTATTACCTGCTTCCTTGTAAGTAGAAGTCAAGTAAGTGAGTACCATAGGTTAAAGTGATAGTCAAAATCTGGTAGCTATGTGACTGAAGTTCTTTTGTTTCTATGGACACAAGTTGACAAATTCCTGTATAAGAAAAGTAAGTTTTTTCAAAGCTGAAACCAAAAACAAGGAATATCTAAAAGAACGATCAACTCCATGAAAAAAATGTATATAACATAAAGTGTGTGTTCTAACGTGGTCTACATTTCTTGTGTGGCAAGTTTTTGTCTATCTCTTACGGTTTAGCAGTTATTCAAAATTCCGTAAAATTCAACCAAAATAGTCTTCAGAGGCTATTCCTAGAAAATTCAGGATATACATTTTATTTGTCAGGTAAATATCTTTAATATGCGATATTTTAATCAAAATCGTTAGAGCCATTTTTAAGAAAATCAAAACTTTTGAAAAAAGTTCCATGTATGGGTAGTTGGGTGTGGGGGTACTTTTTTGAAAATCCTCGTGTCGCATCCTTGGAAGATACGAAACTTAAATACCAAGTTTGGTATTCAACGGTCTTTTCGTTTTTGAGCTATGCTGTCCACAGACACACACACGGACCTTTTTGTAAAAAGGCTTTTTTTTGGATTCAGGGGGTCCCAAAACATGTATTTCCGGTGAAATATCGGTATCGAATTTTTGGGTGGAATACAATACTTCCTGTATACATTATGTACATAGTAGTGAAGAGAAAGTAAAAATAATTGCCAACATTCTTTTGTCCATATCCATGAAATATAAATAAGTAAATGTAAATAATTTTCTGTGTCAGCATGTGTATAATAATGTCCTTAATCTCTCCTTTGCTAAGACTCCCAATATCACCTTGTCATCTTATAGTTTATTACTTTCTCTATACGTGCTATGTACATAGTGTATAGAGAAGGTAATGTAATGCACCCAAAAATTCGATACAGAGAATTCACCGGAAATACATGTTTTGAGACCTCCTGAATCCAAAAAAAAACATTTTTAGAAAAATGTCCGTGTCTGTGTTTGTGTCTGTCTGTATAAGTGCGTGTCTGTGTTCACCATAGCTCAAAAACGAAAAGTCCGTTAAAACCAAAATTAGTATTTAAATTTAGTAGCTTCCAGGGATGAAACACGAAGATTTTGAGAAAAATTCCCCACCCCGAACTACCCTTTACATGGAACTTTTTTCAAAAATTTTTGTTTTCTTAAAAATTACTCTAACGGTTTTATTTAAAATATCGTATATTAAAGATATTTACTTGGCAAATAAATGTATATCTTAAGGCTACTTTACTCTGAATGAATTTTACGAACTTTTTCATAACTGCTAAACCGTAAGAGTTAGACAAAAACTACCACACAAAAGATATAGACCAAGTTAAAACACACGATTTATATTATATACATTTTTTTCGTGGAGTTGATTATATTTTAGATATTCCTTAGTTTTCATTTCAGCTTTGAAAAACATACGTTTCTCATACAGGAATGTGTCAACTCCTGCCCATACAAACAAAGGAACTTCAGTCACATAGCAACTAGCTTTTGACTACCACTTTAACTTATGGTGCTCCCTTATTGCGCTTCTACTTACAAGGAAGCAAATGATAAGACTACTTCTGCTATTTTTTTCTCAATTAGCATGAAGTAAATAGGTGTACAATCTTTCTATCAATAATTTGTTACAGAGATGTAGAGAAAGTCATGTGAATGGAACACATCAGATTTTTCCTTCTACATTAACAAATCATTCGTTTTTAATTATAGGAAGACACACAAGCATTTGCATATAAAAATGGAAGAAAATAAACAAGGGAAATATTTTTGTAAAAATGGGATGTGGCAGCTTTATACTGTTTGAATTTTAAAAGCCATTTGGAATAATAATTTGGTGGGGAGATTCCCAAAAATATATTCACTACTATGAGCTAATTTTTAAAAATGCGATTCTTGGTCATTTTACTTTCTTGCCTCCTTAAAGCCATTATCAAATCGAAATTTTCTTTGTTTTATTTAATACTAGTTGCCCGCCCCGGCTTCGCACGGGCGGTGTACCTAACGAAAATTTCAGACAAAATCTTCCGTGTACAGTACGACCATGCAATGAAATAAAATTACCCTTAAATAATTTGTTGTAATGCCTTGTAATGTACAATTTTCCTTCCGGAGAGAAAAAAAAAATAGCGCCGATAGTTTGCCGACTCTCGAGCACGCAATGTGCAACATGCGAAAAACACAATTAAAGGTATATTACCCACACTTCTAACGATTGACCTTGGGATTTTTTGCCATTGCGAATGCAAGGCGCGCATAAACTCAAAAAGAAATTCGGTTGACATTAATGGTGTTCTTGGAATAAGTCTATCCTAGCCTTTGAACTTTTCTATGTTATAGTAACTTAAATCAAAATTGTTATAATTTTTTTAACAGTGAGTTTTGTTCCGCTGTATAATTTCGATTGATTGATATTGCGTAGTATAATTATCACCGAGTCAACCTTGAGCTGTAAATTATGTGGAAGGAAAATCCTGGCAAATCAAATGAATTAAGAAATTCGGTTAAATAATTGACGACTTCATTTGGATTGGTAATGGAATTTACCAACTTAACGAAAGCATTTGTCCATCAATTTTACCCTGAATTCTTACATTCAAATCATTTACACTCTTATAAGTTGGTGTTGAAATGGCTCGTTCGCTCAATCTAGTATAGTTTTTGAAATTTGCACCAACTTTTGGAAACACTTTTAATATTAATCCTTCTTTTGACGTTGTGAAGTGACAAACATTTGATTTAAACGAAATGAGGCCTATAGAAGTGTCAACAGGAATTTTCCCATTACCAATGTCTAATAATGCTTTTACATCTGAAAAGCGCAATGAAGGGCAATGATCTGCGCAATGTAGCATATATAGTTAAGTTGGCATTGCGAAAAGGACGAAGTCACAGCACCCATAAGGTATTGTGCAACCAAGATGTCGTTGGCATAATAACAGTAATGGCAGTGCTTTCATAGTGTGCGGGTAAACGCAGGCATAGGAGAAAGTCACAAAGTAACATTCATGCATCTTCCGAATCTTTTTCTTTCCTTTACTCCTAATGTTTTCCACCTCTTTCTTTATTTTCTTCTATGTCAAAACAGCCATTTGTAAGGCTAAAAATGAAATAACTAATGAGCAAGTTGATCTGGTTGGGTAATTGATAAGCTTTTATTTGATGATAGCTTTTGTGTATTAAATTCCTCCTTTTAATTCAAAGTATTACTTGATCAAATGTATTAAGTTCATCGCAATTGCCATGAGATGGTGACGCGGGTATCTTCATGTTCTTTAGCTAGCTCATGTAACGTCAAATAACCAACATCTGCAATAGCAAGTTAAACCTAAAACGGATCTTGTCATTTCTCCGCCATTTTCAGATTCCAAGAAGGGTTAATGGTTGTGTGCATTGTTTCAAACTTGTTCATTTTAAAGAATTACCACAAAAATATACTTGTTTCTTTGTTTAAACAATGTGACCAACGGAGCGATTGTTAATTCATAAGAAATATATTTGATTTTCACAGTTATCTTGCGTCATTGTCTCCATAACTGGGTGCATTCCCTTAGCATTGAAGAAGAAAAATAGTGCAATAGGTACTACGGCCATCTGGTGGCAAATAATAAGTACGTATTTTAGGTGTTCGTCACCAGGAAATCTTCTTTATTTTAAACGATAGGAATAAGGAAGGTACAGTTAATACATAAATATGCATTTGAATTTCACAGTTACGTTGTGTCATCTCGATAAACTGTTGCGATACCTTAACATTGAGTAGGGAGGGAAAACATAGCACTACTACGACAATTTAGCAACAAATAATCGTTGTATCACTGCCATCTGGTGGCTATTAAGTGAAATGCGTTCACTTGGCAAGGTTTTTATTCATATTATGAGATTTTAAATACTTTCCCGTACTTTTTTAAACATTATTTTCTACAAACATTGTCGTGACAATAACGAACACAACAACAAACAATTGTTCAATTTGATGCAGTCGTTTGGAAGTGATACGCGTACATACATTTCAGGGATATATATATATATATATATATATATATATATATATATATATATATATATATATATAGTACAGTATAAAATGTGTAATGGCTTCCCGATTCCAACAAGAAACCTATGATAGTTTGCATTTCAAATATCAATTAGCAAGGAGGGAAAAAAAATCTAAAAAATCTGATGTGTAACATTCACATGACTTTCTCTATATCCCTGCTACAAATTATTCTTGAAAAGCTTATACTTCTATTTACTTTATGCTAATCAGTAAAACATAAGCAGAAATTTCCATATTACTTGTTTCCTTGTAAGTAAAGGTGAAATAAGGGAGTACCATAGGTTAAACTGATAATCAAAAGTTGGTTGCTATGTCACTGAAGTTTCTTTGTTTGTATGGACAGCAGTTGTCAAATTCCTTTATGAGAAATGTATAAGTTTTTCATAGCAGAAACCAAAAATAAGGAATGTCACAAAAACGACGAACTCCGCGAAAAAAATGTATATAACATAAATTGTGTGTTTTAACGTGCTCTACATTTTTGGTGTAGTAAGTTTTTGTCCATCTCTTACGGTTTAGCAGTTATTCAAAATTTAGTAAAATTCATCCAGAATAAACTACTCTTCAGAGGCTATTCCCAGAAATTACAAGATATACATTTTATTTGTCAGGTAAATATCTTTAACATACGAAATTTTAATCAAAATCGTTAGAGCCATTTTTGAAAAAATCAAAATTTTCGAAAAAAAGTTCCATGTAAAGGGTAGTTGGGGGTGGGGGAATTTTTCTGAAAATCTTCGTGTCGCATCCCTGGAAGATACTAAACTTAAATACCAAGTTTGGTATTTTACCGACTTTTCGTTTTTGAGTTATCGTGTTCAAAGACACACGGACACACACACACACACACACACGGACGTTTTTCCGAAAATGCTTTTTTTTAGATAAAGGGGACCCTAAAACACATTTCCTGTGAAATCTCGGTATCGAATTTTTTGGTGGAGTGCAATACATTCTCTATACACTATGTACGTAGTGCATATAGAGACAGTAAAAATGAACTCTCAGTAGGAGTAAAGTTGAAAAGTACACTGTTGGATGAATTTTGAAATTACTTTTTAATGCCATAAAGAAGTGGGAGGTTTCATCTAGATTAATTTCATTAGATGACAGGAAGAGAACGGCCATTTGCGGTTACGGAACATTTTTTTTTTTACTTGTGCAGGTAAATTTACTATAGCCGGAAACCCGATGGGAAAATATCCCATTTGGTAGCAGCGAAGCCGTGCCTGTTACAGTTTCAGTTAATTACTGCGCCGGATTGAGTGCAAAAAAAAAAAAAAAAAAAAAAAAAACATGTCATCGAGAAAACAGGAAATGGAAATGCTGCTGAAAAATATTATAATTCTTCCACGGAATGAATTCGGAATTGCTCTATCCGCCATAACCCGGACTGAAGATTCTCTTGCGGTGTTCGCATATGGAAAGGTTTTCTTTGGAAGTTTTGTTTTAGCAGACCATAGCGAAGCTAATTTTTTAAATGTTAAAACACAGTACTATGTTTCACGATTTGCAACGCTTTTTGAATATACTGTTCATTAAGTCAAAATCCACACTACGTTTCCAAAACTTTTATATTACGTAAATAATTTCCAAAAAGAGGGAGTACCGTAGGCGGGAAGCATGAGATACTCTTTGCATTCGCGCTAAATTTGAACTAAAAGTCTACTCGCGCTTGTGATTGATTTGGAGTAGCAATCGAATCTTCTTAGGACGCTTTTATGAACTTGTGGGCTTCACAGATCACGAATAACTGTCTACTTCTTAAATAATAAATAGCTAGGATCTTCTTTGTAGAGTTGTAGTTTATTTTGTAATCATTTTGTACAATTTTAAACTGAAACTGCAATCGCTTGATGTAATTTATGTGCTTTGTTGAATGCTGCAAATATTTGTATGCGTATAATTCTACGCGAACACATTAATGTACGCGTAGTGTATAGAGAAAGTACTGCAATGCATCCAAAAATTCCATACTGAGATTTCACCGGAAATGTATGCTGAATCCAAAAAAAAAAACATTTTTAGAAAAATGTCCGTGTATGTGTGTCTGTGTGTCTTTAGTTGTGTGTGTGTGTGTCTGTGGGCAACATAGCTTAAAATGGAAAAGACCGTTAAAAACCTTGGTATTTAGGTTTGGTATCTCCAAGGATGCGACAAGAAGATTTTCAAGAAAATGCCCACCCTCAACTACCCTTTACAAGGAACATTTTTCGAAAATGTTGATTTTCTCAAAAATTGCTCTAACGACTTTATTTAAAGTATTTACCAGATAAATAATATGTATATCTTGAGTTTTCTATGAATAACTTCTGAAGACCACTTTATTCTGGATGAATTTTACGGAATTTTGTATAACTGCTAATCTGTAAGGGATAGACATAAACCTGCCACACAAAAACGTAGAGCACATTAAAACACTCACTTTGTGATATATAATTTTTTTTCGTGGAGTTGATCGTTTTTGATATATTCTTTGTTTTTGGTTTCAGCTTTGCAAAGCTTATACCTTTCTCATACAGGTATTTGTTAACTCCTGTGCATACAAGCAAGTCACATAGCAACCATCTTTTGACTTTCACTTTAACCTATGGTATTCCCTTATTTAGCTTCTACTTACAAGGAAGCAAGTAATACGACTATTTCTGCTATTTTTATCTCGATTAGCATGAGGTAAATAGAAGCAATAATGTGTTGCAGAGTCGTAGAGAATGGAACACATCAGCTTTTTTAAATATGTAAAATCGTTCATTACTTTCTGGATGGCCTTCGTTGATCAGGCTGATCATTTAAACTGCAGCGACGATAAAATAGGGTAGGTCTGCATAAAGAAGATTTCAGAAATGCGGATGAGTTAAGAACAGTAAGCAGCGCTAAAAATGACCGTGAAACTTCAAGTTAAATTTGTCGGAAAATGCCTGTAGAGCTGATAACGTTCAACGAAGTCAAGCTAATACGATTACTTAAGACAAGAGAGGTTACAAAGTGTATCCAAAACTTAAGAAGCAAGTAAATGGATTTTGTACTCAATAGAATAAGATTTAAAGGTGAATAAGAAAAACACTCGTGTTCCAAGACTTTCTCTAGCTGTTTCACAAAAAATATTCTTACAAACGACTATTCTTTTATCAACGTCACGCCAATTGGGATAAACATTAGTAAGATTCCTTTATAATTGCTTCCTTTTATGTAGAAGGGAAATAAGGAAATGCATAGGCTACAGCGATTGTCAGATCTTTTATAAGCACGTCGTTATGTGAAGCAATTGAAGTTCAGTTTTCTTTGCAAAGCCGGAATCAAAACAAAAGAGAGACGGTAGGAAAGATGAATTCCTATTTGGGAAAAATGAGTTTAAAATTGGAACTAATATGAAGAAAAATCTGCAAACTTCAGCTCTACAAAAAATGTATGTGACATAAATTGTATGTTTTACGAGATTACATTTTTTGTGCAGTAAGTTTTTACTTTCTGTAGCCCCATATGTACAATGTACATAGGGATAGAGAAGTATTGTATTCCACCGAAAAATTCGATACCGAGATTTCACCGGAAATACATGTTTTAGGACCCCCTGCATCCAAGAAAAGCATTTTCAGAAAAAGGTCCGTCTGTGTGTGTGTCCGTGTGTCTGTGAACACAACTCAAAAACGAATATTAAACTTGGTATTTAAGTTTAGTATCTTCCAGGGATTCGACACGAAGATTTTGAGAAAAATCCCCCCAATCCAAACTACCCTTTACATCGAACTTTTTTTCGAAAATTTGGATTTTCTTAAAAATGGCTCTAATGATTTTGATTAAAATATCGTATATTAAAGATATTTACCTGACAAATAAAATGTATATCTAATGTAGAGCAGCTAGAGGAAGTCACGTGAGCGTAACACAGATTTTTTGGGGCATTTTCTGAAGGCCATGTTGGGGTTGCCGAGCTATACTATACTATTTATATACTCTTAAAACAACTAAAATCAATTACTAT
Source organism: Hymenopus coronatus (assembly GCA_030762935.1). Taxonomy (NCBI): domain Eukaryota; kingdom Metazoa; phylum Arthropoda; class Insecta; order Mantodea; family Hymenopodidae; genus Hymenopus; species Hymenopus coronatus. The sequence continues at coordinate 43,020,603 of CM060884.1, forward strand.
TCCAACTTAATTAATAACAGTGAAAATAAAACTAAATGTATTTGGCCAGTTGCATCCATGTTTTTAAATACCAGTTCCAAATCTCACAAGGTACCTCTTAATTTGTCTCCAGACTGTTTTAATTCATTCTTTATTGATAAAGTTGATGATATTATTTCTAATTTGCCTCATGTTAATCATGATGCTTTTAACTTTTTGGATAAGTTACCCAGAACAACGAGAACCTTCCGGTTCAGTCATGTTAGTGTTGAGCATGTCTATCTTACCATTTTAAAACTTAACAACAGTGCATGCTTAGATGTTTATGGCCTGAATTCAAACATTTTAAAATTGGCAGCGCAATTTATTTGTGAACCTTTAATTGATCTATTTAACTATTGTTTTGATTCATGTGAATTTCCAGATATTTTTAAAATTGCCAAAGTGATTCGTATTTATAAAACTCTGATGTGTACCATTCACATGACTTTCTCCATATCCCTGCAACAAATAATTCTTAAAAAGCTTATACTTCTATTTACTTTAAGCTAATCAGAAAAAATTAGCAAAATTAGTCTTATTACTCGCTTCCTTGTAAGTAGAAGCGACATCAGGGACAACCGTACGTTAAAGTGATAGTCAAAAGCTGGTTGCTATGTCAATGAAGTTCCTTTGTTTATATGGATAGGAGTTGACAAGTCCCTGTATGAGAAAAGTATACGTTTTTCATAGCAGAAACCAAAAATAAGGAATGTCACAAAAACGACGAACTCCACGACAAAATGTATATAACATAAATTGTGTGTTTTAAAGTGCTCTACATTTTTTGTGTAGTAAGTTTTTGTCCATCTCTTACGGTTTAGCAGTCGATCAAAATTTAGTAAAATTCATCCAGAATAAACTACTCTTCAGAGGCTATTCCCAGAAAATTCAAGATATACATTTCATTTGCCAGGTAAATATGTTTAATATCCAAAATTTTAATCAAAATCGTTTGAGCCATTTTTGAGAAGATCAAATTTTTTTAAAAAAGCTCCATGTAAAGGGTAGTTGGTGGTGGGGGTATTTTTCTCAAAAACTTCGTGTCGCATCCCTGGAAGATACTAAGCTTAAATACCAAGTTTGGTATTTTACCGACTTTTCGTTTTTGAGTTATCGTGTTCACAGGCACACGGACACACACACACACGGACCTTTTTGTGAAAATGCTTTTCTTGGATATTGGGGACCCTAAAACATATATTTCCGGTGAAATCTCGGTATCGAATTTTTGGTGGAGTGCAATACTTTCTCTATACACTATGTACATAGTGCGTATGGAGAAAGTAAAAAAGGGGGCTACATCTGATTGCTCAAACTATAGGCCTATTAGTATATTGCCAATTATGTCAAAGGTTTTTGAAAGTATTTTAAATAAACAAATCACACACTATTTTGATGAAAATTCGTTATTTACCAATTGCCAATTTGGCTTTAGATCTTCTCGCAGCACAATTGATGCCCTAATTGTATTTATGACAAAATGTTTTAAATGTCTTGATAAAGGTGACTTGGTTGATAGTAGATTTTTCGACTTAACAAAAGCTTTTGACAATTTGTCTCATGAAATGTTGTTTAAGAAATTAGAATTTTATGGTTTTGATAAGAACAGCTTGAATTTTATTAAACCTTATTTTTGTAATAGATATCAGTCTGTTTGTATAAATGGTAGTTACTCTGATTTTAAATTAGTTAAGCATGGTGTCCCACAGGGCTCTGTGCTCGGCCCTTTATTTTTTATAATCTATACTAACGACCTCTCTTTTAATATCCGAGATGATTACCTATAAACATATTTGTATGCGGACGATTTGGCAGTAAGCATGTCTGTCAATTCTGATGCCAGTCTGCACGATAAACTTGATGCACTTACTGAAAAAATCGATAAATGGTGCAAATGCAATAGTCTTGTTCTCAATGAAAATAAAACAATTGACCTCACTTTTAATATTAGTTGTCCTGTTTTTTTAACTGAAACTAGTATAAAATTTCTAGGCATTCATTTCGAACCTGGTCTAGGTTGGCCTTCACATATTAATTATATCGCCAATAAAGTAAGCAGAGGTATATTTATGTTACGTGTTTTAAGAAATAATGTGTCTTCCAATGTTTTATTATCAGTTTATTATGGACAAATCCATAGCAATTTGAGTTAGGGTATTTTATTTTGGGGGAACCATGCTTTAGCTAAAAAGATACTTTTATTACAGAAAAAAGCAATTAGAATTTTATGTGGTGTAGCCCCCAGAACTCATTGTAAACCTTTATTTGTTAATGTTTTCGTAAACTTCCACGGCCAATATTAAAATTATCTTGGTCCAGAGTTTCCGGTGTAGGGCAGATAGCCCTGAGGAAGCCTTATCATAAGATGGGCGAAACGTCGGCAGATTTTAGCCTTAAGACGCGGTCTACACCGGAAACTCTGGACCAAGATAACTTTATTTGTTAAGTTGGGTGTTTTAACTTTGACTTCATTATTTGTGTTCCACTGCCTCTTATTTGCTAAGAAAAATAGTCATAAATACAATCTATGTTCCGAAATCCATCTTCAAGTAACCAGAACTAGTTCCAATATTTACATAAATAGATGTAAATATAGCAAGATACAACATTCATTTGAAATAATATCATTAAAACTATTTAACAAACTCAGTAACAGCACTAAAGCTCTCTCCATTGAATCTTTTAAGAGGTCAGTGAAGCGCACTTTGATTTTAAATCCATTGTATTGTTTGGATGAATTTTACAATGCTGTCAATTGTTTTTGATCTTGTTTGTATTTGACGTTGCTACACAATGTACCTTGTTCTGGCAAATAAACTTATCTATCTATAGATTGCGTTCTGATTGCCAATTGTAGTATAGTCGAAGTCGGCGCTTTTGGGAACAATTAAGACTGAAAATTGTAAATTTATAAATGCATTGCATTTCAAGAACCATGTATAGGGACTTTTCCAAATTTTATGATAAACAGTAATAATATAATTCTATGGATACCAGGCCCGTGTTTTATTTTGGTTACTCTCGGTATATTGTAATATGGTTAAATTTATTATAATATTTATTAATGGCTATACTTTATATTTTTGCGAGGGCAACTATTGTTTATGGTCTATTATTTTTTCACACAAGCCGTGTGTAGGACAGGAGTTGGACAGGTTGAGTCATATTGAAAATTACTATGCCATAGCCGGGATTTGAATCACGGATCTTCAGATCTCGAGCCGGTTGCTCTTCCACTGGGCTACCATGGCAACATGCCGGCATAGCATTGAATTTTTACTTTCTCTATAGGCACTATGTACATAGGTATAGAGAATGTATTGCACTCCACCAAAAAATTCGATACCGAGATTTCACCGGAAATATATGTTTTAGGGTCCTCTTTATCTAAAAAATGCATTTTCGGAATAAGTCCGTTTATGTGTGTGAGTGTGTGTGTGTGTGTGTGTCCATGTGTCTGTGAACATAATAGCTCAAAAACGAAAAGTCGGTAAAATACCAAACTTGGTATTTAAGTTTGGTATCTTCCAGGGATGCGACACGAAGATTTTGAGAAAAATCCCCCTACTCCCAACTACCCTTTACATGGACATTTTTTCGAAAATTTTGATTTTATCAAAACTGGCTCTAACGATTTCGATTAAAATTTCGTATATTAAAGCTATTTAACTGACAAATAAAATGTATATTTCGAATTTTCTAGGAATAGCCTCTAAAGAGTACTTTATTCTGGATGAATTTTGCGGAATTTTGAATAATTGCTAAACCGTAAGGAATGGAAAAGAGCTTACTATACAAAAAATGTAGAGCACGTTAAAACACACAATTTATGTTAAATACTTTTTTTCGTGGAGTCGTCGTTTTTGCGACATTCCTTATTTTTCGTTTCTGGTATGAATAGCTTACACATTTCTCATACAGGAATTTGTCAACTGCTGTCCATACAAACAAAGGAACTTCAGCGACATAGCAACTTGCTTTTGATTATCACTTTAACCTATGGTACTCTCTTATTTCACCTCTACTTGCAAGGAAGCAAGTAGTATGGCTATTTCTGCTAATGTTTTACTGAATAGCATGAAGTAAATAGAAGTATAAGCCTTTTAAGAATAATTTGTTGCAGAGATATAGAGAAAGTCAAGTAGAAGCGAAATATGGGAGTACCATAGGTTAAAGTGACAGTCAAAAGCCGGTTGCTATGTGACTGAGGCTCCATTGTTTGTATGGACAGAAGTTGACAAATTCTTGTGTGAGAAAAGCATGAGCTTTTTAAAGGTGAAATCAAAAACAATGAATAACTCAAAACGATCAACTCTACGAGAAAAATGTACATAACATAAATTGTGTGCTTTAAGGTGCTCTACATCTTTGGTGCGGCAAGTTCTTGTCTATCTCTTATGGGTTAGCAGCTATACAAAATTCCGTAAAATTCATCCAGAATAAAGTAATCTGCAGAGGATATTCCCAGAAAATTCAAGATATACATTTTATTTGTTAGGTAAATATTTTTAATATGCAACATTTTAATCAAAATAGTTAGCCATTTTTCAGAAAATCAAAATTTTCGAAAAGAGTTCCATGTAAAGGGTAGTTTGGGGTGGAGGAATTTTTCTCAAAATCTTCGAGTCGCATTCCTGGAAGATACGAAACTTAAATACCAAGTTTGGTATTTTACCGACTTTTCGTTTTTGAGTTATCGTGTTCACAGACACACGGACACACACACACACACACAGTCACGGATCTTTTTCTGAAAATGCTTTTTTTGGATACAGGGGACCCTAAAACATATATTTCTGGTGAAATCTCGGTATTGAATACTTTGGTGGAGTGCAATATCTTCTCTATACACTATTTACATAGTGCGTATAGAGAAAGTAAAAAACGACCCTCGTGGGTAAAAAGCATCGTTGAATTAAACAATATAATGACAGAATTTAACCAGCTAATGATCAGTTGTATTAATTTCATTTTAGTTCTTTATTATACATAATTTTGTGTCATTGTTTAATATCTAAACCATGATGGTTATGGTAACAGATGAATTCCATTAACAACACTCTCGGCATTGAAAACAAAATGTGAGATCTTCGTGCTTTTGTGAAAAGTTTCTTCAATGTTTTCGCTAGCGATATTAAATGCCGTCAGCGAGAGATTTTTGTAACAGACTAGACAATTATGAAAAACAAACATGTCACAACTTATTATATGTTACAGTTTCTTAGTATCTGATATGTGATATTTGGTTGTATGCATGATAATGATTTGATATAAAAGGTTTAAATTCTAAACATTAATGTTACTTGAGTTATGTTAATTTTCATTTTAGTTATGTCATTACTCATTAAAACTGCTCGAAAATTAGCGCGAAATTAATGAGAATTTATAATAAAATATACAACACAGAACACTAGTAAATTATTAATTCGAACCGTTAAAATAACTGCCAACACACAAACTTGCTTCTGTCATAGAAGTAACTTTTTACTTTCTCTAAACGTACTATGTATATAGTATATATAGAAGGCATTGGATACCGAAATTTCACCGGTAATACATGTTTTCGGTACCCCTGAATCCAAAAAAAAGCAAATGTCCGTGTGAATGTCTGTGGACAGCATACCTAAAAATCTGATATGTACCATTCACATGACTTTCTCTATATCCCTGCAACAAATTATTCTTAAAACGCTTATACTTCTATTTACTTTATGCTAATCAGAAAAAATGAGCAGAAATAGTCTTATCACTTGCTTCCTTGTAAGTAGAAGCGAAATATGGGTCTACCATAGGTTAAAGTGATAGTCAAAAGCTGGTTGCTATGTCAACGAAGTTCTTTTGTTTATATGGATAGGAGTTGACAAGTTCCTGTATGAGAAAAGTATACGTTTTTCATAGCAGAAACCAAAAATAAGGAATATCTCAAAAACGACGAACTCCACGAAAAAATGTATATGACATAAATTATGTGGTTTAATGTGCTCTACATTTTTGTGTAGTAAGTTTTTGTCCATCTCTTACGGTTTAGCAGATATTCAAAATTCAGTAAAGTTCATCCAGCTCTAACGATTTTGATTAAAATATCGTATATTAAAAATATTTACCTGACAAATAATATGTATGTCTTGAATTTTCTGCGATTAGCCTCTGGAGATTACTTTATTCTGAATAAATATCATGGAATTTTACATAACTGCTAAACCGTAAGAGATGGGCAACAATTTGACACACAAAAAATGTAGAGCACATTAAAACACACAATTTACGTTCTATATATTTTTTTCGTGGAGTTCATCGTTTTTGACATATTCCTTATTTTTGGTTTCAGCTATGAAAAGATTATACTTTTCTCATACAGGAATTTGTCAACTTTTGTCCATACAAACAAAGGAACTTCAGTCACATAGCAACCAGCGTTTGATTATTAGTTTAGCCTATAGTATTCCCTTATTTCCCCTCTGCTTAAAAGCAAGCAAGTATTAAGACTATTTCTGCTCATTTTTTCTCGATTAGCATGGAGTAAATAGAAGCACAAGCTTTTTTAACAATAATTTGTTGCAGAGAGGTAGAGAAAGTCATGTGAATGGAGCACATCATATTTTTTTCGTGAGGTTGTCCGTTTATGAGATATTCTTTGTTAATAGATATGTCCTTGTTTATGCAGATATTTTCTAAAACTCAAATATATTCTAAGTAGAAAGCTAATTATGCAACTAGTATACACTAACTGTTGAATCAAGAAGATGGAACGTGTGTATCTACTTTACGAGCAAGAGCACATGTAAGGGAGAAGCAAAGCGCCACGCTGTGGGTGCGGTATTTACATGAAAGTTAAGACAAGTGAAGAACGATAGCTGCAGATTTCCTTCCTGTCGGACGCGGCTGTCAGTAACTGCTGCAGATTCCAACATCAACATCCGTTACTCCGCTATGTAAATGTGAGCGCGCCAACCAAATTTCCTCCTCGTAAAACACGACGTCATGGACAAGGTCTCAAGTTCACACCCGCTTAAAAAAAGAGAAATACGACATGAAATTTAGCATGTGAAGATCAGAAAATTGTTGCTTCATATTTGATATTTAAGTTGAATTTCACAGTTATTTTGCAGTGGCAGAAGATTCATCTGCACATTTGTTACACCTCTTAGACCCATTTGCTATTGCGCAGCAACTTCTAGGGTCGCTATCAGCTGCAGTAGTGAAATAATAGTTATTTATGCAACAATTACATAATAGTAACTATTAGGATACGAGTAAATTGCGTTTATAGTTTACAAATGTGATTACCTGCAAACAAATTATACTCTAATTACATTATTGTACAAGCACCTTTTTTTCAACCTCCAATAGGCTATAAATAAAAGACAAATCCATAGAAAACAATTATTTTATTACTAAAAGTATTGTAGACTTATGTAGACATAATCACAGAAAATATTGAGAAATTTATCGTAACTGTGCACAAGCTTTGCAATACCCGCCAATGATGCACCCCGGAACCACTATCAATGCAGCTGTTTATTGTGAAACTTTACGACGTTTGCGGAGAGCCATCCAAAACAAACGAAGAGGAATGCTGACTTCAGGAATTGTGTTGATCCATGACAACGCTCGTTCACACAATGCTGGCACAACCAATCGGCTCCTTGAACAATTTCAATGGGATATTTTCGATCATCCGCCGTACAGTCCTGACCTGGCACCCACCTTTTCCCTGAACTGAAGACGTGGCTAGGAGGGCAGCACTTTCAAACCAACGAAGATCTTCAAAACAACGTCAATGCTCATTTGAAATAATTGGCGGTAACATTTTTTGAAGCGGGTATTGCAAAGCTTGTGCACAGGTACGATAAATATCTCCATCTTTTCAATGATTATGTTGAAAAGTAACCAAAACTTTTAGTAATAAAGTAATTTTTTTCTATGAACTTGTCTTTTATTTATAGCCTATCGGAGGTTGAAAAATAAAAAAAGCGACCCTCGCACATCATTATTTTCGTCCAAAGGTATTGGCCATCTTGCTAGCATTCTCTGATTTTGAGCATTGAGTCACGCACACGCACTCACACACAATTTTAAAGACATATACTTCTACAGCTTTGATTTATGAATTAGAATATTTTTAAAAGCCTAGAAATTCAATCTTTAAAACTAATCAATTTTTTCATACAAATATATTTTTTTAAATTACTGTTGCTGTTTGGATAATTTTTCACTTCGCAATATTACAATAGATACTTCTATTATCCTGGTAAATTTTAATAGTATTTAAACATTACCCCAGACCCTTGTAACATTTTGAAGGTGTTAAAATGTGGTTTGAGAAAAACGCTTTGTAATGCTCAGTAAATAGCTAATAAACAGGTGAGCATGAGGGATTTTTAAATGACTGTAAAACCCAAAGCAACGGAGAACTTTATTTTTGGGTAGAAGCCCAAAACGTCCAACAAATATTTGCAATAAAAAAAATTAGGTTTATTGAATGACTGTAGTCAAAACGTTAACCCCAATATCCCTTAAGAACAGTTAATATAAGAGGAATAGGGACAATTATACGAAGGTAAATCAAATTTTTAAGGGTGTTGTGTAACAGTAGTTTGGATATAAAATATACGTCGTCCCATTCCTTGTTTTTAATTTAAATTTAAATATGTTATTCAACTGTTTTATGTTACCAAAGATCAGCGGCGGTTGCATGCCCGGTGAAAGGTGATGTGCATGGTGTTATCTGAGGCATTTTCCTGTGGAATATATTCAATTATGGTGTTGACTCGTATACTGTTTGTTGACGTTGGGTTTCTATTTTAATTAATTACTTTCTCTACACGTACTATGTACATAGCGTATAAAGAAGGTATTGTATTGTACCCAAAAATACCCCACCGCTAACTACCCTTTACATGACAATTTTTTTGAAAATTTCGATTTTCTTAAAAATAGCTCTAACGATTTTGATGTGTATTAAAATATTTGCCCTACAAATATAACGTTTATCTTGAATTTTCTGGGAAAAGCCTTGAAGACAACTTTATTCTGGATGAATTTTACGGAATTTTGCATAACTGCTGAACTATAACATATGAATAAATGCTTACCACACAAAAAATATAGAGCACGTTAAAACACACAATTTAGGCTATATATATTATTTCCTAGAGTTGAATGTTTTTGAGATATTCCTTGTTTTTGGTTTCAGGCTTGAAAGACTTATACTTTTCTCATACGGAATTTGTCAACTCGTGTCCATACAAACAAAGGAACTTCAGTCACATAGCAACCAGCATTTGACTATCACTTTATCCTATGGTACTCCCCTATTTCGCTTCTACTTACAAGGAAGCAAGTAATAAGACTATTTCTGCTAATGTTTTCTCGATTAGCATGAAGTAAATGGAAGCATTAGCTTTTTAACAATAATTTGTTACAAAGATGTAGAGAAAGTCATGTGAATGGAACGCATAATATTTTTTTTTACACATAAGATCACACACATCCACACTCTCATTCATACTTCCACACTAAGGAGGAGAGGGAAAAATCTGAATAAGAGAAAAATTCCCAATCGCAACAGGGAATCAAACCAGGGACCCCTTTCACAGCAGGACGGAGCTGATCCGACTGAGCCAGTCGGAATCATTTATCATATATTTAAATTGTAAGAGCATGTAGGTTCAAGTGTTTTATCTTAATAAATTGTTTATAAGTCAGCCTGGGTAGTGTGGTGGTAGCATTTCTGCCTCACATTCAAAAGGTCGTCAATTTGAATCTCGCTAAGGGTGAGTTACCCGGATAAGGTTAATTTGGAATTTCCCATATCCTGAGAAGACGAATGTCAAATAACTTTAAACTCCATGGCCCCTGAGATCATTTGAGCACCACTTCATCGATTTCATTCATCGTCCTATAAGACTAACCAGGTTAAAGTATGTTAAGATAAAAAAAAAAAATCTGATAAATTCCATTTACATGACTTTTTATAGATCACTGCAACAAATTATTGTTGAAATCTTATACTTCTAGTTACTTCGTGCTAATCGAGAACAAGTTAGCAGAAATAGTCTTATTACTTGCTTCCTTGTAAGTAGAATTGAAATAAGGCAGTAGCATAGGTTAAATTTATAGTCAAAAGGTGGTTGCTATGTGAATGACGTTCCTTTGTTTGTGTGGGCACGAGTTGACAAATTCCGATATGAGAAAAGTGTAAGTTTTTTAAAGCAAAACCAGTAACAAGAATATCTTAAACACGATCAAATCCACGAAAAAAAGGTATATAGCATAATTTGTGTGTTTTAACGAGCTCTACATTTTCTGTTAAGTAAGTTTTTGTCTATCGTTATATTTTAATCAAAATCGTTAGCTATTTTTGAGAAAATAAAACTTTTCGAAATTTTTTCCATGTAAAGGGTAGTTGGAGATGGGGGTATTTGCTTGAAAATCTTAGTGTCGCCTCCTTGGAAAATACTGAACTTTTCGTTTTTGCGCTATGCTGTTCGCACACCCCTCCCCCCACAGATAGAACCTTTTCCCAAAAATGATTTTGTTATTAACGTGGACTCAAAACATGTATTTCCGAAGAAAATACGTACCTTCTCTATACACTATGTACAAGAAAAGGTATAAATTGTGTACAACACCTATTCTTTCCTTTATTTATATAATTATTATTTTAATTTTCACAATACATCAACACACCAAATTCAACAAGTTTTCTTTGTTCTACTGCTATGAGCAAATACATTTCCGGTATACAAATAAACAGAAAACAACACGTGATGTAACGAATATGTAAATATCATATGCAATATTGAACTTTTTTTACTATGTACAAAGTGTGTATACAGGTGTTACATTCCACCCAAAAATTCGATACCAAGATTTTATCAGAAATATGTTTTAGGGTCGCCTGTATCCTGAAAAAAAAACATCTTTTCGAAAAATGCCTGTGTGCCTCTGAACCCGATAAGTCAAAAACAAAAGTCGGTAAAATACCAAACTTGGTATTTAGGTTTAGTATCTTCCAGGGATGTGACACGAAGATTTTTGAAAAAAAAAATCCTCCCGTACTTTACATGAAACATTTTTCAAAAATAGCTGACGATTTTAATTAAAATACGTATATTAACATGACAAATAAAATGTATATCTTGAATTGTCTGGGAATAGCCTGAGAAGACATCTTTATTCTGGATGAATGTTGCTGAATTTTGCATAACTGTAAACCACAAGGGAGTATTACACAAAAAATGTAGATCACGTTAAAACACACAATTTATGTCATATACGTTTTTCTCGTGGAATTGACCATTTCTGATATATTCCTTGTTAATTGAGCTTTTCTCACACGGAAAGTTGTAAACTTCTGACCATGCATAGAAACTGATTTCAACCACAGGCTGACCACTTGCCTCTCACCTAGACGGCTCGGGCTCGATCCCAAGCGACCGCATATGAGATTTGTGGTGGACAAACGGCGCTGGGGCGGGTTTTCTCCGGTTTCCCCCGCCATCGCATTCCACCGGTGCTCCATCTTCATTCATGTATCTCCAGTGTCACACCTGTGGTGCCATAAGTAGTTAAAGCGGGCGTTAAACACTACAAAAAAAAAAAAAAACCAACCACATGGCAACCAGCTTTTAAAAGATTTGACTATCGTTTTAGCATAGTGTATTTCCGTATTGTCATTCTACTTACAAGAAAGAAATTAATTTAGACAATTTCTGCCAATGTTTATCCCGATTATCATAAAGTAGACCAAAGAATGCGCTTATTAACAATAATTTGTTACAGAAGTGTAGATAAAATCATGCGAATGGAACACAGCAGAACTTTTTTTATTTCCTACGCTGCTCGAAGTATTCTTTCTTGTGATATTCCCTTCACAAGTAGCTCCATGCTCCAGAAATCAATTTTGTAGATGCCAGTTGGTTAGTCACTCAGTGCCTATAATATAGACACTATATGTTTAAGCATTAATCCTGCCATCTAGCGACCTTGGCAGATTAGGGAATATACATGACTATAGAACTGCACATTTCAATCTATCCATATTTTAAATTCAATTTAATTTACGCATAACTTTGTTCTTGCCTTTGAAAGTATTACTTAATCAAGTACATCACAAAAGTACTTTTTCTTTACAAACCCAACCTGTGCATGGTCCTCTTTATTTTCGATGTTATTGTGATCGGCTGCAATTTATTCATAATCAATGGAGCAGATTCTATTTGACATTTTGAGGTCTATCCCATGCTTAAGCTTTAGTAAATACCCAAAATTATTACTGCATGACCGAACAGTCTGATATTATTGGAGGAAAATTTGTCCAGGAAGGTACAAAGCTTCCTCTAAGACTACATTTATTGCAGCATAAGACATAGTAGCTACCTTAACGTTATTTACAGTGTAATTTGCCGTGCTCCGAGAAACCAAAGTGGTTTGTCAGAAATTGAGGACCCTAACGTTTTGGTTGACATACCACATTTTAGGAAGATTAAAGACTCTAGGAACCTTTGACTCTCCCTAGAGGGAGCGTCTCGCCACAGAGCTCCAATAGAATTACTCTCTCTGATATATACCATTATTGTACGATTTCTTATATAGATTACTAGGTTCTGTGCCAGCCGTCCTTACTGCAGAGAATTTTTATGGAGCAGAGTCAAGTTGGCATCACTGCTGTAGATCGATGCGACAGAATAGGGAATGGGGGAACACGAGGGTAACTGGGTTCAGTTGACTAAGGGGAAGAGAAAAGGCTTGTGCTACGTCATGGAGATGCCACATTGTTTCCTTGTCTGGGAAATATGATATCCACAGAAACACAATCGACATGTTAAAACAATGATCGACATTCTCTGACGTTCCAGGTTCACCAGAATAAAACAGGGCGTGTCACTGGAGTGCATGTTTTACTTCAAGAAAGTAGCTCGAGCGAGATTAAAGTTTTATCGTTATTTCAAATGCAGAAACAAATTAAAATATACTTTCCGATTTACGTAAATTTTGTTTCGTCTATATAATGTAAGCCATATATAAAAATCTAAAGACTTCCTCTACATCTCTTCAACAAATTATTATTAAAAGGCTTATACCTCTGTTTACTTCATACTAACCGAAAAAAATTGGCAGAAATAGTCCTATTACTTGCTTCCATATAATTAGAAGAGAAATAAGGGAGTACCATAGGTTAAAGTGATAGCAGAAACTGGTTGCTATGTGACTGCAGTTCCTTTTTTTGCAGGAGTTTACAATTTCCTGTACGAGGAAAGTAAAATTTTAAAGCTGAAATAAAAACAAGGTATATCTAAAAAAACGATCAACTACTGGAAAAAAAATTATATAACATAAATTATGTGTTTTAATGTGCTCTAAATTTTTGTGTGGTAAGTTTTTGTCCATCTCTTATGGTTTAGCAGTTATGCAAAGTTCCGTAAAATTCATCCAGAATAAAGTAGTCTTCAGAGGATATTCCCAGAAAATTCAAGATATACATTTTATTTGTCAGGTAAATATCTTTAATATACGATATTATAATCAAAATGGCTAGAGCCATTTTTGATAAAATAAAAATGTTCGTAATAAGTTGCATGCAAAGGGTAGTTTGTGGTGGGGCGATTTTCTTGAAAATCTTCGTGTCGTAAATACAAAGTTTGGTATTTCATCAACTTTTCGTTTTTAATTTACCTTGTTCACAGGCACACGGACCTTTTTCTGAAAATGCTTTTTTTGAATAAAGGGGACCCTAAAACATATATTTCCGCTGAAATCTCGGTATCGAATTCTGGGTGTAGTGCAATACCTTCTCCATACACTATACATATAGTACGCGTAGAGAAAGTAAACATTTGTCAAAACTATCAAAAATCGATGTAGTCCCGAAATTAATAAGATTATTTTAATTATTACATTTAAATTTATACAGTAGTATCATTAATTCATGACACTTTTCAGTTAAATTACAGAAGGTATTCCACTTAAAATTTCGAAACCGAAATTTCCCCGAAAAATGTGCTTTGACAACCCTTAAATCCAAAAGTATTTTTAGAAAATAGTCAATATGTATGTATGTATGTCTGTCTGTGTGGGGGGGGGACGGATTACTATAACTCAAAAACAAAATGTCCGCTAAATACCAAAATTAGTATTTAAGTTTAAAATCTCCCAAGCATACGACACACAGATTTTCAAAAAAAAAAAAAAAACTGCCATTTATATGGCAAAAATCTCGAAATTTTTCATTTTTTAAACAATGGCTCTTATGATTTTTTTTAAAATACTGTATATTAAAAAACTTATGACAAATGAGTTGTACCTTTATATCGATTTTCCTGTGAATAGCTTCTGAAGACCTCTTCATTTTGAATGATTATTGCGTAACTGGTAAACCGTAAGAGATAGACAAAAATTTACTACCCACAAAATGAAGATCTCATTAAAATACACATCCTCTACATTTTTTCTGTAGAGCTAACCACTTCATATATATTCCTTGTTATTTTTGTTAATTTTAAAATGCTTTTTCTCAAACAGGAAATCATTTGCGTTTCTTTTCTTTTACTCTTGGTCATGTTAAGAAGCTAATTTCAATGAGTCGCATAGTGATAGTTTTCAAAACATTTGACTATCAGTATAGCATAATGTATTCTCTTAGTTCCCTTGTACACTCACAGGAATTAAAAATTCCTCTGGAAATACCATAAGACGGGGTCTTTTCAGTGGCTCCGTCCATGTCCTCCATCTGTTTGCAATGCTCTTAAGAGCGTATTGGACAAGCAATGTTACCGAAGGGCGGGAGATGGTCATGAAACGAAACCTGTGACAAATAAGGTTCTGAATTACGAACTGGTGATCCCTCAAATTTCTAGTTGGACAATTATGGAATCTCTCACCAGGGTGATACAACAGTAAGTTAATCTTTTCTTTCTCGCTTGGTATATTGTACCAGAATGACACCATTAAAAATCGTGGTGAGTCCCGAGGCCCGTCAAACATTCACATTTTCAGCAAAATCACAGCGACAGGCGTATTTTTATTATCTTTGAGTGTACTTATATGGAGCTAAAGAATAAGACGATACTGCTAATTCATAGCTTGATTGATATGGTGTAGAGAGCAGAATAATATTCTGTAAAAAATTTGTTTGTAGAGAAAGCCAGGTGATTGGAACATATCAGGTTTTTATTAGAGCAATGCTGTTAGACAGCAAACACTTATCATTTGAATAACATTCAAAATACATGTCAAAAATCTGATGTATTCCATTCACATGACCTTCTCTGCATCGCAGTAACAAATTATTATGAAAAATCATATTCTTCTACTTATTTTATGATACTCAGATAAACATTAGCAGAAATTGTCTTATTACTAGCTTCCTTGTAAGTACAGGCAAAATAAGGGAATATATTTTAGGCTAAAACAAACGTCAAATCTTTTAAAAGTTGGTTGCCATGTGGATGTTATTCATTTCTTTGCAGGATCAGGAGTTTACAACTTTCCGTGTGACAAAAGTTTTAAGTACTTTACATCTGAAACAACGAAATAAGGAATATCTCAGAAATGGCCAACTCCACAAAAAAATCGTATATGACATAAATTGTGTGTTTTAACGTGATATACATTTTTTCTGAAACAAGTTTTTGTCTATCTCTTACGCTTTACCAATTACGCAAAATTCAACAAAATTCATTCAGAATAAAGAGGTCTTTAGAGGCTATTTCCGGAAAATTCAAGATATACATTTTATTTTCCATATAAATATCTTTAATATACGGTATGTTAATCAAAGTCGTTAGAGCCATTTTTATAAAATGATAATTTTTGAAATTTGTGCTATTTAAAGGGTAGTTCGTTGCAGGGGTATTTTTCTTAAAATCTGCGTGTTGCGTCCCTAGAATATGCTAAACTTAAATACCAAGTTTTGTATTTTACCGACTTTTCGTTTTCAAGTTATCGTGTTCAGAGACATACATGAACACACAATTTTCTGAAAATACTTTTTTTGGATATAGGGGACCCTAAAACATGTATTTCCGGTGAAATCTCGGTATCAAAATTATGGGTGATAGCTTCTCTATACACTATGTACATAGTACGTGTAAAGAAAGTATAAATATAGGTATTATTGTGTATGATAATTTGTATAAATTGAAATAATGTATTTTTTCTATGACTCAGCGTAATTGAGTAGTTTACGAGCTCATTTCAGATCACAAACCTTATTTTTACGGAATCCAGCGCAAGTGTAAGATGTAAGCGTAAGGTAATTTTGTTCTAACTTTACGCTATCCAAAATAATTCATGATCAACAGACTAGCAATTAAAGTTAGTCGTGCGCGACATAGTATTATGTACAACGTTATAAGTGACGCATATTCTCTAAGGATATCATAATTCTCAAAATCTGTAATTTTTTTAAAATGCATCACAAAATAACAATAATAATAATTGTTTGTCACGGCCTGCTATAACCCTAGCCCAGCAACCACAAAGCGAAAGTATACCCGCTGAACGCACCCTATCCTGATGCTGCGAAATAAGTAACAAACTATAACTCTTGGGGGATAGCTAAAAGTTAACCTCAAATTTATTTCATCTTTCGTTGCTTTTATTTTAATAGCAGAAAATCCTGTAGAAAAAACATTGTATGATACGCGAGCGCCAAGTTTCGTTTTGATTCACGCATCGACTGCATCTCGTTTCACAATATTCCTGCTCGAATAAAAAACATAACTTTACGCTCTCGCATCAGAAATAACTATTACATGTTGTAGATTTTTCAAATTTCACTGATTCACTTAAACATCTAATGTATGATCTGATGTGTTCCATTCACATAACCTTATCTAGTTGTTTCATATTCATACTATTCTTATAAAAAATTATTCTTGTATCTATATCATGCCGATCGAAATAAATATTAGCATAATTGGTCTTATTACTTGCTTACTTTTAAGTAGAAGGAAAATAAGGGAATACATTAGCCTAGACTGATAGTCAAATGTTTAAAACATCGTTGCTATGTGAATCATGGTCAGTTCTAAAATAAAAACTTTATACGATATACATTGTGTATTTTAGCGAGATGTACATTTTTTGTGGTAGCTTTTTGTTTATCTCTTACGGTTATGCAAAATTTAGCAAACTCCTTCCAGAAATACGGTATTTTATCTAAAACCGTTAGCCATATTTTAGAAAAACAAAATTTTCAAAAAAATATTAAGCTTAAAGGTACTTTGTGGTGGGGGCATTTTTTTTTTTAAAATTTTGTGTCGAATCCCTGAAAGATACTTAAAATAAATACCAAGTTTGGTTACTTAGCCGTGTTTTCTTTTTTGAGCTATGCTCTCCACAGACACACAGACGTTTTTCTCAGGGATTCAGAAGAAATCTCGACATTGAATTTTTGGGTGAATAGTATAGTATGTGCTAGAGCAAGTAATATCAGTATTGTGAATAATTTGTTTCGTAATCGACTTACCCTCCCTATTTGTGGGACTGACTCTCCCCTAGCGGATGCCTAGGGGTCTGAAGCCTGTTGGGGAGCCAACGGCACGAAACCACAGAATGGAGGGAGAGCTGTTATAAGGTGTCGGCCCGCAGGCAGGCATGAACATGAGAAGTGGATGATATGAAATGTAAGCGAAATTGATGATTGGAAAGCTGGTGATGGAGCAATTGGTGGAAATAGTGGCGAGGACCAGAGAAAATCCACCCAAACGCCGCTTCGTCCACCACAAGTCCCACATGTGGGCGCTTGGGATCGAACCCGGGCCGCCTAGATGGGAGGCGAGTGGCCTAACCACTCAACCACGGCACCGCCATTACTGTAAATAATAACGTGTATAATGTAGTTTCTGGAAACGTATTCTGGGATTGGGGATTCTAATTACAGTGTTCTTCGTGAGGTAGGATGCTGGGAAGATGCTGTATTTGCTAAATTAAGTGTAGTAAGATACTGGCTGCGAATAATTAAAGGTGACCAAACAACTTTAAGAGCAATATGCTATCGGCATCAGATGAATAACATAGATCATCCAAAATAGTGGGCGGCGGGGCTACAGCGGGGATTATCAAAGATTGGCCTAAACGATATTTGGCAAAGGGATAACGAAAAGAGAGAAAATGCGGTAAATAAAGTAAAAAGACGACTATATGGTATAAACAGGCAGGAAATAGAACATGAATGTAAAAAAAAGTATCATTGGAGTTACAAAATGAAATAAAAATTGGGTGGGGTAAAGAAACATATATTTTAGAATTAGGCATGGAACAAAGGTCGGGAATATCATGGCTTAAGTTGGGAGGGTAGAAAACACGAAGGTAGTTGATGAAGCTGGTAGGAGGAATTGTCCATTATGCGGCGATCAGAAAGACTAGACGCATATTTTGGCAGATTGCGTGCAGAATGGGGGATGTTAGGAAATACTTATTGCCGAAAGTACAAACAGACGAACGACAGCATTCTAAAATTGGATTCGAAACAGCCAAAACTGGCCAAGCCTGGGCACATACTTAATAGAAGTGTGTACATTAAGAGATAACATAATTGTGTAAATATTGTATACTCTTATTTGGTGTTTGAGAAATCTATATGTGTGAATACGTGGTGTAGTTCTGAGTGTGAGTGTGTGTGATATCGGAGTGTTCTTTCTTTTATTGTTCTGTGGTTCTGTTGTAGCGCGCGAGCGTGTGTATATGTTTCTGTGTGTATTTAAACTCCATGGCATGACAGCTCACGAGAACCTTGGCCTATCGCCCGGCCGCTGCGTCCCCCATCTCGGTCCATGGCAGACGTCATGGATGGGGTGCAGAATTGTAGGGTGAGACTTGGTCAGCGCCTCGCAGTAATCTCGACCTGGAGCCACTACCTCTCATTCAAGTAGCTGCTGAATTGGCCCCCTACGGATCTCATGAGGCTGAGTGCATCCCGTACCAAATCTCCCAGTGGATTTGAACCCAGGCCTCCTGATTGGCAAGCAGCCGCGCTACCACAACGCTAAGGAGACGACCCTCTGTGTGTATTTTCAATGTTGTAAAAATATATAAAAAAGATATGCAGGTAATATTTTAAATTCAAGAATTTTTAGACAGCATGTACGAACAGCACGCGACTGTTTGACGTATTATTGTAAACTTAATAAATACTACTATTACTGCTACTGCTACTACTACTATTACTGCTACTGCTACTGAAAGTACTGCTGCTACTACTAGTATAAATCACAATACGAGGTACGTCCAGAAAGTGAGTTCCGTTTCAAATTATCTCCGCTGCGATCGCAGTTCCGCACATGCGCGATAGACGCTCTGTATCAAGGAGAAGAAGCGTGCGCCATGTGCGCTGTCAGCCACATACGCTTTGTTGTGCTTGTTTACAATGTCGGTGTTGATTGAAAATCCCGCCGTTTGGGAAATCAGATCTGTGATTCGTTTTCCGAATGCCAGGAAAGTGAAACCAATTGAAATTTATCGGCAAATTTGCGAAATTTACGGACATAATGCGATGAGTGATTCAATGGTGAGAAGATGAGTCCGACAGTTCAATGAAAGACGTAGTGAAGTGCACGATAAGGAACGAAGTGGGCGTCGATCTTTGGTTACAGAAGAACTGGTTCACGCGATTGATGACAAGATCCAGGAAAACCCCAAGTTTACAATTAGTGCTCTCGCTATGGAATTTCCCCAAAGCTCACGATCACTAATTCATGAAATTGTTACCGAAAAACTGAAAATGTTTCCAAATTTTTGAAGACACAGGCGGCAAACTTCTATGAATAAGGTATACAAAAACTTGTGCCACGCTATGATAAATGCCTGCAAAATTTCGGCAGTTATGTGGAAAAGTAGTTTGAGAGTTGTAGAATTTTGTGCAAATAAATAATTATCCTGTATCTGTACACAATTTAATTTTATTACCAAACGGAACTTACTTTCTGGACGTACCTTGTAATATATTTTATATATTATGGATTTTCCCAACTTCACAGAATCATTGCCTAAAAGAGGAAATTTCACTTTGATATTTCAAAAAGCTAAAATGTTATTTTGGCAATTTTCTCCATATATGATTAAAATTAAACACATCGAATGGATTATTGTATTTGTTGAATGCTTACATGCGAATCAAAAATGCCACAACTACAACTGGTAGTGGAGTTGGCGGTAACTCGAAGTAATAAGAGAACTGGTGGCAGATGATGGTGTGTGGCAGGCAGACGAAGTGGCGGGGGCAAACAGAACACATACAAACCCCTGAACTCAATTAGAACCCTACGGTTTACTGAACCAGACAAACTAACCAAAGTTCAAATAGTGCGATGGCCGCTCGCTGTGCGACAAAGAAGGTGAAATCAATCAAAGTAACGTAAATGAATTTCGGTTAAATCAGCCAAGCGTGGTGCGCTCTTCCGTTCTCGCGCACACAGAGGAAGTGACGGAGGATCGTAAAATTAGCGCTACAGCGCACATCTCTCTACAAAAGAGAAATGTGACCACAAATTAGTTTCTGTGTCATTTTCTACCTACATAAAAGTTGTTGAAACTTCCGACCGTGAGTCAAAACTGTTATAATACAATGTTTATTTAACTGAGTATGTTTAAACCTCATTATTTCTTTCCTCGGTCTACTGGTGCTAAAAAGATACAATAAACATTATTGTGGTATTAATAGGCCTTTCCATTCTATCTATTATTTTTTAGTGCGTATAAAAACTATTTTTACGGAAGATTATTTTTCTGTCTCTTGATTAAGACATTGCATCTATGAAATTTGATAAAAAAGCAGTGAGAAAGAGAATACAAATCTGATGTATTACATTTACATGAATTTCTCTACATCGCTGTAACAAATATTTGTTAAAAAATATATGTTTATAATTTATGATAATCGGAATAAACATTTAGTTACTTGCTTACTTATAAGCAGAAGAGAGACAAGGGAATACACCAGGCTAAAATGATAGAGAAATCTTTTAAAAGCTGGTTGCCATGTGATTGAAATCCGATTCTACGCAGGGCCAGGAGTTTACAACTTTCCATGTGAGAAAGGTTTATGTATTTTAAATCTGAAACAAACAAGAAGGAATATCTCAGAAATGGTCAATTCATCGAAAAATTGTGTGTTTTAACGTGGTCTATATTCTCTTGCGGTTTGCCAGTTATACAAAATTCATTCAGAATAAAAAGGTCTTTAGAGCTTAATCCCAAATAATTCAAGATATACATTTTATTTTATGTATAAATATCTTAGGTTTAAGAGATTTTAATCAATGTCGTTAGGTCATTTTTGAGAAAATCAAAATTTTCGAATTTTTTTCCAACTAAAGGGCAGTTGGGGGTGGGCACATTTTCTCTAAAATCTTCTTGTCTCAATCTTGGGAGCAATTGAACTTAAGTATCAAGTTTGGTACTTAGCAGACTTTTCGTTTTTGAGTTAGGCTGCCCCCCACCCACACACACACACACAGAACATTTTTCTAAAAATGGTTTGTATGTTTTTTTGGATTCAAAACATATAATTCGGGGTAAATATGGGTATCGACTTTTTGAGACCAATAAAATACCTTCTCTATACACTATGGACATAGTACGTGTAGAGAAATTAAAACTTAACTTGTTATAAGTGAACAGTGGTATGCTTATTAATTAGAACCCCCAACTTTAAACTTGATTTCCTCGCAAAAAAAAAAAGAATACTTTATCTTCTTAGTACATACATAATACTTAATTAGAGAAGTGTTACTTTGAGCCCAAAAATTCGATACCGAGATTTCACTGGAAATATACGTTTTAGCTTCCCTGCATAAAAAACTGTGTATCTAGGTGTGTCTGTGAACACGAAAAGTCTATAAAGAAAACAAAATTGATGTATAAGTGTAGTATCTTTCAAACTACGATACAAAGGCTTTGAGGAAATCATCTGACCCTAAACTAACTTTTACACGGAAAACATTTCGAAAATTATGATTTTCTCTAAAATGGCTACCGGTTTCAATTAAAATGCCATTATATGAAAGGTATTATAATAACAAATAAAATGTATATCTTGAAATTCCTGGGAATAACTTCTAAAAATTTATATAAAATTCAGAAAAATTCATTCAAAATAAATAACTGGTAAACCGTAAGAAATAGACAAAAACTTACAATACAAAAAGTCTAGAACTCGTTAAATAGTGTTTACCGTTTCAGAGATATTCCCTGTTATTGGATTCAATTACTGGTAACTAATGAAGGTTTGTTTTATCTCTCTTTAATTTTTCTTTAGTTATTCACATAACGACCGCTTTTAAATTATTTAACTATAGCTTTTGCTTAGTGTATTCCCTTATTTCCCTTTGCATAGAAGGAAGCAAATAATAAGTCAATTACTACTAATGCTTGTGTGGATTAGCATGATGTGGATCAGAGGTTGCAAAACATCACAACTTCATGATCAACATAGATACTACTCGCTACGTACAGAGTGAAACCTGGACGGCGGGGGCAGGGCGGGGGGGGGCACAGTAAACGAAACCACAGAGGCCTTCTTACTACATCATAAAATAGTATCCATGACTGGGAAGGAAGAATTCAACATGTGTTTAGGATTGTGCAGTTTATTTTAATAAAATCTGATGTGTTCGATTCACATGCCTTTCTCTACAACAAATTATTGTTAAAAGCTTATTCTTCTATTTACTTCATGCTAATCGAGAATAAATTATCAAAAGTGCCCTTATTACTTGCTAGATCACTGTTTTTCAACTATAAATTTTGGTCATGAAGGTGGTCATTCTATTTTATGTTTTATAGTGATATTTAACGGTCAGACACTGACCTTATTCTAAATTTTAGGAGAATTTGGGGGCCTCAAAACATGTATTTCTTGTGAAATTTCGGTGGCGAATTTTTGGATGGAATAAAACGCCTACTCTCCTACTATGTATGTGATACATACGTGTTAAACAAAGTAAAATACAGATATTGCGGTTACAGAATTGTTTTATATTAATTATTTATTGATTAATAGCAGTAACATGTATAATATTTTATTTTATTAGGATAATATAATATTAGATACATTAAGGTTAGGAAGAGGCACCGCTGGCATAGCAGCGGTTAAGATATTGTTGCTGGTTTTCAGTAATAATTAGATAGAACTGAGTTGGACGTTTAATTTAGATTTTATATAATTCAATAATGTGTCTGTCTGTCTATTTATCCTTTTCTATCTATCCTTATCTACTTATCTTAATCTATGTATCCTCCTAATCTATCTATCTAGCCTTATATATCTAATCTTATCTACATATCCATCTAAATCTATCTAATCTAATCTATATATCTACTTTTATATGTGTATCTAAATTTATCTAATGTTATATGTCTATCTTTATTTATATAATATATATTTATCTAATCTATCTAAATTTATCTAATATGTCTATCTAATCTTAACTAAATTTATTTAATCTATCTAATATTATCTATCTTAATTTGTCTAATCTATCTAAAGTATATTTTTTGGTAGATAAAGTAGAAAGTTTGAGATCATAGATCTGATATAGACTAAGGAATCATGGCGTAAAACCATGGATGTTTTTATTTTTATTTTATATTGGTGTTCGTACGCACCAAAATGCAGAACTAAGTTGCCAAAATATTCAAAAACATTTGTGTGAAAACGCGTTTCTTGATTAATAATAGGAAAATGTGTAGATAAACTTTGTTTTATCTATGTAGTACTCCACTTTGTTAACAGAGAAGATTTGCAAACGGCGAAAACAAAACGTTTATGGTGTACTGTTTCAAGTTTTCTAATAGTATGATAACTCTTGATTTAAGCCTCAGGTCTTCCGAAGTTTTTCCTCCATGTTTACTTACCAAATAAACGACATTGCAGTGTTTTCTCTTTGTATTACTGGTTATCGTATCAGACTGTTTGGCTGTAAATTTGGATTACTTTTGATTTACTACAATCCAGTCAAGAGGCTTAGCCCGGGCTGTTAGACTTTATGGTGAAAAGAAAATACTGAGACATTGCCGAAGTATTTAGTTCCATTTCAGCGGACGGAAGCGTCTCAACACTTTCTGATCTTCAAAAATATTTTATTCAGAAGAGGTCACAAGGAAGACTGTATAAACAGTTAATAGTATCTCTTAGTTATTCATTTGTTTTTTACACAAGGCCTGTGTAGGGCTGGAATCCTACCGGAAAACATGCGAGTCAGTTGAGGAATTCAATGGTAGACCGGGAGATCCGTGGTTCAAATCCTGGCTGTGGCATTGAATTTTCAGTCTGACTCTACCTATCCAACTCCTGTCCTATACACGGCTTGTATGAAAAAACAATTAAATCAATACTAATTGACCATAATAGTTTGATAAGCTATGAATCCTAGGACTTAAAGTACTTAAAACATTGTAAGTCGCCATTAGGGTTGTCATCTCAAATAATTTGAGATCCCCTTGTGGTTTGCGAGTCAGTTGAGAAATTCAATGCTATACCGGCATGTTGGCATTGTAATTTAGTGGCAGAGCAACCGGCTAGAGGCCGGGAGATCCGTGGTTCGAATCCCAGGTGAGCCTTTGAGTTTTTCAGTGTGACTCTACCCATTCAACATCCTTGAGTTATGCTAGGGTACTGCGTCCTCGGTAAATAAAGGGTTATCTGTCTTGACAAAACTTTTCCACTTATGCTGAAGAAAATACTAGATAGTACTACTGGTATTTTGGGCTTGGAATTCCCCTTTATAAAAGAAAACTTAAAGAGCAATTGCAAAGTTTAATTTTTTTTTCAAAATATTTTAACTCAGAGTTAAATCACACTTATGTTTATTTTCTCGAGCATGTATGTACATGCAATGTACAAAGTAGGTGGAGAAGGTATTGTGTTTTGGACTTCCCTGAGTCCAAAAAGGACATTTTTAGAAAAAGGTCTGTAGCATAGCTCAAAAGCGAAAACACTATTTGTGTTTACCTACTATCTTCCGAAGACAGGACACGAAGATTTTCAAGAAAATCCCACCACTTAAAACTACCTTTTACTTGGAAAAAAAATCGATTTTTACTTCTCTACACGTACTATGTACATTATGTATAGACAAGGTATTGTATTGCACCCAAAAATTCGATACCAAGATCTTACCGGAAATAGATGTTTTGGGTCCCCCTGAATCCCAAAAAAGCATTTTTGGAAAAAGGTCCGTGTGTGTGCGTGTGTTCAAAAACGAAAATACCGTTGAATACCAGTATTTAAGTTTGGTATCTTCCAAGGATGCGGCACGAAGATTTTCAAGAAAAACCCCTCACACCCAACTACTCTTTACATGGAACTTTTTTCGAAATTTTTGATTTTCTTAAAAATGGCTCTGACGATTTTGTTTAAAATATCGTATACTAAAGATATTTACGTGACAAATAAAATATATCTTGAATTTTCTGAGAATAGCCTCTTAAGACTACTTTATTCTGGATGAATTTATCGGAATTTTTCATAACTGTTAAACCGTAAGAGATGGGCAAAAGCTTAACACACACAAAATGTAGAGCTCATTAAAACACTTTATGCTATATATATTTTTTTCATGGAGTTAATCGTTTTTTTTTTTTTTTTTTTTTTTTTTATACACATATTCCTTGTTTTAGTTTTCAGCCTGTCCATACAAAATACAAACAAAGAAACTTCAGTCACATAGCAACCAGCTTTTGATTATTAGTTTAGCCTATAGTACTCCCTTATTTCCCTTCTGCTTACAAGGAAGCAAGTAATAAGACTATTTGTGCTGTTTTTCTCGATTAACATGAAGTAAATAGAAGCTCAAGCTTTTTAACAATAATTTGTTGCAGAGAAGTAGAGAAAGTCATGTGAATGGAACACATCAGATTTTTTTTTCTCAGATATGACTCCGTCAATTTTGATTAAAATATTGCATATTAAAGCTATTTACATCAAACATAAGATGTATGTTTGAATTTTATGGGAATAGCTTCTGAAGACCTGTTTTATTCTGGATGAATTTTTCATAGCTGGTAAACCATAAGAGATGGAGAGAAAAACACATGTTACATACATTTGTGTTGCAGAGTTGACCGTTTTCCTTGTTATTGGTTTCAATTTTAAACTACTAATCTTCTCACCTTTGGCTTCCCCTCTTTTTTGTTTTTCTGAAAATGCAAAGCGAACGGTACTTCAATTGTTTCACATATGCAACAGCTTTCTAAAGATTTGACTATCGCTTTATCCTAGTGTGTTCTCTTATTTATTTTCTGCTTATAAGGAACTAAGTAGTAATATTTATCTGGTTCAGCTTGATGTAGATAGAAGAATAATGTTTTGTAAGAATAGTACAGGTAGTAAAGGCCCTGTGTATGCAACACATCAGGCAACAATGATGCCTACATATTGTTGCTACATCAAAATTCCCGCCAGAAACTCGTCAACTGGAGCCACTAAGCTGGTTGAAATAAGACATTACTGCCATAATCGATAATCAATAGAAGAGCTTTGCATGTAAACAATCATAATTTAGTCTCAAAAGAAGTGGAGAGTGAAAATAACAGTGATTGGGAACTAAACTTTAAGATACTGTGTATATATGAACAGCCAGTAAAATATGAAATTACCTCACACGCAAGATTTTAGTGATCGTACATTTCATCGAATTTCCGCTCAGCGCTCCATTGCTTACCAGCAGTTTGCTTCATGTTTCTCCTTTGACCTGGACGTTCCACTTACGTTATTCGCTTATGTGACTTTCTCCGTTTTATCATAGCCATCACTCACATTGCGTTCCTCTTTCGGTCGTCTAGATTTTTACTTTCTCTACACGTGCAGTGTACATAGTGTATAGAGAAGGTATTGTAATTCAATACCGAAATTTTACCGGAAGTACATGTTTTAGGTCCCCCTGAATTTAAAAAAAAATAATTTTTTGAAAAAAGTCCGTGTGTATGTGTGTGCGTACTGTGAACATCTCTACCACTGAGCTACCATGGTAACATACCTCTAGCTATTTACTATCCAAAGACTCTGACCAAAGAATAATATTGTTCTGTTGCAAAAATCTCATTCAAAAGCTGTTAGTTCATTTATAACAATAATTGGAGCATTGTAATATGACAATTTTCTTTAACATACCTTTGGGAGGCAGTTTACAAAGTTTTAAATATATAATGAAAAATTTCATCGTGTGGAATATTTTGATTATGGAAAAGTAAAAAAAATCTGATGTGTTTCACCCACATGACTTTCTCTAGCTGTTCTACAAACTTCTTGCATACCTTTATTCTTTTATCTGCACCTTGCTAATCGAAGTACTCATTAGCACAATGTTCTTATTTCTTAGTTCCTTATCAGTAGGAAAAAACTAAGGGAATACACTAGGCTAAACAGATAGTCAAATGTTTTAAAAGCTGTCGTTATGCGATTGCCATTACAAAGCTTTTCTTTTCTTGGCCAGGAGTAGAACAAAAGAAAAACGGACACTCCCGTATGAGATAAGTATAAGTACTTCACAACTGAAACTAACAACAATGAATACAACGAAAATGGTAAGCTCCACGAAAAAAATGTATATGACATAACTTGTGTTTTTTAACAAGACCTATCTCTATCTCTTACGGTTTACTAGTTATGCCAAATTAAGCAAAATTCATCCAGAATAAACAGGTCTTTAGAAGCTATTCCCAGAAAGTTCAAGATATAAATTTTATTTGTCAGATAAATATCATTAATATACGGTATTTTAATCAAAATCGTTAGAGCCATTTTTTTGAAAATCAAACTTTTCGAAAAAAGTTCCATGTAAAGGGTAGTTTAGGGTGGGGGATTTTTCTCAAAATCTTTGTGTCGCATCCCTAGAAGGTACTAAACTTAAATACCAAGTTTGGTATTTTAGCTAGCTTTCGTTTTTGAGTTATCGTGTTCACAGGCACATGGACACGCACACACGGACCTTTTGTCTGAAAATGCTTTTTTTTTATACAGGAGGTCCTAAAACATGTTTTTTCCGGTGAAATCTCGGTATCGAATTTCTGGGTGGAATACAATACTTCTCAATCATGTGGAATACATTATACATGCGGGGCTAGAGGAAGTAATAAGGTTTATACCTTCATTTAATTGGTAATTGAAGTGTGCCAAGTGCAAAATACTAACAATATATGTTTTTAAAGTTTGAAATTTACATTATTTATTATTAAACAAAATAGATTTAAAATTTTTTGCAATTTTTGATCAAATTCGGCAGATCCATCACCTTAACGGCCTTTGCAAATGACCATTATTCTACTTTTCCCTTTATTCGTTTCAGGTTTTATGAGCATTGGTTCTGAAATTTCAACAAGGAGTACAAGAGTTATTAGCGTTTTACTATTGAACACCCCATATTTTACTTTCTCTTCACGCACTTACTGTATACATAGTATGCAGAGAATTCGTTATTTCAATTAAAATGTATGTTTTGAGGTCCCTGATTCCAAAAAAACCTATAAAGAAAAACTTGCGGTATCTGTATGTCTGTCAGTAGACAGCATAATTCAAAAACCAAAAGAGCATTAAACACTGAACTTGGTCTTTATGTTTAGTATGAATGAATGAATAAGTGTATTTATTGACATAGCAATATCATACATAGAATTTCAACAATCGCACGGGTCCACAGACCGTACGTGCTTTTGTAATACACATTACAAGCAATATTAAAACAACAACAAAGAATTAAAAGAGTAAACACGAAAATAAAAAGACAAAGGAAATACACAGTCCAAAGCATTATAAAACAACAATAAAGAATTAAGAGTGAACCCGAAAATAAAAATACAAAGATAATCAAATATAACAATTTAAATTTACAGCACAGAGTACACCTTCATAAATGTACCCTGTTTTCCTGCCCCACCATCCAAATGTCTCCCATCCCAATGGTTTACAACCCTTTCTTTAATTTTGATGCCCACGTCGAATTACCTTCCATTCGCAACTGTTCACGGTAGCAGACTGCCCTAATTAGAGATTGGTTTCCGTGAACGATACTCATCCAATATTTAACTGCTCTGATTTTGCACTCTATCGTTTCACTATGTGCCCCGAATTCCCTCATTATTCTGCAGTTTGCCGTACCCCTCCCCACACCCAGAATTCCTTTCAAAAATTGGGTCCTCACTTGATCCAGATTCCCTGTTTGTTCCCACCCCCATATTTCTCCTCCTAATGACATCGTGGATCCACTGTCGCTCCGTATACTGTTTCCATTAAGGTTATGGATATATTCGGTATTCTATAGCGTATCCGGAGAGCTTCCGTCGCTTTCACCCTTGCCTTGTGTTTCGTAATGTCAATGTGTTTTGTCCATTTTCCGTTCATTGTGAATGTGAGTCCTAAGTACACAAAAGATTTAACATTGTCCAGTATCTGTCCTGC
Source organism: Hymenopus coronatus (assembly GCA_030762935.1). NCBI lineage: Eukaryota > Metazoa > Arthropoda > Insecta > Mantodea > Hymenopodidae > Hymenopus > Hymenopus coronatus. The sequence continues at coordinate 43,050,025 of CM060884.1, forward strand.
GTATGTCCAAGTCTCCTCCCTGCTATAAACACAACCCTTTTTGAAAGTCATTGCCTTAGTCTTATTCACATTAACTGTAAGCAGCCATTCATCGCAATAATTCTTAAGTTTGTCCAGTCCTCGTTGCAATCCGTTTACTGTCGTAGAGCACAATACTAAATCGTCTGCGTATAAAAGTGTTGGGATCTGCAAATCCGCTACTACTGGTGCTTGGATATTCTCTGCTATCATTGTATCAGTAATATCATCCACAAAGAGATTAAATAGCAAGGGAGATAAAATACAAGCCTGCCTCACTCCGCTATAGCTTCGGCAGCTCTCGGACACTGTTTCTGTCGTACTTCATACAGAATTCGACATTTTGATACATGCCTGCAATGCTCTAACCATTTTACTTGATAACCACTTTCTGCCTAGTTTGTACCATAATGCATTTCGATTGATAGAGTCAAATACCTTCTTAAAGTCCACAAAAGCACAATGAAGCTTTCCACGCTTAATTAACAGTTGCTTCGTCCTTAAAGTGTCTAATATAAAAGCGGCATCTATGGTACTGTGTCCTTCTCTGAAACCCATTTGAAATTTTGAAAGTTTGCCAAATTTAGATTCCCAGTCCTTTATCCGGTTATATAACACTCTACAATCAATTTTCTCCACAATTGGCAAAAGAGTAACCTCCCTATAGTTATCCGGATTTCCAATAGTTCCCTTCCCTTTATAAATGGGATGAATAATGCCCTTTCCCCAACAGGTAGGGTAATTCCCCTCAATAAACAATCTGTTACATATCTTATCTTCAAAGGATGTGAGACGGAGATTTTCAATAAAATCCTCCCATCCTATACCACGCTCTACATTGAAACATATTAGAAGAACTGTATTTCTCAAAAATGCCTCAATTTTGATTGAAATTTAAACATATTTATGTGATACTAAAATGCATATCTTGAATTTTCATGGAGTAGCCTCTGAAGACCTCTTCATTCGGGACGATTTTTATATAACTAGGGAACCGGAAGGGGTAAACAAAAAGTTTCTGCACAAAAAATTTAGGTGTTAATACACATTTAAAGTGAGATAATATTTTTTTGAGTTAACCATTTGCGAGAGATTCCTTGTTATTGATTTTAATTTTAAAATGCCATACTTTTCTGACATTGAAATGTTCCAAATTAGGAGAACGAACTTTAATCACACCCCAACCAGGTTTAAAAAGATTTGGCAATCGTTTAAGCCTAGTATATTCCCTTATTTCCCTTCTACCTACAAGGGACTAACTAATAAATCAATTTCTGCTAATATTTACTTCTGTTAGTATGAACTAGATAGAAAAATGAACTTTTTAAAGATAAAAGGCCCTGTTTTTCAACCTCCGATAAGCTATAAATAAAAGACAAATTCATAGAAAAATAATTATTTTATTACTAAAGGTTTTGTACATTTATAGTTACTTTTCAACTTAATCTTCGAAAAAATTGAGACATTTATCGTACCTTTGAACAAGCTTTGCTATACCCGCTTCGAAAAATGTTGCCGCCAATGATGTAGTCCGGATCTACTATCAATGCAGAACGTTTGTGGAGAGCCATTCACATCAAACGAAGAGAAATGCTGCCTTCAGGAATTGTGTTGATTCATGACAACTCTGGTCCTCACACTACTGGCACAACCCATCGACTCCCTGAACATCCGCCGTACAGTCCTGACCTGGCACCCAGCGCTTTCACCTTTTCCCTGAACTGAAGACGTGGCTAGGAGAGTAGCATTTTCAAAACGACTACAATTCTCATTAGAAATCATTGGCGGCAACATTTTTTAAGCGGGTATTGCAAAGCTTGTGCAAAGGTGCGATAAATGTCTGATTTTTTTTTGGGTGATTATGTTGAAAAGGAACCTTAACTGTACAAACCTTTTAGTAATAAAATAATTGTTTTCTATGAACTTGTCTTTTATTTATAGCCTATCGGAGGTTGAAAAAAAACAGCCCTCGTATTACAACAATGTAGACAAAGTAATGTTAATAGAAAACATCAGATCTTTTCATTAAACGTGTGTTCGCTAGTCCTCATAACCTTAAATTATACCGAGCTAGTTGGCGCAGCGCTAACATGTGTCACTCGCATTTACTGGAACCTATTACACCTAACCTCAAAAACTAACTTCTATCCACTGAAAGCCAGCGGAAAATGTGCTGGAAACCAGCACTCAACTAATATATTAAGCTATATATACTAAGTTTCTACTAGTTTAAGTTCATTAATTCCTCAAAAGGACTTTTATTATATATTTTTATTATTGTTAATATTGAGATTATTATTATTGTTATTATTATTACTATATTCATTTGTCATCTCACTATGTTTATTCAAAATATTAAATAAATCAATTTAACCTTTTAGTTGATAACTACTTCATTTCTGTAGTTTATAAATTTACTATAATGCATTTTTACTTTCTCTATACGCACTCTGTACATAGTGTATAGAGAAGCTATTGTACTCCACCCAGAAATTTGATCCCGAGATTTCACCGGAAATATTTGTTTTAGGTTCCCCTATATTAAAAAAAAATCTGATGTGTACCATTCACATGACTTTCTCCATATCCCTGCAACAAATAATTCTTAAAAAGCTTATATTTCTATTTACTTTATGTTATCAGAAAAAAATAGCAGAAATAGTCTTATTACTCGCTTCCTTGTAAGTAGAAGCGAAATAAGGGACAACCGTAGGTTAAAGTGATAGTCTAAAGCTGGTTGCTATGTCAATCAAGTTCCTTTGTTTATATGGATAGGAGTTGACAAGTTCCTGTATGAGAAAAGTATGCGTTTTTCATAGCAGAAACCAAAAATAAGGAATGTCACAAAAACGACGAACTACACGAAGAAAATGTATCTAACATAAATTGTGTGTTTTAAAGTGCTCTACATTTTTTGTGTTGTAAGTTTTTGTCCATCTCTTACGGTTTAGCAGTCATTCAAAATTTAGTAAAATTCATCCAGAATAAACTACTCTTCAGAGGCTATTCCCAGAAAATTCAAGATACACATTTCATTTGTCAGGTAAATATGTTTAATCAAAATCGTTAGAGCCCTTTTTGAGAAAATCAAAATTTTTGAAAAAAGTTCCATGTAAAGGGTAGTTGGGGGTGGGGGGGATTTTTCTGAAAATCTTCGTGTTGCATCCCTGGAAGATACTAAACTTAAATACCAAGTTTGGTATTTTACCGACTTTTAGTTTTTGAGTGAAGTGCAATACTTTCTCTATACACTATGTACATAGTGCGTATGGAGAAAGTAAAACTATGTGCATAGTGTATAGAGAAGGTATTGCATTCCACCAAAAAATTCGATACTGAGATTTCACCGGAAATATATGTTTTAGGGTCCCCTATATTCAAAAAAAGCATTTTCACAAAAAGGTCCCTGTGTATCCGTGTGTCCGTGTGTCTTTGAACACAATAACTCAAAAACGAAAAGTCGGTAAAATACCAAACTTGGTATTTAAGTTTAGTATCTTCCAGGGATGCGACACGAAGATTTTTAGAAAAATTCCCCCACCCCCAACTACCCTTTACATGGAACATTTTTCGAAAATTTTGATTTTCTCAAAAATGGCTCTAACGATTTTTATTAAAATTTCGTGTATTAAAGATGTTTACCTGGCAAATAAAATGTATATCTTGAATTTTCTGGGAATAGCCTCTGAAGAGTAGTTTATTCTGGATGAATTTTACTAAATTTTGAATGACTGCTAAACCGTAAGAGATGGACAAAAACTTAGGACACAAAAAAATGTAGAGCACATTAAAACACACAATTTATGTTATTATACATTTTGTTCGTGGATTTGATTGTTTTTTTTTTAGATATTCCTTGTTTTTGGTTTCAGCTATAAAAAAACTTATACTTTTCTCATGAACTCGGATCCATACAAACAAAGAAACTTCAGTTACATAGCAACCAGCTTTTGACTATCAGTTTAACCTATGGTACACCCTTATTTCGCTTCTACCAACAAGGAAGTAAGTAATAAGACTATTTCTACTAATTTTTTCTCGATTAGATGAAGTAAATAGAATAATTTGTTGCAGAGATGTAGAGAAAGTCATGTGAATGGAACACATCAGATTTTTTTAATAACTCGCCTACTTTACATATATATTTACTTTTAGTTCTTAAGTACGGTAGAGTTAAATAAACATTAAATCCTATACAATGAAAGTCAGAGGATTAGATACTCTCACTGTTCAGGAGAACAGGCTGTTCTACTCTGCCTGTGAAAGGATTTCCAAATCTGTGTTACCTTTAAGTGCAAACGTTTAAATATTTAATGTGGAATAGATTTCCCCTTGCTGCGGTTCTGTTTCCCAAGCGGAGTTTCTTACAGCTACAAGATTTAGTTAGCGCCTCCAGACAAGAGACGTGAGAAATACTTTCCTTTCACGAGAAATTCATTATTATAGTTAGAAGACTTAAGGCCTCGTTCCGTAGCCTTTACTGGGTAAGGGATTACCCAAGAGCTAGTTAAGGGGAGAAGCCTCCTTGGAGAACCCATGTTTACACCCCTTCAGTACATTTGTTTCCCGCTGCAGAGTAAATTATTCCCGCAGTCTCTGCAAAACCTCCAAACTATGCTGCTTAAACGGGAATTGCTGTATCGCAGCGCCCTCAGGGATTAGGCTCCAAGTGACAGTGATGGCCTATTTGTTGTTGCTAAGTCATCATATGCTTAAACACTTTCCGATCAGTTTATGATCGAGGGAAACACACTCCTACAACGAGTGTGTCTGGGTAATATTTAGCTGAGATATAAACCCAAGATCCATAATGTAACTAGTACATTGGCAACCTATTAAAGTAAGAGGTTCGACTTCAGGTTTTATTTTTAATTATTCCATTATTCTGATATAAGAAATTCGAATAAGTATATATAGGTATATACAAATACACACAAACATGCCGTTTCAAAACGACACTAAACGAAGATAGCAGTCGATTAGCTTACATTTTGACTCATCCGAAACTTGATGTCGTAACTTTCAAACTCTTTTATTTAAAGTTTTATGTGTGTTTAAAAATCGCACACATTTGGGATTAGGCAATGAAGGAACAACGGTTGTCATAAGCCACGCCCACATGCTACGTTTTCCATTAATAACGTGACATGTCCTCCGTCACGCCTATACCTTCGCTACTAACGGGCATCTCTCTGGGAGTGTGCCAGGCACGTGTCATCTGGTTATGTAGGACTGCCTGATTCCATGGTGATTTTATGGCAGTTTTTGTATGTGCCAAATTTAGAGCTGAAAATTATATTCACGTATCACGTACGGTATGACGGTATGACCTCTTCGTTTGGTGTCATTTGAAACGCACTGTTCGAAAATACCATATCCATATTATTCTGCTGGGTAATCTGCTTAGTTACGGTGGGGATAGCATCTTGGGGACAGGTAGCGGTACAGAATCGAAGTTACCAGAGCATTGTTTATAGTTGTGATGTGTTGACAATGCAGTGTGCACGTAGTGGAACTAATAGAAGGGAAATGGGGCAGTGGTTGGCTGGTAGACTGTGATGTTTTCACTAGCAGGCGATTGAGGTTGGGTGAGTGGTAAACTTAAATACCACCGATTTGCGGGAACTAACAGTTGTAATATTTACATATATTCAATTGCTGTTGTGCAATAAGTCATCAGCATCGTTAACCGTTTCATTTTTTCTCAAGATACATAGATTACACAATGCACAGTATACATTTGTAACATCTCAAATGTGAATCGTCTCCGATTTGCACGTAAACAGGCTTTATATTGTGAAAAACTTCGCTCCACATCATAAGCTGTGATTAGCGCAAAACAGAAGAAGAACACTCATCGATTTTTGGTTAAGATACTCCATCAGCAATTAAGCAATAAGCTACATCTCGTAGCTTATTTCGTATTTTACGCATTATTGAAAATCCGACATTTCTTCCCAACACCATCCTCGTCTTTTTATATTTTTTCTTCATACCTTTTAAAACAGGCTTTCATGGTTCGAGGCATTTCAATGTTCAAGGTTTCCAAATATATTACTGTCATAGTTATATCTGCAAAGTTCTTTATGAATTACAAATCTGCTGTGGCGTCCCATTCTATACCGGGCGTGAAAGACCACTTAATTTATCAGACTTGAGGTACTTTTACGTGCCGTAAATCAACGACACGGGACCAACGGCTTTATTTCCTTCCGAAGGAAGCCATGCTACAGAGTTTTACGCCCTCCATCGCCCTCCACCGGGTTTGAATCTCGGGGATATGAAGTTAGCATGGTAACCATTACACCACGGATGGCAACTAGGGCTTACAAGAGAATACCTAGAGCTCGGAAGCCTATCGGGAGTCAACGGCAGGGAACTATAGATTGGAGAACCCGGAAGGAGAGCCAGGCGTGAGGAAGTGGATTTGTGCTCCCTAAAATTCGATATCGAGATTTCATCGGAAATACAAGTTTTGGATCCCCCTGAAACTAAAAAAAGCGTTTTTGGAAAAAGGTCCGTGTGTGTCTGTGGACACACAGCTCAAAAACGAAAAGACCGTTGAATACCAAACTTGGTATTTAAGTTTGGTATCTTCCGGGGATTTTCTCAAAAAATCTCTCTAACGATTTTGATTAAAATATCGTGTATTACAGATATTTATAAATGCGTGTATTTCATATTGAAAATGTAATAAATGCACTAATTTCTAAAAGAAGCCAGTATGTTATATGTTATATTTTCAAAACAGGTCTCAACCGGGTGCTTCTACCTGCCCCGTCATCATCCAGGCGTGCCGAGCCACCGATTATTTAACCTGGGCCCTCCCCATTCTACCTACAGCATTTTTTCGGCCCTGAAATGGAGACTGTTTGGCGGCAGATTGCAACTTGAATCGAACCAAATGAGTTGCATATTACTCGGAATTTGTGTAAACAGTCCGTGAGAGTTGACAGATATAATTGATTTAAAAATCTGATGTGTTCATTCACATGACTTTCTCTATATCTCCGTAAATTATTATTGTTAATAAGCTCATCTTTTATCTATTTCACGCTAATCGAGAAAAATTAGCAGAAATAGTTTTATTTCTTGCTTTATTGTAAGTAGAAGCGAAATAAGGGAGTACCATAGGTTTAAGTGAAAGCCAAAAGCTGGTTACTATGTGACCGATGTTCCTTTGTTTGTATGGTTAGGAGTTGACAAATTCCTGTATGAGAAAAGTATAAGTTTTTCAAAGCTGAAACCAAGAAAAAGGAATATCTCAAAAACGATCAACTCCATGAAAAAAATATATATAACATAAATTGTGTGATTTAACGTGCTCTATATTTTTTGTGAGTTAAGTTTTTGTCCATCTCTTACGGTTTAGTAGCTATGAAAAATTCATCCAGAATAAAGTAGTCTTCAGAGGTTATTCCCAGAAAATTCAAGATATACATTTTATTTGTCAGGTAAATATGTTTAATATACGAAATTTTAATCAAAATCGTTAGAGCCATTTTTGAGAAAATCAAAATTTTCGAAAAAAGTTCCATGTAAAGGGTAGTTGGGGGTGGGGGGATTCTTCTCAAAATCTTCGTGTCGCATCCCTGGAAGATACTAAACTTAAATACCAAGTTTGGTATTTTACTGACTTTTCGTTTTTGAGTTATCGTGTTCACGGACACACACACACACACACACACACACACACACACACACACACAAGACCATTTTGTGAAAATGCTTTTTTTGGATATTGGGGACCCTAAAACATATATTTCCGGTGAAATCTCGGTATCGAATGTACATAGTGCGTATAGAGAAAGTAACAAATTGCTGCAGGAAAGTATGAAATTCTAAGAGTTACATTCGCTCAGTCTTACGGTCGAGTGAAAGGGTTAAAGCATTAAGTCACTGGCTTTAAGTAAGAGAACCTCGTCTTTAATGCTCGTTAGCATAATATCCATGCAAGATTAATAGTAGGTGTGGAGTATCTACACGAGAAGGCCATTACTATTAGAGGTAATTAGTGTTTGGCGTGTGTCCTGGTCAACCGCTGGGACCGTGCTTCTTCACGTTAAATCTGATCATACAAACAGTTTCCCGATTTCCGCCTCACCTGCATAACCCTCTCCTCCTAACAGAATAAATTTACATCGTTTTGCTGAAAACATTACTCAGTTGTTGCGGTTTAGGGCCCTCTCAACTCGCGTAAAACAGTCAGGCTTTTCCCTCCAAAAACAGAAGAATTAAGAGCTTCTAACACCAGCTGAAATTAACTCTTTCTAAGCTATTACATTCTCTAGCACGTATGTACATTGCACATAGAGTATGTATTATATGCTTTGAGGTCCCCTGTATAAAACAAAATCTGATGTGTTCCATTCACATTGCTTTCTCTGCATCTCTGCAACAAATTATTGTTAAAAAGCTAATGCTTCTATTTACTTCATTCTAATAGAGAAAAAGTTAGCAGAAATAGTCTTTATTATTTGCTTCCTTGTTAGTAGAAGGGAAATATGGGAGTGCCATAGCCTAAATATTTAGTCAAATATTTTAAAAGCTGGTTGCTAAGTAATTGAAGTACCTTTGCTTGTATGGACATGAGTTTACAAATTCCGGCAGGTCCCCATGGCCGCGCTCGCTAAAGCGTCTCGTTTTGGTGTTTTTTTGTTTTTTTTTCTTCTTCCATATTTACATTCCCCCCTGTATGATTACTGCTTTTACTGTTCCTTTTCACAGACATATACACATTGCACAAACATATAACACCCATGCCCAAGGCGGGACTCGAACCCACGATCCCCTGCCCACGAAGCACCAATGCGAAACGCCTTAGCGAGCGTGGCCATAGGGACCGGCAGGTGTTTCGTGGTGCAGGGGATCGTGGGTTCGAGTCCCGCCTTGGACATGGGTTTGTAAATGTGTATACATGTATATGTAAAAAGAAAACGTTAAATTAATAGATTAACTAATGAAATGTAGGAAACTGGAAAAAAGAGGAATAAGGAATACAGCGCCGGAGTCCTGACAAGCCTCCGAAACTATAATTTTTTTTTAAATTACTTTGTGAGAAAACTATAAGTAAATTAAAGCTGATACTAACAACAAGGAATATCTCAAAAACCGTCAACTCCAGGATAAATATTTATATTACATACATTGTGTGGTTTTTTACGTAAGTTTTAGTTAATACCAGTGCTAGGAATTTCGTAGCAATTTCCTTATGCAGAGTAAGAGCGGCCAGGTTTGGCAATACCATGCAGCGCTTCTTGTGCGAGCAAAGGTCAACGTAGAGTGCAACCCATTACTGCAAAACAGCTATCAAGGTATAACATAGAACCACGTCGGTAGGAAGGAAGGCGATCGAATAACATCTTTGTTCTGCTCAAATATGATCAAAATTAATTTGTTTTACAACAACTAGAGTACGTTTTCTAGCAATGTACTTATTCATGTGCTTGTTTAGAAACCGGTGACATTTCTAGTACACAAGCTGTCAAACGTAGTAATAAAACAGCGTCACAGGAAGGTAATATTGATTGCAAATTTGTTTCGAAAGTTACCTAGAACTATTACATTGTTGCAGTCCAGAGATATGGAGCTGAATTGAATCTGTGTAGCATGTAGAAGGGCTGTCAAGACGGATCTACTAATCTACGATCATCCTACTTGAAATATAGATGAAAATGAAATGAATAGAGGGATCAGTGTGATGTATGCAAGCTGCACTTTTAGATTTCCACAATTTGCTTGGTGATGCTGAAACGGAATTATTAAAATATTTCAAATATACCTAATCACATCATGCGAAATGAAACGAATTTTTTCGCATAACAAATGATGTTTTCGGAACGTAAAATGAGGTTTTCATTTGAAAGGCTTCAGAAGTATACAGGGTGTTAATGAACAACACCGAAATAATTTGCGAGATTGTGCACGTGACTGATATAAGTAATTTGAGATCGGCGATGCATGGTCCCCGGATAAACATAACGCAGCTACATAGCATTAAACGTGGGGTATCAGATGCTGATAAGTCGGTGTTAAAGCAAAGTAGTTTGAAAAAATGGCTTCTGCCCGAGTATAGAAATATTGCTTTTTAGCAGCTCGTTACTAGCGTTCTCAAGATTTAATGTCGCAAAAATCTGTAAAATCTCGAGCTAATCACTTGACAATACGGCACTGAGCATTCATTAACTACGTTTTTGAGTTATGTAGCTTACTGTGGAGGCGTTTTTAAACTGCTGTGGTGGCTTAATGCGTAACACGGGAAGCTGCTATCCCAAAGGTCACGAGTTCGATTCCTGTCAGAGAGTAGATGTTTTTTATTATTATTTTTTTCATTCCAGACGAATGACGCGATACGTGGCGTATTGGCACTTCAGAAACTTATAGCCGTTACTTTGAGATTTCAATAAACATGCCATTAAGTCTCCTATCTTAAACTACTTATTTAAGTAATCTACATATTCTGTGAAGGTATTTCGATATACGAGATACGTGCAGAAAGTAAGTTCCGTTTGGTAATAAAATTAAACTGTGTACAGATACAGAATAATTATTTATTGCACAAAATTTTACAACTCTTAAACTACTTTTCCGCATAGCTTCAAAAATTTTGCAGGCTTTTGTCATAGCGTGGCACAAGTTTTTCTGTACCTTCTTCATAGAAGTTTGCCGCCTGTGTCTTCAAAAAGTTGGAAAAATTTTCTTTCAGCTCTTCGTCATTGTTGAAGTGTTGACCGCCAAGGAAAGACTTGAGATGTAAGAACAGATGAAAGTCGCTAGGAGCGAGGTCAGGGCTGTACGGAGGATGGTCAAAGACGTCCCAACCAAATCCCTGTAGGAGGTTTTTCGTCACATTTGCAGTGTGTGGTCGTGCGTTGTCGTGAAGAAAAACAACACATTTTGACAGCAATCCTCGGCGCTTATTCTGTATTGCGTGGCGCAATTTCCTAAGTGTCTCGCAATAAACATCTCTGATCATGTGCTTTGGGGAAATTCCATAGCAAGAGCACTAATTGTAAACTTGCGGTTTTCCTGGATCTTGTCATCTATCGCGTGAGCCAGTTCTTCTGTAACCAAAGATGGTCGCCCACTTCGTTCTTCATCATGCACTTCACTACGTCTTTCATTGAACTGTCGGACCCATCTTCTCACCATTGAATCACTCATCGCATTTTGTCCGTAAACTTCGTAAATTTGCCGATAAATTTCTATTTGTTTCACTTTCCTAGCATTCAGAAAATGAACCACAGATCTGATTTCACAAGCGGCGGGATTTTCAATCCACACCGACATTGTAAACAAGCACAACAAAGCGTATGTGGCTGACAGCGATCTCAAAATGGCGCATTTCTTCTCCTTGATATAGAGCGTCTATCGCGCATGTGCGGAATTGCGATCGCAGCGCTGCAGCGGAGATAAATTGAAACGGAACTTACCTTCTGGACGTACCTCGTAATTCAGTAGCACCTATATTTAGTTTTCAGTAATGCAACTGCAGATGAGTAAAGGTTTAGTCTAATTCTTGCTTTCGTTTTTCCCTAATAAGGATCTGAAGATATTTAAGAAATTAATATTATTATTTGGATATTATTTAACATTCGATTAATAGGTATTTCAATTCGTGTTATCAATGTCGGGGTGTCTTCATAATGTACATATTTAGAAATCAGAGTCACCCTTATACATGTAACAGTTTGTATGTTGTACATAATTATCTAAATAGGTGTTTTTATATACGAATATCTTATAAATCATTTTTGTTCCCTTGAAGCAGTAATGTTTACTTGAAAACAGGTTTGTTTACCTCTCTCCATACGTTTTTACTTTCTCTAGCCCCATATGTACAATGTACATAGGGATAGAGAAGTATTGTATTCCACCCAAAAATTCGATACCGAGATTTCACCGGAAATATATGTTTTGGGGTCGCCTGAGTCCGAAAAAAAGCAATTTTAAAAAAAGGTCCGTGTGTGTGTGTCTGAGTGTGTGTGGGCAGCATAGCCCCAAAACGAAAATGACGTCAAATACCAAACTTGGTATTTAGGTGTAGTATCTCACAAGGACGCACCACGAAGATTTTAAAAAAAAAATCCCCCCACCACAAACTACCCTTTACATTGAAAAAAATTCGAAATCTTTGATTTTTTTAAAAATGGCTCTAACGATTTTGATTAAAATCCCGTATATTACAGCTTTTTACATCCGAAATAAAATATATGTATATTATGGGAATAGCTTCTGAAGACCTCTTTATTCTGGGTGAATTTTGCCGAATTTTGCTTAACTGCTAAACCGCAAGAGATAGACAAAATGTGCATCACGACAAAACACACAATTTATGTTATTGGTTTCAATGGTAAAGTACTTAAACTTTTCTCAGAAGGAAGCGTCCGATTTTGTTTTGTTTTATTCCTGGCCAAGGAAAGAAGCGATTTGCAATGACAATCTCATAACGATAGCTTTTAAAACATTTGACTATTACTTTAGCATAGAGTATTCCTTTAGTTCTCTTCTACTTATAAGGAACTAAATAATAAGAACATTATGCTAATGTTTATCTCGATTAACAATGTGTAAAAAGAAGAATGATCTTTTGTAAGAAGTGTGAGTCATGTGAGTGTAACACATTACATTTTTATCAATGACTTGATTTGATTCGGCAAGACGGTCGGTCGCAACCTGTATAAAGAAAGGAGAACTTCCTAGCTCTGGTTAATACCTCTGTTCCTTTTGGTTATTCTAGGGAAACTAAATAGAGATCTGTTGCGGGTAAGGGAGTTTGGTTACCTGAAGGTGGTACACTATTGCAACGAAAGGAATGAGCCATCTTTACTCACGAGAGTGTACAAGGTTATGCTTTGAGGATATGCCATAATGGAATGTGTATCTGCGCAGTCGCTGCCTCTGGCAACGAAGGGGACGCCGTACCTCGGGTTCTCTTCAAAGCGACGGCTGGCTCGTATCCCATTGCAAGGACGAGGAGCAAGGAGGAGGAGGTGATGAAAGGGTTGGCTCAAGGTTTTGCCAAGACCCGAGAGCGAGGAATTAGCTTCCGTTGTATACTGAAATAGGATGCTTTGCTGCTACCTAGCCCCAAAATATATGTACCGTCCTTGTCCTCCATTCCGGACCTCCTTTGCTCGGCACGTTTTATTTATTAAATTTATTTCACATCTGAAGGTACCTAGGCAATACCTTGCTGCCAAGATTTCATTGCCAACTTGAGCAATAAAAATCTACCAGCACTATATTATGTTTTAACAAAGCTTATACTGATATATCTGCAAGAGATGTGCTTCTAAACCGTGCAATATTTGCACCAGAGATAGAAGACAGATGAAGAGAGAGAGAGAGAGAGAGAGAAGGAGAGAAAGAGAGAAATAGAAGACAGGGACTTCAGGTGGTGGTTTTTGCTTTCGTTTTTACGTATAGCAAGTAGGGGAATTACTATATTCCACCCAAATTTCATCGGAAATACACGTTTTGACACTACCTGAATCCAGAAAAAGCATATTTAGGAAACGATCCGAGTATCTAGGTGAGAGGCGAGTGGTCTAACCATTCAGCCACTGTGCGGTCTTTATCCCATCTCAAATATTAAAATATTTATTGCAGTGTAAATTTTTAAGTATCTGTAGTATAAGAATTTTTAAAAATATTCTTCCAATCCTAAGCTTCCCCATACATGAAAAGCTATTTTTGATTTTATGATAATTTTACATACAAATGTGAGGTATATCCTGTTTTTTTACTTTCTCTAGCCCCGTAAGTACAATGTACATAGGGATAGAGAAGTATTGTATTCCATTTAAAAATTCGATGTCGAGATTACACCAAAAATACATTCTTTAGGACCCCCTGAGTAAAAAAAAAAAATGCATTTTCAGAAAAAGGTTCGTGTGTCTGTGTATGTCTGTGGACAACATAGCTAAAAAAATTAAAAGACGGTTGAATACCAAACTTAGTATTTAGGTTTGGTATCTTCCAAGGATGCGACACGAAGATTTTCAAGAAAATCCCCACCCCTAGCTACCCTTTACATGGAAAAATTATCGAAAATTTTTTTTCTTAAAAATGGCTAACGATTTTGATTAAAATACCCCATATTAAAGCCATTTCTATCATAAATAAAATGTATATCTTGACTTTTCTGGGAATAGCTTCTAAACACCTGTTTATTCTGGATGCATTTTGCTTAATTTAGAATAACTAGTAAACCTTAAGAGATAGAAAAAAAACTTACTGTACAGAAAATGTAGATCTCGTCAAAATACACAAGTTATGCCATAAACATTATTTTCGTGAAACTTACCCTTTTAGAGTTATTCCTTGTTATTAGTTTCAGTTGTGAAGTACTTTTCACAGACGGAGGTGTTCGTTTTTCTTTTGTTTTACACCTGGCCAAGCAAAGAGGAGATTTGCAATGACAATCGCATAACGACAGCTTTTAAAACATTTGACTATCACTTTAGCATAGCGTATTCCTTTAATTCCCTTCTACTTATAAGAATTAAGTGATCAGAACTTTCTGAATGTTTATCTCGATTAGCATGGTGTAGAAAGAAAAATAATCTTATGTAAGAAGTTTGTAGAGCAGCTAGAGAAAGTCATGTGAGTGTAACACATCAGATTTTTTTGGCGTTCTTTTCATTCGGTTGCAATTAAATATAATTTTGCGTAGCTGATAAGACATACAAGAGAGATAAATTATTTTCTCCTCCCTCTTTGAAACCTACAATTTTTTATTTCAGTTAATCATTTTGTGAGATGTGCCATTTCCGAAATATTAATTGTTATTGATTTCAATAGGTTTTGAAGATGTCGTGGAAAGAATGTGGAATATCCAGACCAGGGTATACCGAACAATTTTAAATATGTAACTCTGTACAATTCCCTGTATCCTTCCTATTTAGGTGTAATGTTTACCATGTTAACTTTATATATCCAAGTTCACGGTTTCAAATCCGGCGGAGGACGATGGTTTATTTTGGGCGTAAAAATGCTTAACATGGCTTCCTTCGGAGGAGAGTAAAGCCTTTGCTCCCGTAAAAGAACCTCAAGCGTGATAAAAGAGGTCTCAGCAAAATTAAGCGGTCTTTCACGACCAATATAGAAAGGAACGCCGAGAACCACATCAGTTAAAGAGCGTCAATAAATAAAATTCTATTTCATTTCCTATGTACAAATTCGAAATGAAAGGATTTCTGAAGGATATCTTGGTTACCATGGAGTAGTCTAGATAAATAATTTTTTTTAAGAATATCCCATAATAATAATAATAAAAAAAAAATAAAAAAAAAATAAAAAAATAAAAAAATAAAAAAAATAAAATCTGCTTAACTATTATCCTGGCATCTAGAGGCTATACCAGGACAAAGTTGACTCGATTTTATTTTTCCTCCTAACTATTTTATTTATCAAAAGGTTTTTTACATGGTTTTGCAGATACATTTCTTATTCTAATGCTACTGGAAACCAGTAGCTTACAAAATCTACTACTACAGTTCCAAAATATCTACATCTATTTCTACTATTACTCTACTCATGCATATTAATTTCATTCCATCTCTAACTACTTCTATACTACTTTATTAACAGTTTTTACATCAATTATATTCCATCTCTAACTACTTCTATACTACTTTAACAACTTTAAATCAATTACATTCCATCTCTAACTACTTCTATTCTACTTTATTAACATTTTCAAAATCAATTACAATTTCATACTACACTACTCTACTCTACTCTACTCTAATCTAGTTAGTTTAAGTAATAAATGTCTTGATCGGGTACTTTGTCTTATCGGGTAATTCCAACTGGAATCCTTCCTCCTCTCAACTGGAACTGCAGTGGTGTCACCGCCGTCAGGAAAAGAGGTTGGTTCTTCAGCTGCTTAATGTCAATCCGTGAATGTTTATTGGCTCATCTCCTCTTCTTCATCCTCTTCTTGCTGTCTTCTTCTTCTTCTTCCTGCGTCTATACGTCCAGTGGAAATCCAGAAATTTCTTCGTCTATTTATTCTTTGTTCTTCTGCTTGAAAATTGTTCTCGTGTATAATCTCTCTTTCTTCCAATTGTTGTTCTATTGGCTCCTGTGTTTCCCTGGTACGAAGTCTTGTTGTCCAATTTTCTCTATCTTCTCTTACCTCCCTTCTTGTTCTAAAATTTTGAGTCCTTATTTGCCGTTGTTGGCTATATTCTTCCATTACTTTGTCAGATATTGTTAATGCCATTTCTTGTAAAATATTGAAGTCATCTCCATGTCTTAAAATGTCGAAAGTTCTTTTACCTTGTAATCGTCTTCGATTTTCGAATAATATTTCGTCGTATTTTTTACATTCAAACATTGAATGTTCGGGGGTATCTTGTGCTTCGCATTGTTCACACTTGTCGTCTTCTTTTTTATTTATTCTTTTAAAATAAACATTATAAGGCCCATGACCCGTTATATATTGTATACCTCCTCTGGTCGGTTGAATATGTTTTAAATTTAGTCTTTCCTTTATGTTAGGAAAAAAGTCATAAGTCCTTCTTCCTTCCTCTATTCCATCCCATTCTTTTTGCCAAATAGTTATTAATTGTTTTGTCACTTGTCCTCTTGTATTACAAATTGCACCTACTATTTCTTCAGTCTTTTGAAATTGTCCTTTTCTTAACCAAAAATATGCCGCACGTTGTCTAATTAAAAGATCTATCGGCCATATGCCTAAGGTTACCAAAAGAGCCATCGTTGACGTTGTTGTTACTGCTCCAGTCATCCTTAATAAGGCTTGTCGTTGAGTTCTTCTTAATAATGTAACGTTTTTTAATAATTTCACTCGATGTGACCATACTACAGCTCCATATCCTATAATACCAATTAAAAAGCTCATGTGATAAGTTCGAATTGTATTCAATGGTAATTTAAATTTCCTTGTAACTAAACTTTGTAACTTCATCATGACTTTACTAGATTTGCTTCTAACATAATTAATATGTATATCAAAATTCAATTTTTCATCCAAATTTAAACCAAGGTATTTAATTTCTTTTTGCCGCTTTACGTTTACATTATTAAGTTTTATTGTTGGGTCTCTTTTTAGGTTTCCTTTAAATAGCATATACGCCGATTTATGTGGTGCAATTTGTAATTTGGATTCTTTACACCATGTATCCAAACGGTCTAAAGTAATATTTGTCTTTGCTTCTAGTTCGATTCTGCTATCTGCTTCTATTAAAATTAATATGTCGTCAGCATACGCTACTATGTTCAGGGTGTAATTTAGATTGTTTAATTCTTCTAATATTGGTTCCGTTAATATATCCCAAAACAAGGGTCCTAAAACAGAGCCTTGTGGACATCCTTTGGAAATTTGTCTCGTAATCGTCTGATTTTCACCCTGTACATATACTCTTCTGTCTTTACAATAATCTTTCAGTGTGTTATATAGACACTTCGGATAATTTTGTTGCCTCATTGTATTAAATAAGCAAGGCCACCATAAATTATCAAAGGCACCTGCTATGTCTACAAACATTCCTAACACATATTTTTTATTGCTATTTTTTATTGACATTAGTGCTTCGTTTATGGCGTCCTCCGTCGAAAATCCTTTTCTAAAACCAAACTGTTTTGTAGTCAGTCCTTTCAGTAGTCGATATTCACTGATTCTTTTGTACAATAATTTCTCCTGTATTTTTCCTAAAGTATTTAAGAGACATATCGGTCTATAAGTTTTCGGGTTTTTTGGATCTTTATCCTTATCTTTTTTCAAAATAACTACATTAGCTTCTTTCCAACAATATGGAACTCGTCCTAATACTAAACATTCATTAAATAAGTTACATAAATATGGTGCTATTGGTTTTTCTAATTTTTGAATTACTTCTCCACATATGTTATCCGGTCCTGGTGCTTTCTTCTGCTTTAGTTCTCTAATTGCAATTTTCACTTCAGTTACGTCAAATGGGTATACTAAGTTTTGGTTGTTATAATTTTGTTTATATTCCTCTCTTTTTTGTTTATGATGTTCTGTATCGTCTTCTTCCTTGTCTGATGGTAGTATCTTGTTTATTAAATATTGTATGGAATCGGTCCAGCCTGTTGTCAGGGTTCCATCGTCTTTTATTAGTGTTGATATCACCTCTGGTGCCGCTATTTTTTCCATAATAATTTTGTAGGGTACTCCCCACATGTCTTCTTCCAAATTTTCTTTTACAAACTTTTCCCATTTTTCTTGTCTAGTAACTTCTAACAAAACTTTATAACGTTCCTTTAGGTCCCTATATGTATCCAAATGTCTTTCTCTCTCCGTTGCCATAACACTCTTTTGATAATTTTGCCTAGCTTTCCTAACCTTTGTTCTAAGTTTTTGCAATTTTTCATTCCAAATGCTATATTCTCTGGTTTTATTCGTAGTCTTTTTAAATGTTGAGTCCATTGCCTTTTGTATATTTATGGTTAGCTGTTTGGCTTTCTTGTTTACATCGTCTCCCATTTTTTCTGTTTCTGGTATTGTAAAATTTTCCATAAACTTATTCCAGTCTGCATTTTTTATTTGGTATCTTTTTCTTTTATTAAACGTTTGATGTTCGTCTCCATGTCGTCGCGTAATAAGGTCGAAATATATTAAGTTATGGTCACTCGTTGTCAAATTTTGTGCTACTTTCCAATTTTCTATCCTATCGGTTATGTATCCTTTTGCTAGTGTTAAGTCAATATTTTCTTTTGCGTCGGTTCTGTTTTCAAATGTATATGGATTATTTGGTCGATTTAGAATATTTAAGCTGTAATTTGCAATTAGTTCTTCCATTGCCTCTCCTCTCGTATCCGGATGTTTACTCCACCACCATCTTGATTTAGCATTTGCATCCATTGTAAACAACATTGCCTTGCCATTATAGATATCCAAAATATTCCTCATTTTATTTAAATGTATCTCAATTTCGTCCATATATTGAAAATAATGATTACATAATATAAAACTTGTTCCTTTTATTGTTAATTCTACGCAATTTATATATTCGTCGCAATATTGTGAAATTTGTACTACTTGAATGTCCTTATTGATTATTATTATTGTCGCTTTAGCATTATTTCCCTCTAAAATGGTTCTTGCCGTAACAGGCATATGAGCAGGTTTGTTGTTTACAATATAAGGTTCCTGAATGCAAACTACATCAAGTTGTCTGTCGTCTATAAGTTTCCTTATTTCCATCATTACAGTTTTGGATCTTTGAGCGTTTATTTGTCCAAATCTTAATCCACTAGTCTGGTACAGACAGTCTTCTTTTTGGTCCATTGTTTCGTGGTTTAATATATTTTAAATTTCTGTAGTCCCTCCTCATCTTATTCACGGGCTGAAAATCAACCTTGAGTACTTCTTTCTTATCAATTTTCTTCTTTGCCGGAGTTGTATTTGTTCTTGATATTTTTGGCGACTTCGGAATTTTAAATGTGATAACTGATTTATTGTTAATTGGGAAACTTGATTTTTTCACCCAATTTTGTCTATTTAATGGTTGTTGTGGTCTGGTAATAAAGCTTCCTGTGGCACTGGATGTTTGCGGAAAAATCATCATGGTGGGTTTGCTTTCTGTTGTGGTTCTTGCTCCTACACTACTTGTTTTGTCTTGTCTGATATGAACATAACAATTAGGCCATCTCTGCTGGGCATCAAAAACTACTCTTCCGTAGCATTGTACAAAATTTCCATAGATTTCATCCAGGTCAAAATTATCTCCTCTTCTCTCAAAAAGTATTGTTAGTAATGTCCTTAATTTTATTGGATCCGTCGGAATGTTTTTACTATGTAGCTCCATTCTGTCAATAGCATCTGGAACTGGAAACGTTACAGATTTGCCATTTACATGTTGGGTCTTAACTATATGTCTTAATGCTGCTATTAGGGTATTTTTTTCTTCCAGTCGACTCAGTTGCATGGTATGTTCAAATTTGTTATATATGTTTATTGGATCTAACTCTTTTATTACCGTTTGTCCAGTTTGCTGAGGTTTGGCTTGATCAGAATTGTCTTCTTTACTTTCTAATTCTTCTTCTACTACTTCTAATGTATCTATATTTTCTATTATTTTCACTGGTTTTTGTTCTATTTTAACTTCTGGTTTTTTGTTTTCCTTTATTGGCTGCGGTTTTCTTCTAAAAATGTTAAAGAAGCTAAAACTTGTTGTTTTTGGTTTTACTTCCTCTTCACTTTCCTCCTCTGTTTTTTCGTCGGTTGTCGGTTCATTGTCGGTGCATATTGCATCGTAGTCTACGTGTATTTTTTTCTTCTTAAATACTTTTTGTTTGTTTTCCAAGTGTGTCTCCTCTTCTGATTCTGGTGTCATATATCCATTATTTATCTCCACTTTTACTATCTCGTCAGTCTGTGTTGATGTGTCACAGGTGTCAACTTTACTTAATTTTGCTCTATATGATTCAGCACGTCGTTTGTTTCGTCTTACTCTACTCGGATTATTTTTATTTCTTATCCTCGTCTTGTTTAATTTTACAATTTCTTTATCCATAATCGATTCGGTTTATTAATCGTTCCCAAAACATCGCGTATGTGGGACAATGCTGTTTATCTTTGCAGGTTACAATTTTGCCCAAAACTTGGTTCCTCTTTTTACTGCTACATGGTATGCATATAGCAGGTTGGTCTTTCTTTCCACAGTCTTTTTTATTGTGGTCCTGTTCTCCACAATGTGCACATACTATTTTCTCGTTCCGGCAGTATTTTGCCACATGTCCTAATTGTTGACACTTCATGCATCGAGCTACAACAGTGTAATCTTTGGCATGAATTGCTTGGAAGCCTATATATATTCTTCCTTTCTGTATCATTAGTGCTCTTAATTGGGGTGATGCTTCAATTACATGATGCACAAATCTTTTTTCCCTTGGTCCTGTACGAAATTTGAAATTTATGCTTTTATTAAAGTCTTCCCAGGACATGCTATCTTTAAAGTTTTGTGCATACATGTTTGTTTTTAGGTCCTCCTCTTTTTCTGTGGTCAGTACATCATATAGTATTACCAAAGGTTTCCTTTTCTTTATTTCCTCTATTTTGATTTCTTTATCCTTTAAGCTGTTACTAATAATAATTTTTTGTATGTCTTCTTTTGAGTCTGTTTCTACAATAAGTGCTGATTCAGTTGTTCTGATATTATTTACCTTAATATTTTCTTTTGTTGGATTCAAGTTTCGTGTCACGATTTCTTGTATCTCTCTTACTGTTTTGCCTTTTGTTGATTTGATGATTACAGCATGCTTTTGTTTCTGCATGGCTTTGTGTAGTTTTTCAGCATTTTCGCTTACTTTTGGCTTCATTGCCACTTGGGCATATGAAATTTTTGGTGTTTGTACTTGTTGTTTCAACATTTTGTTTTCTGTCTCTAGCTTTACATTTTCTATTTGAAGTTGTTGGTAAGATTCCATGACCTTACCAAGCAACTCAAACAGTTTTGTTTTGCATTTTACTGAGAGCTTCTCTCCTCCTATAATGGTGTTCATTAATGTTGATGCCTTATTTACGTCAAAAACATCCTCCTCCATTATTATCTCTTCCTCTTCCATTTTTGATGGTTCTCCTTTAGTAGGAGAACGAGCCAAATTTTTACTCGGTGTAAACACCGCTTCTTCCTCCTCCTTCTTCTTCCCTTTTTCCCTAAACATTCTTTATGCTCCTCTTCGCCTATAACGTCTAAAATAATAGTAAAAATAATAACAACAATGCATTAGCAGTCAATAATCTCCGCACGTGTGTGAGCGACTTGGTTCCAGTCATATAGAAATTGTTGCCGGGTTCTTTGCATAGTTCCACTGCCTTTGTCGCACGTGTTCGGGAATTTAACATGACGTGCAGCGGCACTATCTCAAAGCCTTGCAATACTACACCTGAGCGCAGAGCACGTGTTCTAGAACATTAACTTTTTTAGGAAATGTTTGCTCACGTATTCGACGGTATAGCAAGGTGGGGTCAATCCAGGCAAGTTCAATTTCGACTGTAAGTTCTGAGTGTGCAGTTGCATGAGATAGACAGA
Source organism: Hymenopus coronatus (assembly GCA_030762935.1). NCBI lineage: Eukaryota > Metazoa > Arthropoda > Insecta > Mantodea > Hymenopodidae > Hymenopus > Hymenopus coronatus. The sequence continues at coordinate 43,072,068 of CM060884.1, forward strand.
TAGACAGAGATAGATAGGGAGATAGAGAGAGAGAGAGAGAGAGAGAGAGAGCACTCAAATGTATACGAGGATATATTTCATTTTGAAGAATTATATATGAGTCAATTAACTATCTAAGAAATCTGCATATTCATAACTTCAATATCACTGATACCCGACCAATTATACTTTCTCTATACCTACTATGTACATAGTGTATAGAGAAGGTATTTCACTCCACCCAAAAATTCGATACCGAGATTTCACCGGAAATATATGTTTTGAGACCCCCTGAATCCAAAAAAACAAACATTTTTACAAAAAGGTCCATTTTTGTGTGTGTGCGTATTTTCTCAAAAATGGCTCTAACAATGTTTGATAAATATCGTATATTAAAGATATTTACGTAACAAATAAAATGTATATCTTGAATTTTCTTGGAATAGCCTCTGAAAACTACTTTATTCTGGATGAATTTTATGGAATTTTGCATAACTACTAAACCGTAAGAAATGGACAAAACCTTACCACACAAAAAATGTTGGGTACGTTAAAACACACAGTGTTATATACTTTTTTTTTTTTTCGTGGAGTTTATTGTTTCCGAGATATTCCTTGCTTTTGGTTTCTGCTTTAAAAAGCTTCTACTTTTCTCATACAGGAATTTGTCAACTCTTGTCCATACAAAGGAACTTCAGTGACATAGCAACCAGCTTGACCATCACTATAGCCTATGGTACTCCCTTATTTCGATTCTACTTACAAGGAAGCAAGTAAAATACTATGTTTTCTAATTTTTTCTAGGTTATTATGAATTAAATAGAAGGATAAGATTTTTAACAATAATTTGTTGCAGAGATGTAGAGGAAAGTCATGTGAATGGAACACATCAGATTTTTTATAAAATCACCACCAAGATTAGCAGAAGGACGGACGAAATTATCCTCGGTCATGGAAGCACAGATCTAATTCGTATATGTATTCATGAAGCTAGAACGAACATAATATAATTAACCTCTCCACCTGATTAGTTTGAAAGTTTCGGTCCAGTATTAAGGCAATAAGGGACTAATTTCCACAGCCTTGGATATAGGAAATCTAATATAATACGGGTCACCTGTCATTATTTTATTTTAAATAAAGTGGCGAGACTAAATTTAATATTCTTAAACTATAGCGATTCAGAATAGTTATATTTTATAATTATTAAAATACTTATTGAGAAGTATGATTTGAACAACGTTTCTTCCATGACTGCATTTTCTTTACGGTGCACACCAGTCTCAAACGATGAGCGCTCCCAGTGGATGTAATAACACTTAAAATTCAAATTAAGCACTTTATTTTGAAATATTAAATATAATGCTGTTTAAATGTGCTTTGATAATATGTGTGAAAGAAATATTAAATGATAAATCTTGACTTATTAAACTTTGAACATTAATTTGGAATATAAGAATAATTATAGAAAATAAAATTGTTATTACAACATTATAATAAAAAAAATCTGTCGTGTTCCATTCACATGACAAAAAATTAATGTTAAAAAGCTCATGCTTCTATTTACTTCATGCTATTCGAGAAAAAAATATAGCAGAAATAGTGTTATTACTTGCTTCCTTGTAAGTAGAAGCGAAATAAGGGAGTACTATAGGTTAAACTGATAGACAAAAGCTGGTTGCTATGTGATTGAAGTTTATATGGACAGGAGTTGACAAATTCCTATATTCCTATATGAGAAAACTTAAGTTTTTCATAGCTAAAACAAAAAACAATGAATATCTCAAAAGCGATCTACTCCACGAAATAAATGTATATAAACTGTGTGTTTTAACGTGGTCTGCATGCTTTTTATGTAGTAAGTTTTTACCTAAGTCTTACGGTTTAGCAGTCGTGCAAAATTCCGTAAAATTCGTCCAGAATAAAGTATTCTTCAGAGGTTATTCCCAGAAAATTCAAGATATACATTTTATTTCTCTGTAAATATCTTTAATATGTGATATTTTAATCAAAATGGTTACAGCCGTTTTTGTGAAAATCAATATTTTCGGAAAAAATTCCATGTAAAAGGTAGTTTAGGTGGGGGGATTTTTTTCAAAACCTTCGTGTCGACTCCCTGGAAGATACTAATTAAATACAACTCTTCGTTTTTGAGTTATCGTGTTCACGGGCACACACATACACACGGACTTTTTTGTGAAAATGCTTTTCTTGGATATTAGGGACCCTAAAACATATATTTCCGGTGAAATCTCGGTATCGAATTTTTGGGTTGAGTGCAATATCTTCTCTATACACTATGCACATAGTGCGTGTAGAGAAAGTAAAAAACATATATATTATATAAATTGTGTGTTTTAACGTGATTATTTTTTCTATTGTGTAAGTTTTTATCTAACTCTTACGGTTCAGCAGTTATGCAAATTTCTGTAAAATTCATCCAGAGTAATGTAGTCTGCAAAGACTATTCCCAGAAAATTCAAGATATGTATATTATTTGTCTGGTAAATATATTTAATATACGATATTTTAATCAAAATCGTTAGAACTATTTTTGAGAAAATAAAATTTTTCGAAAAAAGTTCCATGTAAAGGGTAGTTGGGTTGCGGGGAATTTTCTTGAAAATCTTCGTGTCGCATCCTTGCAGGATACCAAACTTAAATACAAAGTTTTTTATTTAACGGCTTTTTTTTTGGATTCAGGGGGACCGAAAGCATGCATTTCTGGTGAAATATTGGTTTCGAACGTTTGGGTGCATTTCAATACTTTCTCTATACGCTATAAACAACGTTTGGGTGCATTTCAATACTTTCTCTATACGCTATAAACATAGTAAGTGTAGAGAAAGTAAAAATGCATTTAATAATGTATGGTTCCACAATAATTGCTTAACTGAATAGTCAAATCTAACTTTAAAAGTGTAATGCGGTTAATGTTTCGAGCCCCAGACCATTCACTATTTCAGTATTCCATGAGTGAAATAAGATAACACATGGGCTGCTCATTCCTTCTGTATGCGAGGCTGGATCAAGTGACAGTGGCAGTTTTAAACCAGCTTAGTGTTGGAAAAATTACACCAGAATGAACTCCATATGGTGAGTGTTAACATAAAACCTGAAAGTAACACAGATTCTCAATATTTTTTACTGTAATTTCATTAACTAGTGAACCAACCAGTGGAGCAATAAAATTAGTGGCTGAACGCTTTTAGTTTAATGAGAATTCCTAGCAGTCTTACCCTTAACTATTCCGCAATGACCGTGGTACAGACTGGCAAGAAAAATCTGATGTGTTCCATTCACATGACTTTCTCTACATCTCTGCAACAAATTATTGTTAAAATGATGGTTGCTATGTGACTGAAGTTCTGTTGTTTGTACAGACAAGAGTTGACAGACTCCTGTATGAGAAAATTTTTTAAAGTTGAAACCAAAAACAAGGAATATCTCAAAAACGATCAACTCCACGAAATTTTTATATGACATAGATTGTGTGTTTTAATGTGCTCTAACATTTTTGTGTGGTAAGTTTTTGTATATCTCTTACGGTTTAGGAGTTACAGAAAATTCCGTAAAATTCATCTAGGATAAAGTAGTCTTCAGAGGCTATCCCCAGAAAATTCAAGATATAAATTAGTTGTGAGGTAAATATATTTAATATACGATATTTTAATCAAAATCGTTAGCCATTTTTGAGAAAATCAACATTTTCGAAAAAGTTCCATGTAAGGGTAATTGGGGGTGGGTGGATTTTCTTGAAAATCCTCGTATTGCATCTTGCAAGATAACAAACTTAATTACCAAGTTTGGTATTTAACGGCTCTTTTCGTTTTCAAGATACGCACTCATACACGGACCTTCTTCCAGAAATGCTGTGTTTGGATTCAGTGGGGATCCAAAACATGTATTTTGGGTGAAATCTCGGTATTGAATTTTTGAGTGCATTACAATACCTTCTCTATACACTATGTAGAGAAAGTAAAAATTAGAATTCGGGCATTTATTTAGAAAAGATAAAACCTGCCAACTAATACTGACAGAAATTGTTGAGTGGATTTTGGGCTTCAAAGTTTCTCATCTAGCAACACGTAAATAATTGCGAGATAATAAAATCTGATTGTTCTATTCACATATCTTTCTCTACGTGTTATGTAACAATTTACTTCTTGCTAATCAAGATAAACATTACCAGCTCTTATTATTTAGTTTCTTATAAGTAGAAGGGAGTTAAAGGAGTTCCATGGATTAAAACGATGGTTAAACATTTTAAAACCTGGTTGGCATTTTTCTTTACATAACCTGGAATGCAACATTTAAAAATATGATGTGTACCATTAACATGACTTTCTCTTCATCTCTGTAAAAAATTATTGTTAAAAAGCTTATGCCTCTATTTACTTCAGTTTACTCGAGAACAAATTAGCAGAAATAGTATTATTACTTGTTTCCTTGTAAATAGAAGCGAAATAAGGGAGTACCATAGGTTAAAGCGATAGCCAAAAGCTGGTTGCTATGTGACAAATTCCTTTGTTTATATGGATAGGAGTTGACAAATTCCTATATGAGAAAATTGTCTCAAAAACGTTCAACTCCACGAAAAAAATGTATACAACATAAATTGTGTGTTTTAGCGTGCTCTGCATTTCTTGTGTAGTAAGTTTTTATCTAAGTCTTACGGTTAAGTAGTTAAGCAAAATTCCCTAAAATTCGTCCAAATAAAGTAGTCTTCAGAGGCTATTCCCAAAAAATTCAAATTACACATTTTGTTTGTCATATAAATATCTTTAATATGTGATATTTTAATCAAAATCGTTAGAGCCATTTTTGAGAAAATCAAAATTTTCGAAAAAAGTTCCATGTAAAGGATAGTTGGGGATGGGGGAATTTTTCTCAAAGTCTTCGTGTCGCATCCCTGGAAGATACTAAACTTAAATACCAAGTTTGGTATTTTACCGACTTTTCGTTTTTGAGTTATCGTGCTCACACACACACACACACACATACACACACTCTCACACACACCTTTTTTGTGAAAATGCTTTTTTTGGCTATAAGGGACCCTAAAACATATATTTCCGGTGAAATCTCGGTATCGAATTTTTGGATGGAATGCAATACCTTCTCTATACACTATGCACATAGTGTGTGTAGAGAAAGTAAAAATTGAAACCAATAAGAAAGAACGTTTTGGAAATGTCTAATTCGATAAATAATTATGACAAACTGTGTGTTTCAAAATATTTAAATTTTTTTTGCAGTAAATTTGTACAGTTATGCAAAAGTCGTCCAGAATAAAGAGATCTTTAAAGAATATTTCCAGAAATTTCAAGATATACATTTAATTTGTGGTGTAAATACCTTTAATGAACAGTATTTTAACAAAATTATTAGGTATTTTCACCAAATAAAAATTTTAGAATTTTTTTTCTATGTAAAGGGTACATTGGAGATTGGGATATTTCTTAAACATCTTTGTGTCGCTTCCGTGAAAGATTCCAGCTGAAATTAATGAGTTAGGGATTTAACCGAGTTTTCGTTTTTGAGTTACGTTGTTCAGACATACACATGCATGCTCACACATTAACATAGGGATCTTTTTCTAAAAAACCTTTTTTAATTCAGGAAACCCTAATGTGTTTATTCTCTAAATTGCTAAGCTTCTAAATCAGCGCTGATTTTGATGAAACACATGCTTAAGATATTATAACGACAAACAAAATGTATATTCTGAACTCTATGGAAATAATTTGTGAAAACCATATTCGTTTGAAGACATTTTGTATCATTTTAAATAACTTGTACACTGTAAGATATAGGCATAAACATACCACAAAAATAATGTAGATGACTTTGAAACAATTTTTTTCAAGTAACTTATTTTCTGAACTTTTAATTAATTCTACAACTTTAAATGTGGTCACTTTTGATCACAGTTCGAAGCATCCCTGGCAGGAGCTAAATAATCTGATGTGTTCCATTCAAATGCCTTTCCGTACATCTCTGTAAAAATTATTGTTAAAAATGTTATGCTTCTATTTACTTCATGATAAACGAGAAAAAATTAGCAGTAGTAGTCTTATTTCTTGCTTTTTTGTAAGTAGAAGCTAATCAAAGTAGTACCATAGGTTAATATAAGTGCTTGCTATGTTCCTTTGTTTTATATGCACAGGAGAAGACAAATTCCTATATGAGAAAAGTAAGTTTTTTAAAGCTGAAATCAAAAACAAGGAAAATCTCAACAATGACCAAACTCAGGAAAAGATATATGTAAGACATAAATTGCATGTTTTAACATGCTCTATATTTTTTGTGTTAAGTTTTGACCATCTCTTATGGTTTGGCACTTATGATAAATTTCGTAAAATTCATCCGAATAAAGTAGGTACGACTTCAGAGGCTATTCCCAGAAAATACAAGATAAACATTTTGTTTATCAGGTAAATATCTTTAATATATAATATTTTAATCAAAATCGTTACAGCCATTTTTGAGAAAATCAAAATTTTCGAAAACATTTCCACGTAAAGAGTAGTTTGGGGTGCGGGATTTTTCTCAAAATCTTCGTGTCACATCTCTGGAAGATACTAAACTTAAATACCAGGTTTAGTATTTTACCGACTTTTAATTTTTGAGTTGTTGTGTTCATAGACACTCGGAAACACACGGACCTTTTTCTAAAATGCTTTTATTTTGGATACAGGAGACTCTAAAACATATATTTCCTGAGAAATCTTGGTATCGAATTTTCGGGTGGAGTGCAATACCTTCTCTATACACTATGTGCATATTACGTGAAGATGTAAGAACTTATTACCATGAATGCACCGAGATTGAAACCCTTCCTAACGCTCTTGGTTTTCGGCAAAAAATTAAAATTAATAACTGTTTTCGAAGATTAAAAGGGTTGAGATATATCTATAAAGAAATGACTGACATATCACTGTTAGATTTAAACCTACCTATAGAGGTAGATGCTGAAGAAAATTCATTATGAGCTTTTATTTTATTCCTGACCTCCTCACCAAATACGTAACTGGGAAGTTATTGACTTCCTATTTGCTGCACGCGTAAAAGCTATAAACTTGACTGTCGATGTCTTCACAGCGATTTGGGCTTCCTCTTACTGTATTACAAAATATATTTCTGACAGTTTAGATAGATTTCCTTCAAATTGTACATAATTACGCGGCAGCTCTGAGGAACAGTAGAACATTTTTACTTTCTCTACACATACTACGTACATAGTGTATAGAGAAGGTATTGCACTCCACGCAAAAATTCGATACCGAGATTTCACCGGAAATATACGTTTTAGGGCCCCCTGTATCCAAGAAAAGCATTTTAACAAAAAGGTCCGTGTGTATGTGGCCTTGTGTCCGTGTGATTGTGAATACGATAGTTCAAAAACGAAAAGTCGGTAAACTACCAAACGTGGTATTTAAGTTTAGTATCTTCCAGGGATGCGACACGAAGCTTTTGAGGAAAATTCCCTTCCCCATACTACCCTTTACATGGAACGTTTTTCGAAACTTTTGATTTTCTTAATAATGACTAACGATTTTGATTAAAATATCATATATTAAAGATATTTACCTGACATGAATTTTCTGAGAGTAGCCTCTAAAAATTGCTTTATTCTAGATGAATTTTACGGAATTTTTCATACGTGCTAAACCGTAAAAGATGGAAAAAAAAAACAAAAAATGTAGTGCACTTTAAAACTTACAATTTATGTTATATGCATTTTTTTTTCGTGAAGTTGGTCGTTTTTTAGATATGCCTTGTTTTACGTTTCAGCTTTTAAAAATTCTACTTTTTTCACACAGGACTTTGTCAACCCCTGTCCATACAAACAATGGTACTTCAATCACTTAGCAACCAGCTTTTGACTATCACTTTAGCCTATGGTACTCCCTTATTTCCCTTCTACTTACAAGGAAGCAAAGAGCATGAATTAAATAGTAGCATTAGCTTTTTAACTATAATTTGTTGTAGAGCTGTAGAGAAAGTCATTTGAATGGAACACATCAGATATTGCCATCCTGCACGCATCATTATGCAGTTATTCACTTCTGTTTGAAACGTATCCGGTAGGATAGGTCTGAGAGGCACAGCCAGTACACGTTGCTTACTGGTACAAACTAGGCAGAAAGGGGCTATCAAGTAAAATGGTTAGATCATTGCAGGCAAGTATCAAAATGTCGAATTCTGTGTAAAGTACGACAGAAGCAGTGTGTCCGAGAGCTGCCGAAGCTATAGGGGAGTGAGGCAGGGTTGTATTTTATCTCTCTTGCTATTTAATCTCTTTGTGGATGATATTACTGATACAATTATAGCAGAGAATATCCAAGCACCAGTAGTAGCGGATTTGCAGATCCCAACACTTTTATACGCAGACGTTTAGTATTGTGCTCTACGACAGTAAACATACTGCAACGAGGACTGGACAAACTTAAGAATTATTGCGATGAATGGCTACTTACAGTTAATGTGAATAAGACTAAGGCAATGACTTTCAAAACGGGTTGTGTTTATAGCAGGGAGGAGACTTAGACATATGCAGGACATATACTGGACAATGTTAAATCTTTTGTGTACTTAGGACTCACATTCACAATGAACGGAAAATGGACAAAACACATCGACATCACGAAACACAAGGCAAGGGTGAAAGCGGCGGAAGCTCTCCGAATACGCTGCAGAATACCGAATATATCCATAACCTTAATGGAAACTGTATACGGAGCGACAGTTAGATCCATGATGACATACGGAGGAGAAATATGGGGGTGGGAACAAACAGGGAATCTGGACCAAGTGAGGACCCAATTTTTTAAAGGAATTCTGGTTGTAGGGAGGGGTACGGCAAACTGCGGAATAATGGGGGAATTCGGGGTACATAGTGAAACGATAGAGTGCAAAATCAGAGCACTTAACTATTTGATGAGAATCGTTCACGGAAACCAATCTCTAATTAGGGCAGTCTGCTACCGTGAACAGCTGCGAATGGAAGGTAATTCGACGTGGGCACCAAAATTAAAGAAAGGGTTGGACACCATTGGGATGGGATACATTTGGATGGTGGGGCAGGAAAACAGGCGGAGTATTTGGAGAAAAATTAAGAACCGCCTCTGTGATATTGACAGACAGCAAATAATTGCGCAATACACAGAGAAGGTGTCATTAGAAGTATACTCTGGGCTAAAATCGGAGTGGGGTATGGAGCAATACATCAAAACAGGTACCATACTCATTAGAGAGGGGCTCGGAGGGGCTCGGAGTGGATTAGACTAGGAGCATGGAGGAGCACAATCATTTCTGACGAGAATGGTATGAGAATCTGTCCCATTTGCGAGGAGGAAGAGTCTTGGACTCACATCTTGGCATGATGTAGGGGTACGGAGGAATGGCAGGAAAAATATTTGCCGCGATTTTTTACCACTGCGAATGTAGGGCTAGAAGCATGTTGGACGCTACTGGCAGGCACGGGAAACATGAACGGGCTAGGTAAATTTATGCTTACGGCAAGACAGCTGAGATCTGAGGAGGTTGCCAATAGAGAAGGGAGAGGAATAAGATCAACTAAACAAAAGTGACTACAATGTTCTACATACATATATATTATGTCATACTTTGGTCACTGTTGTGCTATGGTTTTATATATGGTGTATATATTATGTGTATATATGCCTTCTAAGTGTAATTATCTATTATAAGAGGGTGCATTTATGAAGATGTACTCTGTGCTGTAAATTTAAATTACTATATATGAATATCTTTGTATTTTTATTTTCGGGTTCACTTTTAATTCTTTATTGTTGTTTAATATTGATTTTGACTGTGTATTACCTTTGTCTTTTTATTTTCGTGTTTACTCTTTTAATTCTTTCTTGTTTTAATATTGCTTGTAATGTGTATTACAAAAGCACGTACGGTCTGTGGACCCGTGCGATTGTTGAAATTCTATGTATGATATTGCTATGTCAATAAATACACTTATTCATTCATACAATCGCTAAATGAAATGACGTCGCATGATTCCCGCTCGCCTTAATTTTGGTTAGCTTTGGTATATCTGAGATGCACAGCTCAATTTAACTCACTGTTAGTTGATTAACCACGTAATTTCAGCTTCTTGTCCCTTACCTTACACACCATATCACGTTGATAAATTTGATCAGGCAATTGTGTGGGGTGGGAGACGTCTGCCAGGAAAAGCTCTTGGTAGGCACGGAGCCTCTCTGCTGTTTCCAATATCTGTCCGTAATCATATCAGTAAGCTCAGGTATATCAAAATCAGGCATACTTTATGAATGATTGCTAATTGCTCCCTATGGCATGGTACGTAGCGCAAAGAAACTTTTATTTCGTGATTCAACATTGTAAACTGACACTGAGTTAAATTGGGTTGAACGTATCATACCATACCTAACTAGATGTAAAATGAAAGTAAGATGCGATATTAATATCTGATTAAATTACGTTTCGATAAGATCTACATTTTTGTGAAGTAACTTTTTCTTTGTGTCTAACGGGTAACTAGAAGTCTTCAGAGGGTATTCTCAGGAATTTCATAATATGCGTTTTATTTTTCATGAAAATATCTTAAATACACGGTATTTTAATCCAAATCATAAGGACCATTATTGAGAAAATCAAATAATTCAAACATTTTTCATTTAAAGGGTAGTTAAGTTGAATGGATATTCATAAAAAAAAATCTTTGTGTGGCATCCTTGGGTGGTACTTAAGTTAAATATCAACTTTGGTGTTTAGTGGACTTCTGTTTTTTGAGTTATGACACCCACGGTCTCACTGCAAACACGCAAAGACATACACAGACCTTTTTCTAATAATGCTTTTATGAATTCAGGGGTCACAGAACATATACATGGTGATATATCTTCATCGAATTCTTGGGTTAAATACATTACCTTCTCTACCTACTATGTTACGTGTTAGAGTAAGCAATAGGATTTTAAAATTATGATTGAATAAGTGTATTTATTGACATACCAGTATCATACATCTAGCTTCATCAATCGCACGGATCTACAGACCGTACGTGCTTTTATAATACACAAAATAGTAAGCAATATTAAAAAAAAAAAAAAAAAAAAGAAAATAAGAGTAATTGCGAAAATAAAAAGACAAAGAGATTCAAATACAGCAATTTAAGTTAACAATACAAGTACACCTTATTCAGATGCATTACTGCATCTTATTATAATCGACACTTAAGAGAAATATATGTACATAATATATGCACACGCAACACAACAATGGTATAAGTATGACTTAAAATATATGTATGTAAAACATTATACTCACTTTTGTTTAACTATTCTTATTACCCCCTTCTTTTCTTTATTGTCAGCCTTCTCAGATCTCAGCTGTCTTGCCTTAAGTATACATTTACCTAGCACGTCCACGTCTTCCGTACCTGCCAGTAGCGTCCAACATGCTTCTAGCTCTACGTTTGAGGTGGTAAAGAATCGCGGTAAATAGTTTTCCCTCCATTCCTCCGTAACTTTGCATCTGTCAAGATATGAGTCCACAACTCTTCCTCCACGCAAATGGAGCAGACACTCATACCATTCTCGTCAGCAATTTTTGTGCTTCTCCATGCTTCTAGTGTAATCCACCGGAGCCCCTCTGTAATGAGTTTGGTATCTGTTTTGATATATTGCTCCATACTCCACCCCGACTTTCGCCCAGACTGTACTTCCAATGAAAGCTGCTGCGCAATTATTTGCTGCTCATGTCACACAGCCGATTCTTAATTTTTATAATTTCCTCTACACGTACTATATACATAGTGTATAGAGAAGGTATTGCACTCCACCCAAAAATTCGATACCGAGATTTCACCGGAAATAAATGTTTTAGGGTTCCCTTTATCTAAAAAAAAGCATTTTCACAAAAAGGTGCGTGTGTCCGTGCGTCTGTGAACGCGATAACTCAAAAACGAAAAGTCGGTAAAATACCAAACTTGGTCTTACAGGGATGTGACATGAAGATTTTGAGAGAAATCCCCCCACTCCAAACTATCCTTTACATAGAACATTTTTCGAAAATATTGATTTTCGCAAAAATTACTCTAACGATTTTGACTAAAATATCACGTATGAAAGATATTTACCTGACAAACAAAATGTATATCTTGAATATTCTGGGAATAGCCTCTGAAGAGTAGTTTATTCTGGATGAATTTTACTGAATTTTGAATAGCTGCTAAACCGTAAGAGATGGACAAAAACGTACTACACAAGAAATGTAGAGCGCATTAAAAGACACAATCTATGTTATATACATTTTTTTCGTGGAGTTCGTCTTTTTAAGATATTCCTTATTTTTGACTTCTGTTATGAAAAACGTATACTTTTCTCATACAGGAACTTGTCAACTCCTATCCATATAAACAAAGGAACTTCATTGACATGTCAACCAGCTTTTGACTATCACTTTAACCTATGATAGTCCCTTATTTCGCTTCTACTTACAAGGAAGCAAATAATAAGAATATTTCTGCTAATTTTTTTTCTGATTAGCATAAAGTAAATAGAAGTATAAGCTTTTTAAGAATAATTTGTTGCAGGGATGTAGAAAAAGTCATGTGATTGTAACACATCAGATTTTTACTTTCTGTACACGTACTATATACATTGGTATGTAGAAGGTATTGCGCTCCACCCAAAAATTCGATACTGAAATTTCACCGAAAATAAATGTTTTAGGGTCCTCTTTATCTAAAAAAAGCATTTTCACAAAACGGTTCGTGTGTCCGTGTGTCTCTGAACGCGATAACTCAAAAATGAAAAGTCGGTAAAATACCAAACTTGGTATTGAAGTTTAGTATCTTCCAGGGATGCGACATGAAGACTTTGAGAAAAATCCCCCGTCCTAAACTATCCTTTACATTGTACTTTTTTAGAAAAGTTTTGATTTTCTTAAAAATGGCTCTAACGATTTTGATTAAAATATTGTATATTAAAGATATTTACCTGACAAATAAAATTTATATCCTGAATTCTCTGGCAATAGCCTCTGAAGACTACTTTATTCTGAACGAATTTTACGAAATTTTGTATAACTGCTAAACCGTAAGAGATGGACAAAAATGTAGAGCACGTTAAAACACACAATTTATGTTATATACATTTTTTCGTGAGTTTGATCATTTTTAAGATATTCTTTATTTTTGGTATCATCTTTAAAAACTTACACTTTTTTCATAAAGGAATTTTTCAACTCCTGTCCAAACAAACAAAGAAACTTCAGCATATAGCAACCAGCTTTTGACTATCACTTTAACCTATGGTACTCCCTTATTTCGCTTCTACTTCCAAGGAAGCAGGTAATAAGACTATTTCTGCTAGTTTTTTTTTTTTTTCTCGATTAGCATGAAGTAAATAGAAGTATAAACTTCTTAACAATAGTTTGTTGCAGAGATGTAGAGAAAGTCATGTGAATGGATCACATCAGCTTTTTCTCCAAATTCTCCGTCTCCTGCTAATGGAGACAGTGCCTGCTTTCAAACGACGATGGTTAGTTTTGTCACAAAGGCTTTCAAGCTGAAATGTTCGTGTGTAGTCGGCTGTGAAGGGGATGAGGTGACGTCAGCAGTATCGTAATGCATGTTATTACGTAATGGAAGCATGTTATGCGTTATGAATAATTCTAGCGCGAACCGTGTACTTGTTTTAAGCATTGTTTTATCTAACAATACAATTTACTTTTTTCATAATTAGATGTACAATTTATACCTACTGTTTGGTACTAGGCCGAATAGCTAATAAAACTTTTGTGTAACGCCCACTAAAAGATTGGGTGAAAGTCCTATAGAGGCTGGGATTATAACTTGGTTCGTAATTATTGTTTTAACAAATAAATAAATAAATAAAATCTGAATATCCAACCCCGTCACCTTGGTTACTATACCGGGGCATATATCCAAACTTCAAATTTATTTACCAAAAACAATACATAAAATTTACAACATATTTAGTTTATTCAAAATCTTCTCGGGCTTCTAGCCAGGTAAAAACTTGGCTTGACACCAACGTTTCGAAGAAGTGCATTCAGTTCTTATATTTAGTTTGTTCAGATAATTTAACCTAATACAACTTATAAAGCAAAATAAATTAAAATAACACAATGAGAAAAAAAAAAAAAAAAGCTTATGTAATCCATTCACACGAGCTTCTCTATATATTTGCAACAAATTTTTGTTAAAAAGTTCTTGCTTCTATTTAATAAGTGCAAAAATTAGCAGAAATAACCTTATTACTTGCTTCCCTGTAAGTAGGAGCGAAATAAGGGAGTAACATAGGTTAAAGTGATAGCAAAAGATGGTTGCTATGTGACTGAAGTTCCTTTGTTTGTATGGACAGGAGTTGACAAATTCCTGAATGAGAAAAAAATATAAAGTTTTTTAAGGCTGAAACAAAAAACAAGGATACAACTCCACGAAAAAATGTATGTAACAAACTGTGTGTTTTAGTGTGCTCTACATTTTTATGTGGTAAGTTTTTGTCTATCTCTTACGGTTTACCAGTTAAAATTCCGTAAAATTCATCCAGTTTAAAGTACTCTTCAGAGGCTATTCCCAGAAAATTCAAGATATACATATTATTTGTCAACTATATATCTTTAATATGATATTTTAACCAAAATTGTTAAGAGCCATTTTTTAGAAAATCAACATTTTCGAAACTTTTTCCATGTGAACGGTAGTTGGGGTGAGGGGATTTTCTCGAAAATCTTCATCTCGCATCCTTGGAAGATACAGAACTTAAATACCAAGTTTGGTATTTAACGGTCTTTTCGTTTTTGAGATATGCTGCCCTCAGACATAACAGACACAGACACACACACACATACACACATACATACACACGGACATTTTTCTAAAAATGCTTTTTTTTTGGATTCAGGTGGTCTCTAAACATGTATTTCCAGTGAAATCTCGGTATCGAATTTTTGGGTACAATGCAATACTCTTTCTATACACTATGAAGTTTAAGTGGTTTAAAACTGAAATCAATAACAAGGAATATCTTGAAAACGGTTAACTCTACAAAAAAAAAAAAAAAAAAAAAATGTATATTACATAAATTGTGTGTTTTATCGAGATTTACATTTTTTGTGCAGTAAGTTTTCCTCTATCTCTTACGGTTTACCAGTTATACAAAATTGAAGAAAAATCATCCAGAATAAAGAGGTCTCTAGAGGCTATTCCTAGAAAATTCAAGATATACATTTTATTTGGATTATAAGAGGTTATAAGGGATTTTTGAAGATACCAAACTTAAATATCACACACACACAGAAACACACGGCCTTTTTTTTTTTTTAAATCAGATGTATTCCATTCACCTGACTTTCTCTACATCTCTGCAACAAATTATTGTTAAAATGCGTATGCTTCTTTTTACTTCGTTCTATTCGAAAAAAAAAAAAAAAAAAATTAACAGAAATATTATTTGTTTCCATGCAAGTGGAAGGGAAATAAGGGAGTGACATAGGCTAAAGTATTAGTCAAAGCTCGTTGCTATGAGATTGACGTTCCTTTGTGTGGACCGGAGTTGACAAATTTCGGTATGAGAAAAGTATAAATCTGAAACCAATAACAAAGAATGCCTAAAAAACACAGAAAAACGTATATAACATAATTTGTGTGTTTTAACGAGCTCTACATTTTATATTAGGTAAGTTTTTGTCTCTTACGGTTTGCCAGTTATGCAAAATTCCGTAAAATGCATCCTGAATAAAGTAGTCTTCAGAGGCTATTCCCAGAAAATTCAGGATATACATTTTATATGTCAGGTTTAGAAATACATCTTAATCAAAATAGTTAGTGAAATTTTTGGGAAAATCAAAATTTTCAAAAATTTGTCAATGTAAGGGTTATTCGGGGGTGAAGAGATTTTCTTGAAAATCTTCGTGTTATATCCTTGGAGGATATTGAACTTAAATACCAAGTTTGATGTTTAAGTGACTTTTCGTTTTTGAGCTATGCTGTCCACAAACACACAGACACACACGTATATAGGCACACACGGGCCTTTTTCGGTAAATACCTTTTTTATGATTCAGGGGAACTTAAAACATATATTTCCGGTGAAATCTCCGTATCGAAGTTTTGGGGCATTACAATGCACTAGGTACATAGTATGCGCTGAGGAAGTAAAAAGATGGCGAATTAAGTTGAAATTAATTGAACAATAGTATAATAATGAATAATGAAAGAGTTAAAAACTGGGTCTTTAAAGATAAATCATAATTGATAATTTGTCATTAAATTTTGGATTTAATATTTATAATGGTTTATTATCGAATTTTTTGATGGAATTGAACACCTTCTCTATCCACTATGTACATTGTGCATACGGGCTAGAGAAAGTAAAAAGTAAAGTGAATGGAACACGTCAGATTTGTTCGTAATTATAACTATGACGCAGGTGCTTTTGCATATTTCCAGTGCTGTCTATCAAAGTTTTATGAAATCACAGAATACACACACGAGCCGCCGCTGCATGGTAGTAATTGAAAGCGACGGATTGAAACAACAAGCACACTTCTCAGGAAGCTTCATAATGGCGGCTCAAGTGTGGCTCCTTCTTCTTGCTGCCTGCAACGAGTAGCCAACCAGCAGCAGCTAAGAAAAGAATCCCAACGGGAGCGGGCACGTACGAAATCGATCTTACCGCGGCTTGCTGGACAAAAGGATGAGGGAACCGAAGGGGGGAAGGTAGGGAAATAGCAATTTCCACACAGAATGGCAAAAGGTAAAGGTACCTTGTGTGTTGGAAAGAAGAAAACAGCTGTGGCTTTATTTTCTGTCAGACACACAGCCAAACCTATAAATGTAGATCTTTATATCCTGATAAAGCTTTCCTTTAGCTGTGCGAAGAACTTCATCAACTGAAGCTATTTCGGATTAGAAATTGACTTATTCACCAGACATCATTTATCACAACAGCTACATTCTAAAAGCTGTTACTCACAAGAATATACGAGGCAGTTAAATGGAGGCGAATGGGTTTCAAATCTTAGGTTATAGTATCATAAATATTTCTACACCTACGTTATGTGACCTTCATATAGACTCATTGACGATTCGACTCTGTAGCTTTAATACCTAGTGTTTTAGTTATTAATGTTTTGTGGTTAAAAATGTGTCTTTTGCAATTGCATTTCAATAAGAACGAAATGTTCTAGAAACTGTGAACGGTAAAAATCTGATGTGTTCCATTCACATAACATTCCCTACATCGCTGTAAGGAATTATTGTTAAATAGCATACTCCTCTATCTACTCTATGATAATTATCTTAATTACTTGCTTCCTAGTAAGTAGAAGGCAAATAAGGGAAACACTAGACTAAAAGTTAGTTACATATTTTAAAAGCTGGTTGCTATGTGGTTGAAAATCATTTCTATGCAGTTTCCGTGTGAGAAAAGTTTAAGTATTTTAAAACTGACAACTCCACACAAAATATGTATACGACATAAATTATGTGTTACGATATCTACATTTTTGTGTAGTAAGTTTTTGTGTGTCTCTTATGGTTAACCAGTTATGCAATATTTAGCAAAAATCATCTTTAATAAACTGTATTTTAATCAACAATTTTAGGAGCCATTTTATGAAAATGAAAAATTTGGAAATTTTTTCATGTAAAGGGTAGTTTGGTGGTGGGGAATTTTCCTCAATCTTCTTGTCACATTCTTGGAAGATAAAAAAAATTGAATACAAAGTTTGGTAGTTTACAGAATTTTCGTTTTTGAGTTATCGTGGCCATAGACACATGGAAACAAAGACCTTTTTCTCAAAATTCTTTTTTGATACAGGGGACTCTAAAACATGCATTTCTGGTGAAGTTCTGTATCGAATTTTTTGGTGAAGTACAATACCCTCTCTACCTAGGTGCCATGTGGTAGTAGATAAGGTAAAAAACATCCTTTGATACAGGTCGGCACCAGTTCTTGACAAATGACATTTTTAAATAACATAAAAATGCGAGTTACTCACTCTCATTTACTATGTATTCTCGAAACATAATCATAAAGAAGCAGAGATATTTGTTATTATAACATAAACTATTCATGACCTAACTTGGAATAACCGTTTTTTATGCATAACCGTGTGGACAGGAGTTGGATAGGTAGAGTCAGACAGAAAAATTCAATGCCATAGCCGGGATCTCCCGATCTCTAGCCGGTTGCTCTGCCACTGAGCTACCATGGCAACATGCCGGCATAGCATTGAATTTCTCAACTGACTCGCATGTTTCCCGGCAAACCACAAGGTGATCTCAAATTATTTTGATATGACAACCCCAATGTCGACTTACAATGCTGTAAGTACTTTAGACCCAGGATTCATAGTATGGCCAACTATTATGGTCAATTTGTATGATATAACTTTTTTTTTTTTTTTTTTTTGCTATGCCGGCTTGATGCCATGGTAACTCAGTGACCGGCTAGAAATTGGCAGATCCGTGGTTCAAATCCCGGCGGTGGCTTTTAATATTTCAGTCTGACTCTACCTATCCAACTCCTGTCCTTCACACGGTTATGTGTAAAAACAAAAGTTATTCCATACGTATATACTGCAGCTATTTCTACAAAGGTTTATCCGATTACAATAAGATATTTAAAACATAACATTTGGTAAGAATCGTTTGTATAGCAAATGACATAGAAGGCCAAGAGAATGTAACGCACATTTTACCTTCAGTTGTTATTGCCTGACCATTACTTTTCTGCCCTAGCTGGTCCTTCAATGCCAATTAGATTATTAGAAAGTTTAGATCAAGCGTTATCAAAACGCATGTTTTAAGCACGCAGTAAAAAATGATTTGAATCACAAAGTGGCATGCATGCTCATTAATCTTTCACGTATACGCTAATAATGTAGCTGTTTCAGTGTGTAAGATTTGGTAGCACTAAAATACAGGAACAAATTATTTGTATAAAATTAGTACTCTTTTAATAACTACGTCTTAATCACAAATGTTAATTGAGCATTTGAGCGAATATTTTATGTAGTTCGCTGAAAATTATGAAGGTCTCAAATAGATTTTTAAGTTGGTACCGCTGAACCACGCGATCTTTTATTCTAGCTAGCTCGATATTTGATTGCTACACAGCAACATTTTTATTGTATAGTGTAAACCATTGCTTATTTCTAATTACTTTCTCACCAAGTACGAGATTTTATAAGAAATTATTATCTGAATAAAACTAAAAAAAGAGAAAGCTTTTTGAAAAAGGTTGTGGGTGTATGAAAAACAAGATTCAAAAACGAAAAATTGCTTAAATACCAAATTTAGTAATTAATTGTCTTCTAATGATACGATGCTAAAGTTGTTAGGAAATTTCCCATTCTCCATACTAACCTTTACATGGAAGCTTTTTCGGAATTTTCGATTTTCTTAAAAATGGCACAAATTTGATTAAAATATCATATACTAAAGATGTTTACATCACAAATAATGTGGACATATTGAATGTTTTAGAGAATAGCCTCCGAAGCCCTCTTTATTCTGGATGACTGTTGCATATTCGGTACTACGCAAGAATGTAGATCTCGATAGAATATACATATTTTGTCCGGTTAACTATTTTCGGGATATTGCTTGTTTTGGTTTAAACTTGCCAATACTTGCATCTTTCTTAAGTAAGAAATTAGTTATACATTTCTGGATTTCCGTTCTTTAAACTTCTTCGCTGAGTTTTGTTGGAGAAGTAGTTTAAAGAATGAACGTCCATAAATTTATAACATGAAACCTTCTCTTTTAATATTTTTAAAAAGAAATTCATTTTTCTTCACTCTAGTCATACTAGAATAACGACATTTCAAGGCCATCACCTAGTGACCAGGTCTTGAAAGATTTGACTAATGCTTTAGCATAGTGTATTCCCTGAAGTGAAACCATCTGGACTACTATTTATCTCTATTAGAATGCATCAGATAGTAGAACGTTATCTAATGCATTCTAAGAATAGTTGTTTGTAGAATAAGTAGAGAATTTCGTATGAATGTTGCACATCAGGTGGTTTTATTTTTTCATTATATCACTCATATATGACTGAACTAAAGAATTTCTACTTACAGCTTAATATACGTAATGTGCTATTATTTATTTTATTTCCTGCTTCTATTGCACGTTTTGTATATTCACGGCCTATTGGTGCTACTTTAATTTGAAAAATCTGATGTGTTAAATTCACATGACTTTCTCTACATCTCTACAACAAGTTAATGTTAAAAAGCTTATATTTCTATCTACTTCATGCTTATCGAGAATTAGCAGAAATAGTCTTATTACTTGCTTTCTTGTAAGTAGAAGCGGAATAAGGGAGTACCGTAGGTTACAGTGATAGTCAAAAGCTGGTTGCTATGTGACTGAAGTTCCTTTGTTTGTATGGATAGGATTTGACAAATTCCTGTATGAGAAAAGTATGTATTTTTTTTATATAACAAACTAAAAACAAGGAATATCTCAAAAACGATCAACTCCACGAAAAAAATGTGTATAACATAACTTGTGTGTTTTATCGTGCTCTACATTTTTTATGTTGTAAGTTTTTCATCCATACCTTACGTTTTAGCAGTTTTGCTAAATTCCGTAAAATTCATCCAGAATTAAGTAGTCTTCAGAGGTTATTCCCAGAAAATTCAAAACATACATTTTATTTGTTAGGTAAATATCTTTAATATACGATATTTTAATCAAAATCGTTAGAACCATTTTTGAGAACATTTTTGAAAAAAGCTCGATATAACTTGTAGTTTGGGGTGGGAGAATATTTTTGAAAATCTTCGTGTCGCATCCCTGGAAGGTATTAAACTTAAATACCAAGTTTGGTATTTTACCGACTTTTCGTTTTTGAGTTATCGTGTTCACAAACACATGGACACACGGACCTTTTCCTGAAAATGCTTTTTTTGGATACCGGGGAACCTAAAACGCATATTTCCGATGAAATCTCGTTGTCGAATTTTTGGCTGGAGTGCAATACCTTCTCTATATACTTAGTACGTGTAGAGAAAGTATAAGCAGCTCACTCCTATTTACAATTATGTAACAAAATCTCTGGAACTGTTCCAATCTTTTATTTTGTAATCTTAATGAGAACATATACATTGTTGCGCGCCCGGGTCTAAATTAATTTGCACTTTAGTTAAGATAATTTCTGTTATTGATTTTGGCCTCTATGTTAAGATTTCAGAAAAAAAAAATTGCATTCATAGCTCTTTCTTCTTTCCCTAGTAGCTTTAAGGTTTTTAGGATCTTCTTTCTTAAATGTATTGCTATTCGCCAGTTATGGTGATTATTTCCGAGGATTATGTAAAAATCTGAGTCACAAAAATGCTGCGCCATAAGTGAGCAGGTGGCTTAAGTAGTCAGTCGCTTTTTGTGATGCCATCCCTTAACCTAGCCGCCTGGATCACGTGCGTGAAATTATCAACGGGTTGCGCCTGCGTAAGAGAATACCGCAAGCTTTACCTAGACGTTTAAATATTTAAAATTTGATACTAATAACAGGGGATATCTTTAAATATGTTAACTCTACAAAAGCAAAATATATGACGAAAATATCTGTTTTAACGAGATCTGCATTTATGTGTAGAACATTTTTGTTTATCTCTTACGGTTTATCATTCATGCCAATCTAGTTGAGAACTTCAAGGGACCAAGAAATTAAGACCATACATTTTATTTGGCATGCAAACATCTTTAATATACGACATTTTAATCATAATTGTTATAGCCATTTTGTTAGAAAATCGAAAATTTAGAAAAATAATCAAGGAAATGGTAGTTTGGGATGGGGGCATTCTTTGTATTGAATCCTTGGAAGATATTAAAACTTGAATACCAAGTTAACTGACTTTTAAGTTTTTGAGTTATGCTGTCCGTACAAGCGCGCACACATTGACATTTTTACTAAAAAAACATGTGCATTACCTTCTCTACCTATTATGTACATTGTACTCTAGCCTCATATACCAAGGTCGCGAGTTCAAACTCAGCAGAGGACGATGAATTTTTCGGACGTGGATTCGTCATTTTGTCCATCCGTTTCCGAGGATTTCATCAGATTATGAGAGCAAGACCACTGGGAAGAAGTCCGATTGGAAGACCAAGGAAAATCTGGGAAGAAGGGATCAAAAGAATGATAGCAAATAGAAGAAACACTTGGAATTGGTTTAATAGATTGGCAGAGGATAGAATTGAGTTCAGGAGATAGATCTGAGGCATTCTCATAACACCATGATAGTGGTAGACTAGGAAAGTTAGAGAAGAAGAAGAAGAAGAAGAAGGAATAATATCCTACGCAGGTAGATTTACCGCACGTAAAAGAACCTATAGGCTTCACAAAGAAGCCTATGAATAAATTTAAGTGGTCTTATGCACCCAATTTAGAATGGGACACTGAGAACCATTGTAGTTAAAGAGCGTCCACAAATAAAACTCCACTTAATTTCATTTCATTGGCAAATACCTGCTAGAGAAAGTAAAACTCTGATGTCTTCCATTCACCTGATTTTCTCTACATCTCTACAACAAATTTTTGTTAAGTTTACACTTCTATTTACTTCATACAAATCGAAAAAAAAATTAGTAGAAATAGTTTTATTACTTGCTTCCTTACAAGTAGAAAGGAAATAAGGGAGTACTATAGGTTAACGTGGTAGTCAAAAGCTGGTTGCTATGTGACTGAAGTTCCATAGTTTGTATGGATAGGAGTTGACAAATTCCTATATGTGAAAAGTAAAGTTTCTTTAAAGCTGAAACCAAAAACAAGGAATATCTTAAAACGATTAACTCCACGAAAAAAAATGTATATAACATAAATTGTTTGTTTCAAAGTGTTCCACATTTTTTGTGTGGTAACTTTTTCTCCATCTCTTACGGTTTAACAGTTATACAAAATTCCGTAAAATTCATCCAGAATTAAGTAGTCTTCAGGGGCTATTCACAGAAAATTCTAGATATACATTTTATTTATCAGGCAAATATCTTTAATGTATGGCATTTTGATCAAAATCGTTATAGCCATTTTTGGGAAAATCAAAATTTTCTAAAAACGTTCCATGTAAAGGGTAGTTTGAGGTGGGGGGATTTTTCTGAAATTCTTTGTGTCGCATCTCTGGAAGATATTAAACTTAAATCCCAAGTTTGGTATTTTACTGACATTTTGTTTTTGAGTTATCGTGTTCATGTTCACGGACACACGGACCTTTTTCTGAAAATGCTTTTTGTGGATACAGAGGATCTTAAAATATATGTTTCCGTTGAAATCTCGGTATCGAATTTTTGGGTGGAGTGCAATACGTTCTCTATACGCTATGTATATAATACGTATAGAGAAAGTAAAAAGGAGACTGGACAGAGCTAGGATAATGGCAATCCAAAACGAGGAACTCAGGTGCCGGAGAAATGGGAGAGTAGTATAGATTCTGTTAACAGAATTATTGCCTGATAATTCTTTTATTCCAGAGTGCTGATTTTAATAAAGGAACACATGTTTTGACTGGTTTACATGACGAGGGGTACATAATATGGCAGCGTGGGGCAGGTGTGCAGCTGTTGTTGACAAACCTAGCTGTTGGATACGGACTATATTTATTTACATGGCGCTAATATGTACAAACATACGGGATCGTGTGCGGCAGTAATATATCCGTTGAATCGCGATGTTGTTGGGAAGCTCCAAGCGTCATGCTGGCTTGGGAATACGTTAAAAAATCTGATGTGTTACACTCTCATGACTTTATCTAGCTGCTCTACAAAACTCCTACAAAAGATTATTTTTCTTTGTACACAATGCTAATCAAGATAAATGTTAGCAGAATGTTATTACTTCATTCCTTGTAAGTAGAAGGGAATAAGGGAATGCACTAAGCTAAGGTGATTGTCAAATGTTTTAAAAGCTGTCGTTATGCGATTGTCATTGCAAATCACTTCTTTACTTGGCCAGGAGTAGATAAAAAGAAAAACAGACACTTCCTGTGTGAGAAACGTTTAAGTACTTCACAATTGAAACCAATAACAAGGAATATCTCGAAAACGGTTACCTCCACAACAAAATCGTAAAGGACAAAAACCTTGTATTTCGTCATGAGGTACATTTTCTGTGTAGTGCGCTTTTTTCTATCTCTTACGGTTTAGTAGTTAAACAAAATTCAGCAAAATTTATCCAGAATAAAGAGGTCTTCAGAGGCTATACCCAGAAAATTCAAGATATACATATTATTTGTCAAGTATATATCTTTAATATATGATATTTTAATCAAAATCGTTAGAGCCATTTTTGAGAAAATCGAAATTTTCAAAAAAGTTCCATGTAATGGGTAGTTTGGGATGGGGGATTTTTCTCAAAATCTACTTGTCGCATCCCTGGAAGATACTAAACTTAAATACAAAGTTTGGTATTTTACCGACTTTTCGTTTTTGAGTAATCGTGTTCCCGGACACACACATACACACACGGACCTTTTTCTGAAAATACTTTTTTTGGATACAGGGGACCCTAAAACATATATTTCCGGTGAAATCTCGGTATCGAATTTTTTGGTGGAGTGTAATACCTTCTCTATAGACTATGTATATAGTGCGTATAGAGAAAGTAAGACCGTGAATAGAACAATTCAATTTTTATGAAGAGTTGAGTTATCCCATGATGCCTTACAGCGTTTTGGTGAAGCAGTGCAGTTAAAGGACCAGTTTGAGGGAATGGAAGGGGTCCGCCAGTCCAAACCATGTATCAGTATTCTAGATTGGAGCTGTGCTCTTATTCGGACCACGCTGGGAAGGCAAGGGCCCTCTTGAAGCAGTTGCAGCACGTTCCTCTGATAACAATTTCACTTGCAAAGTGTATCCTATATATACAGTTACTATGTCCACAGACCAAACTTGAGAGTAGCCATTAAGTGTATTAACTACTTCTACTTGCAACTGGAGGACCTGTGTTCTCTGGAGGTTACACAGTTGGGCAAATGTATATCCTCTAAGGACATTAGAGCAGCATTTTCCACAAAGTTAACAACCGCCATGTTTTTGCCAACGCTGCGCCTGTTAACGGGAACCTGTTGTTCTGAATTACTGGAATCTGTGGCTTCACTTGTGTTATCTCACTAAATGTCTTCTTTCTTGCTTTCTTTCTTAACATTCTTCACATTTTCTTGCCTCTACAACTCACTAAGTAAAATTCTTCTCCAAACAAAAATTCGATATTGAGATTTCACTGAAAAAAAATCTGTGTTCCATTCACATGATCTTCTCTACATCTCTGCAACAAATTATAGTTAAAAAGCTTATGCTTCTATTTACTTCATGCTCATCTTTACCAGAAATAGTCTTATTACTTGCTTCTTCGTGAATAGAAAAGAAATAAGGTAGTACCAAGTACCATATATTAAAGTGATAGCCAAAAGCTGGTTGCTATGTGGCTGATGTTCCTTTGTTTGTATGGATAGGAGTTGACAAATTCCTGTATGAGAAAAGTATACGTTTTTCAAAGCTGAAACCAAGAAAAAGGAATATCTCAAAAACGATCAACTCCACGAAAAAAATGTATATGACATAAATTGTGTGTTTTAACGTGCTCTACATTTTTTGTGGTTTACATTTTTGTCCATCTCTTACGGTTTAGTAGTTATGAAAAATTCATCCAGAATAAAGTAGTCTTGAGAGGCTATTCCCAGAAAATTCAAAATATACATTTTTTTGTCAGGTAAATAGCTTTAATATACGATATTTTAATCAAAATCGTTAGAGCCATTTTTAGAAAATCAAAATTTTCGAAAAAAGTTCCATGTAAAGGGTAGTTTATGGTGGGGAATTTTTCTCAAAATCTTCGTGTCGCATCCCTGGAAGATAGTAAACTGAAATACCAAGTTTGGTATTTTACCGACTTTTCGTTTTTGAGTTATCGTGTTCACGGACACACACACACACACCCACACACACGGACCTGTTCCTGAAAATACCTTTTTGAATATAGGGACCCTAAAACATATATTTCCGGTGAAATCTCGGTATCGAATTTTTTGGTGGAGTGCAATACATTCTCTATACACTATGTACATAGTGAGTATAGAGAAAGTAAAAATCTGATGTGTTCCATTCACATGTGCAACAAATTATGGTTAAAAAAGCTTATTCTTCAATTGTATATATTATATATTATAGAACATTTCCAAGGTGTATAATTAATTTATTTACCCACTGTGCATGTAACCTACTGAAAAATACAACTCAAACGTATTTTAATTTTTGTTAGCTTAGACCAGTGCAGCCAAACAGTTTCTTCCCTAGGTTACACAAACTAGCTGTTTACAGTCGATGGAAAAAAAGGCAATGGACACAGCATGTCCAAATTGAAGAGAGGAAACCGAGTAACTCATTCCACTCCGCATGCCGTGATGCGACGTAATGGAATGTTTGTAAACACGAGGCTTCCTGGTTTGCATTAAGCGTTGTTGTCTTGAATTAAATAATTAAATAAATAAATAAATAAATGCGACTGACTAGAACCGGTTTGAGAAATGTGTATTAGAATAAGTAAACCAATAAGAAGAAAACTGTATTGGACATAAATTGTACGTTTTAACGAGATCTATAGTATTTTTTGTGCAGTAAGTTACGGTTTACCAGTTATACAAAACTCATCCATAATGAAGACGGCTTCAGAAGCTATTCTCAGAAAATTCAACCTATAGCTTCATAGGTTGGCGTCGGATTGACAAATTGCATCACCCAGGTTGGTTGTGGTACGATAAATAGATTCTGTGATTAAACAATGAAAAACACTGTAGGCAACCAACGTTTCCGTGTATTCAATTATACATGTTCTACATTACTCTTCTTGGCGTAAAATATATCAATGAACTAAACGTTGTGAAGTAATCAGTCTAATTTTGGCTTCCACTATGAAAATAAGAGCAGCAAAGAGGTATTCGATCTCTGATCTAAATATTTACTTACTCTACTATGTACATAGTGTATAGAGAAGGTATTGTAATGCACATAAAAATTGACACCGAGATTTCACCGGAAATACATGACCCCCTGAATCAAAAAAATTAGAAAAATATTCATCTGTGTGTCTTTGGGCAGCATAGCACAAAAACCATAATTCCGTTAAATACAAAACTTGGTATTTAGGTTAAGTATCTTCCAAGGATGCGACACGAAGTTCTTCAAGACCCCCCAACTACCCTTTACATGGAAAAAATTTCGAAAATTTTAATTTGATCAAAAATGGCTCTAGCGATTTTTATTCAAATATCGTATATTAAAAATATTTACCTCATAAATAAAATGTATATCTTAATTTTTCTGGGAATAGCCTCTGAAGAATACTTTATTCTGGATGAATTTTATGGAATTTTCCATAACTCCTAAACCGAGATGGACAAAAACTTACCACTCTACAGAAAATGTAGAGCACGTTAAAACACACAATCTATGTTATATACATTATTTTCGTGGAGCTGATCGTTTTTTGGATTCAGCATTAAAAAGGTTATACTTTTCTCATAAAAGAATTTGTCAACTCTTGCCCATACAAACAAAGGAACTTCAGTCACATAGCAACCAGCTTTTGACTTCACTTTAACCTATGTTACTCCCTTATTTCGCTTCTACTTACAAGGAAACAAGTAATAAGACTATTTCTGCTAATTTTTCTCGAGTAGTATGAAGTAAATAGAAGGATAAGGTTTCTAAGAATAGTGAATGGAACATATGAGGTATTTATCTTTACGCTACATATTATTTCAACATTAACGTTCTCATAAAGTTCTTAACGTTTGTAACATCGAGGTATGGTACTAACACAAAAGCTTGACTCAAGAATGCCTTGGATATAAGTAGGTATAAAGGCGATTAGCGAGGACTTTTACTAAACCTAGAACACATCTTTTCCAGCTTGTGTTGTACTAGATATAACTGGAATGTAGGGTGCTCTCGAACAACCTTAGAGGACGGCAAAGTGACGTCCCTTACGCGTCATTGAGTCCCACAAACTCGGAGTCAGCCATTGCCGTTTGTGTTAAAAACGTCGTTCCGAACATTTCATTAAAGTTTATCGCGATCCTCGCCGTTTTACGAGCGGCTCGACCCGTCATCCCTTGCACTCAGTCTGCTGGCTGCCTCACGGTACACTGAGCTAAGTGGAAGTGCTTACACGGAGGTCAGCATTTAACTAACATACCCTGCAGTCCAGCACAAGGCTACGCCTAACACTACACTTATCATTCTATCTATTCTTGAAGGTAAATGTGCCAAATAAGGCCATACTAAGGCTTGATTCAATGTTAATTCACATCTATCAGACCAAACAAACTTCATACTAAATGCTAATCGAGATAAACATTAGCAGAGTGTCCATGCTTCAAGGGAACAAGGTACTCTGAAATGGTAAAAAAAAAAAAAATTATTTTAGACACTAATAAAATCTCTTATCTCTAGTTTCAAAAAATGTATACTTTTTGGGATATAAGAGGATTTTAATCAATTTATATAGCATTTAAATGCTAGTCTGTATTTATTTAAACGTGCTAATTTGAATATTTAAATTTAGTTTTCTCAAAACAACATTTTTAGATACTTGTGTACCTTTTTCTCAGAAAGTATGAGAGCTGGAAAGCTATATATATATATATATATATATATATATATATATATATACACAACACGTAGCTGAACTTTCTTAACACAATCGTGATGTTATAGTATATATTGATCATTAAGAAAGCAACGCCATTCCATATTTTCCACATTTTTGCTTTTTTGCAAATATATTTATTTTTAATTTCTACTGAAATTTTATCATATCTAAACAATTGAGGCTCAGAAGATAGCTGACTGTACTAAGAACAAGCATGCAAAAGTTTGATTCTGCATTGCAAGTTGCAATAGAGAAAAAGGTACATGAAATCACATGGTTTAAGACTAAGTTTTATCACTTTTCTGCTGAGTGAAATACTTTTTATAGATTCAACCACATAAGCTATTAATGCAAACGACCACTATAAATAATTGTCATGATTTATAGAACAATTCATAAACCTTTCTGGAAAAACAATTGAATACTTTAAGAGGAGTGGTTTTTCGATTCTCTGTGTGTTTAGACTACTTTGTCACCTTAAACAAAAAGATTATTCCTATTTCTACACAATACTATTCAAGATAAATATTAGCAGAATTTTCTTATTTCTTAGTTGCTTATAAGTAGAAAGGAACTAAAGGAATGCGTTATACTAAAAGATTATTCTTCTTTCTACACAATGCTAATCTAGAAAAACGTTTGTCACTGTCACGTTGTGCGCCAATATTTTGCTGTTCTTTTGTCTACCTTGGAGTCGGTCTGGATTAGCACCAGTGAAATACTTTATAAACAGACGTGTACATACCTCTTTTAAGTTCTTTAATGCGCCGGTTCTGCGCTCATCCACGTAAGAATACGAGTTTGACTCTCGCTGAGGGGGAGAAAGAATGACAAGGGTATGTGACACGAGGATACTCAAAAATAGAAGTACTTCACTTTAGATTGCACTGAATTAATGCTTTTATTCACCTTTGTTGCTTGTTAAGGCACTACTCCTACGAACAATACCGGACATAGTAATTCTTGAAGACGTAGAAATATTTATAACTAGTGCTATTTTCTTCTTGTTTTCGGCGGTCATCGGTAATAACCGCGTACTTCTATTACGCGACAAAATCAACTCGTACGATAACTACAATGTAATAATATCACATACTCAGGCACGAACACCACCGCATTCACGTACGTACAGCCTACAGCATACCACGTACAGCATCACGCGTGTAACACGAAACTCCAACAAGAAGCAACCTGATTTCTTGTAAGCGCATCACTTAGATATCTAAAATCTCTAATCTTGAAGCTCATTCCTGATTGGTTAAAAAGAAGAGAGAAAAAAAGTTGTCACGTGATTAATTTTGGAACTTCTTTGTATTAGACTCACGTAACCGCTCTTTATAATGTAAAAGTCCCGAGCTGCTAACTTTTAGGGAAGAAGCCTTTCTCTAAAAATTGCCCTGTTACTTATGTCTCTAATCCGCTAAAATATTGCTCTTACAAAGGCCTTTATGCTGCAGTATTAACAAAGAAAGTAAACTTGGCGTATCCAATGACAACTTCTCATCATACGGGTTGTGTTCTGCTATCTGCTCAGTCTTGGCTACTGAAGCAGATATATTTCTTATGTTAAACCTGTGTAAATTATTAATTAAACTAATAAAATAAAAAGCGTACTAATATATTGTTGCATATTAGCAAATTGTTCTTATTTCTTAGTTCCTTATAAGAAGAAGCAAACTAAAGGAATGCATTATACTAAACTGATATGCGATTGTCATTGTAAATCGCTTCTTTGCTTGGCCAGACGTAGAACTAAGAAAAACTAGTGTGATAATTTTAATTGCTTTCTCACAGAAACCGTGAGTAGGACAGAAGTTGGATGGGTAGAGTTAGACTGAAAAAATTCAATTGCAAGCCATTAAAATTATCACAATTGTCCATACTATGAATCCTGGGAATTAAGTACTTACAACATTGTAAGTCGCCATTGGAATTGCCATCTCAAAATAATTTGAGATCACCTTGTAGTTTACCGGGAAATTTAATTCCATACCGGCATATTGCCATGGAAGCTCAGTAATAGAGACCGGGACCTCCGTGTTTCAAATCCCGGTTATGGCATTGAATTTTTCAGACTGACTGTACCTATCCAAAAGAAAATAACGACACTTCCTGTCTGAGAAAAGTGTAAATACTTTACATTTGAAAACAATAACAAGGAATATCTTGAAATTGGTTACGTCATAAGAAAAGCGTGAAGGACATACATTGTGTTTTGACGAAATCTACACTTTGTATAGTAAGTTTATGTCTCTCTCTTACGGTTTACCAGTTATGCAAAATTCGGCAAAATTCATCCAGAATAAAGAGGTCTTCAGAGGCTATTTCCAGAAAACTCAAGATATACATTTTATTTGGAATGTAAATATCTTTAATATGCGGGATTTTAATCCAAATCGTTAGAGCCATTCTTGAGAAATTCAAAATTTTCGAAAAATGTTCCATGTAAAGGGTATTTGTAGTGGGGGGATGTTTTTTTTTTTAAATCTTCATGTCGAACCTTAGGAAATATTTAACTTAAATACCAAGTTTGGTATTTAACCGACTTTTAGTTTTTGAGCTATGCTGCCCAGGCACATTTTTCTAAAAATGTTTTTTTTTTTTTTTTGGATTTAGGGGGTCTCAAAACATATATTTCCGGTGAAATCTCTGTATCGAATTTTTGGGTACAATGCAATACGTTTTCTATACTCTATGTACATAGTACATATAGAGAAAGTAATACTTTATATGGGTTCAGGGGACCCTAAAACAAGTAAGACCGCGCCGTGACTGGGTGATTAGACACTCTCCTCTCACCTAGACAGCCTAATTTCAATCTCAAAGCTTGCTTTACCTAGTGTATTCCCTTATTTCTCTTGTACTTACAAAAAGTTGATTAATACGACAATTTATGCTATCTTTTATCTTGATAAGCGCAAAGTAGCATACGAAGTAGCTTTTAAAAGAATGGCTGTTATACAATAGGAGGAGAAATTTATGCGAATGGAACACATCAGAATATTTATCAAAATCCACCGATGCATTTCCTTAAGTTATTTCTATCAATGTGATTATGAAAAAGAGAATGCTTGGCTATTTAAATAATTATCTTTCAGACGACGCCATAAAATGTGAACATAAATATAAGATGAGTGATAGTTTATTACTTTCTGTATTTTAACTTAGTGATGAATTATTTTTAACTTTATTGTTTTGTATTTTCAGCTCCAGAACATCTGCCTCTCTTTGGTTTTCTTCAAATATAGGTATGTGAAACATCTTGTTATTATATCTCTGTGTTGCTCAGAAAGTTTTTCAATCTTCTTTGCTCAGAGTCTTTTTATACAGTTAAAAGGGCAAAGGTAAGGTAGAGATGCTGGTATCCAGGTCCATTTGATGTGTAGGCCTTTTGTACCGCCGACAGTGAAGCCATGTAACTCTCGGGTCTTCCCCTTCCTGTGTCTAAATAAGCTCTGACCATAGAATTCTTGATATAAACTTATGAGGCGAATAAGTGTAAATATTTTGATATTTATAGAGGAGAATACATTTGACACATAAGTGTATCTTATATTGCCTTATTTACTAACAGCACAATTGGAACGCAAATTTCAGGATCTAATGTGTTATGATTCTCTTCCGTTTACATACATCACTCCACCTATCGTCGAGCAGAGTTGAGAACAGAGGAGGGTCAACCTGGTAAACAATCGAACGCTGAGAGAAGAATTAGTAGATTACTTGAAAGCATCGTGACATTTTCATCGTGATCATAACTTTAGAAAATAACGAAAAAAACTGCAATACTGGTTCATCATCGTCCGCAAACCCTAATATAAATATTTTCATTTATTCATCTCCCACGCTGTGTTTAATATAATGTTTTCTTAACTTATTGCCTCTTAAGCTTGTTACTTAGTTCATCTGATTTAACGGGGTATCAAATTAGAACAAGTGCATAGTATTAGCCCATAGCGTCCTCTGGGGGCTCGGGCCTCTCTCTCTTTGGAGAGGTGACTTGGTTTCGTAGTCCTCATCCGCCTTTTGATCTTAACCGCCCAGGTCATTTGTTCTAAATAACATTCCCTATTATAAAGTAAGCGAATGTTTTAAGAGTTAATTCAGCTCATTTTAAGTCCATTGTATGCAACTTAGCACACATTATTTATTACTTTCTCTACACATACTATGTACATAGTGTATAGAGAAGGTATTGCGTTCCATCCAACAATTCGATACCGAGATTTCACCGGAAATAGACGTTTTAGGATCCCCTGTATCCAAAAATGTATTTTCAGAAAAAGAACAAGGTGTCTGTGTCTGTGAACACGATAACTCAAAAACGACAGGTCAGTAAAATACCAACCATGGTATTTAAGTTTAGTATCTTCCAGGGATGCGACACGAAGGTCCCCTCATCCAAACTACCCTTTACAGGGAAAAAATTTAGAAAATTTTTATTTTCTCAATAAGGGCTCTAAAGATTCTCACTAAAATATCGTATATTTTCTGGGAATAATCTCTAAAGGCCTTTATATTCTGAATTAATTTTGCTGAATTTTGCATAACAGGTAAACCGTAAGAGATACACAAAAACTTAATACACAAAACATTTAGATCACGTTAAAACAGAAAATGTATGTTACATATGTGTTTTTCGATGAATTGACCATATCTGAGATATTCGTTGTTATTTGTTTGAGATTTAAAATACTTAAACTTTTTTCTCAAAAAGTAAACTCCTGGACCTGTATACAAACGGATTTCCTCCACATGGCAACCAGCTTTTAAAAAATTTGACTATCGTTTTACCCTAGTGTATTCCATTGTTTTGCTTCCACTTAAACATCGAAGCAAGTAATTAAGACAATTTCTGCTAATGTTATCTCCATTGTCGTAAAATAGATAAAAGAATATGGTTTTATACAATAATTTGTTACAGTGATGTATAGCATGTCATGTGAATGGAACACACAAGGCTTTTTCATTGTCTTCTTAAAAAGCAAGAAACTATTTCCTGGTTTTCAGTTGCATAGTTTTTGTATGACATCAAAGGCACTTTAAAATATCTGATAGGTGAAATTTTATAATTTATCGTACTCATTTATCTTAATAAATAATAAACAGTGTTCGCACATAATCTACCTATGTGATATAATGGTTACCATGCTAACTTCATAGACCCAAGGTTCAAACCCGGCGGAGGACGATGGATGTTTTCGGGTGTAAAAATCCTTAGCATGGCTTCCTACGGCATGTAAAAGAACCTCAAGCCTGATATAGAAGCCTCTGAGCAAAATTAAGCGGTCTTTCACGCCCAATTTAGAATGGGACGCCGAGAACCACAGCAGTTAAAGAGTGCCCATAAATAACACGTCATTTACATTTAGGCTTCTACATCGTTGCATCAATTTGGCAAAAATAACCTGAGACGCAAGGCAAAAATTACTGTTTAGCTTAGAATTCGAAATTCCATCACATATCACAGGAATATTTTTTAAAGTAGGGCCTACGAAAACCTCGGTGGGCCCGCCTCCGTATTGTTAGGGTAACGTGGTTCCTCACATTCAAAAGTTCACAAGTTCGAATCTCGCTAAGGGTGAGTTACACGGATAACACTGACAGATACACACCCACAGAGGATCATGTTTTTTAAAACTTCTTTTTTTTTCTTTTATTTTTTACTTTCTCTACCCGTACTATGTACATAGATTATAGAGGAAGTATTGTATTCCACGCAAAAATTCGATACCAAGATTTTGCCGGAAATACATGTTTTAGGAAATCTGAATCCAAAAAAAACATTTTTAGAGAAAAGTCCATGTGTGTCTGTATCTGTATGTCTGTGAACAACATAGCGCAAAAACGAAAATACCGTTAAATATCAAATTTGGTATTTAGGTATAGTATCTTCCAAGGATGCGACACGAAGATTTTCAAGAAATTCCCCCCACTACAAACTAGCCTTTACATGGAAAAATGTTCAAGAAGTTTGATTTTCTTAAAAATGACTAACGATTTTGATTAAAACACGGATATTAAAGCTATTTGCACCCCGAATAAAATGTTAATCTTGAATTTTCTGGGAATAGCTTCTGAAGACCTCTTTATTCTGGACGCATTTTGCCGAATTTTGCATAGCTGCTAAACCCTAAGAGATGAACAAAAGGTTACCATACAGAAAATGTAGAACACATTGAAACTGACAATATACTTTATATACATTTTTACCGAGGAGTTGATCATTTTTAAGATATTCCTTCTTATTAATTTCCGCTTTGAAAAAACATACTTTTCTCACGCAGGAATTTGTCAACTCCTGACAATACAAACGAAGGAACTCCAGTCACATAGCAACCATCTTTTGACTATTACTTTAACCTATGGTACTCTTATTTCACTTCTAAGGAATCGAGTAATAAGACAATTTATGCTATTTTTTTCTCGATTGGCATGAAGTCAATAGAAGCATTATCTTTTTAACAATAATTTGTTGCAGAGATGATGGTCTCAAAACACATACTTTCAATGAAATCTCGTTATTGAATTTTTGGGTGGAAGTACAAACCTTCTCTATGCATTTTGTACATAGTACGTATAGAGAAAATAATTGTTATAATAATATTATGTTAAAATGAACACAGACTGGTGTGCCCACATTTGTCATTTCGTATATTTCCTTTCATGGTTAAATATTTGGATAATTAGCAATGATACAGGCATAAGCTGCATTGTGAAGATAATTAATTGTGACTAATTACAAGCAGAAGAAAAACAAAACCATTTGATATTTTTCACCCAGTAGGTCACTATATAACATGCAAAATTAAATGAAAACATGCGAAACAGAACAGAAACGATAATTGTATTCAATCCATAATTATAATAAATTGCCATCGGTGCAAATGGTGGTATTAATTCGAACACTTTTTTTTTTTTTTTTTGTAAAAATAACCTTCAAATTTGAATATTGCATTAAACCCTTATTATGGATAACTTTTACTTTCTCTAACTCGTGTGTACAATACACATATCGGATAGAGAAGGTATTGTACTCTACCAAACAAATTCGATACCAAGATTTCACCAGAAAGCCAAGTTTTGAGGTATACGTGTCTTGTCTGTGTGTCTGCGGACAGCATAGCTCAAAAACGAAAATTCGGTTAAATACAAAATATGGTATTTAAGTTCAATACGTTTTCCAAGGATGCGATCCCAAAGATTTTCAAGAAAATACCTCTTTATATTGAACTTTTGTTCGAAAATTCATATACCCAAGGGCGTAAAAATCCTCCGCATGGCTTCCTTCGGAAGGGAAGTAAAGTCGTGGGTCCCATGTCGTAGGTTTACGACACGTAAAAGAACCTCAAGCCTTATAGAGAGGACTCTGAGCAAAATTAAGTGGTCTTTCACGTCAATATATCTAGAATGGGACGCTGAGAACCACTGCAGTTACAGTGTTCCATTCACATGACTTTCTCTATATCTCTGCAACAAATTATTGTTAAAAAGCTTATACTTCTATTTACTTCATGCTAATCGACAAAAAATTAGCAGAAAGTGTCTTATTACTTGCCTCCTTGTAAGTAGACGCGAATTAGGGAAGCGCCATAGGTTAAAGTGATAGTCAAAAGCTGGTTGCTATGTGACTGACGTTCCTTTGTTTGTATGGACAGGAATTGACAAATTCATGTTTGAGAAAAGTATAAGTTTTTCAAGGCTGAAACTAAATATAAGGAATATCTCAAAAACGATAAACTCCACGAAAAAAATGTATTTAACGTGAATGACTTACGGTTTAGCAGTTTTGCAAAATTCATCCAGAATAAAGTAGTCTTCAGAGACTATTCCCAGAAAATTCAAGATATACATTTTATTAGTCAGGAAAATATCTCTAATATACGATATTTTAATCAAAATCGTTCGAACCACTTTTGAGAGAATCAAAATTTTCGAAATTTTTTCCATGTAAAGGGTATTTGGGGGTGGAGGGATTTTCTGAAAAATCTTCGTGTCGCATCCTTGTAAGATACCAAACTTAAATACCAAGTTTGGTGTACAACGGTCTCTTCGTTTTTGAGCTATGCTGTCCACACACAGACGGACCTTTTTCCAAAAATGCTATTTTTGGATTCAGAGAGACTCAAAACCTGTATTTCCGGTGAAATCTCGGAACCCTCTATACACTATATACACAGTACGTGTAGAGAAAGTAAAAAGAAGTAAATTTGATAGATTTATTCTAAGGTTCTCTCACCGCTTCAAGTATGGCTTTGCTTGGCTACAGTTCCTATAATATTTAATCTAATAATGTTGAGATAGCTTTAATATTTCCAAGTACACTAACTATACCAACAAGCATGATGTAGTTGGTAATATGATGCACTGTATTTGGTTTTGTGCTATGACTTGTTCTGTTTGCATTTTCGTTCTTTATTAACTATGTGTTTGCATAGCTCCAAAATCATTAGTTGTAATGCCGTCAATAGCAACCTCGCTTTGGCATATTTAACCAAACATTTCGCAAACTCTGTTTAGCGTATTTATTTAACATCCAGGCCTGCTACTAAACGTTCGCAATTACGACTTGTATTCGACTGCAAATTTTTAAATGTAATGGATTTTGTTTGATGTTAATTAAAGAAAATGTAGGGTCAATTTGAACTTCAAACATACTGTGTGTGAAAGTTTCTGCCTGGAACGTATCCGCAGTTATGCGGAAATATTTCTAATATGAATTTATGCGTAATTGAATATCGAAGTTCATACGAAAGATTGTTTCATTTAATGACGTAAATCGGCACGCTGAAGCGTGAATGTGTATGCAACTGAATAAAACGCAATCTACTGGCTAGACCACTCGCCCCTCACCTAGATGGTTCGGATTCTATCCCAAGTGACTGCATATGGGATTTGTGGTGGAAAAAGTAGCACAGGGGCGGGTTTTTTTTTCCAGTTCTCTGGTTTCCCCCGCTATTACAATCCACTGGAGCTCCATCTTTATTCCATGTATCATCAGTGTCATCGCCCGCGGTGCCATTTATGGTAAAAACGGGCGTTAAATACTCTAAAAACATATCTACTTATTACTCTCTTAATAAATAAAGTAAGTACTGCATTCCAGACAAAATAATAATAATAATAATAATAATAATAATAATAATAATAATAAAACGCTGAAAATGTGCAGTGTCAGTGAAGCATAAAAAATTGTGTTCCATACACATGACATTTCCTACTGTTCTGCAAATTAGCTATTCTTACAAAATATTATTGGTTTACCTAAATCATGATAATATACATAAAAATCTGATGTATTCCATTCAGATAACTTTCTCTACACCGGTGTAACAGATTATTGCTAAAAAGGATATTCTTTTATCTACTTTATGCTAATCGAGGTAAAATTAGCAGAAACGTTTTTATTACTTAGTAAAAGGGAATATTTAGGCTAAAGCGATTATCAAATGATTTGAAATGTGGTTGGTATGGCATTGGAATCCGTTACCTTGTGTGGCCAGTAACTGACAAGTTCCTGTAAGAGAAAAGTTTCAAGTATTTTAAAACTGAAACTTATAACAAAGAAAATTTCGGAAATGATCAACTCTACGAAAAAAGGTATATGACAAACATTGTGTGTTTTTAGGAGATCTACATGTTTTGTATAGCAAGCTTTGTCTTACGGTTTACCAATTTTGCAAAATTCAGAAAAAATCGTCCAGAATAAACAGATCTTCAGAGGCTGTTCCCAGAGAATTCAAGATATTCATTTTATTTGTCATGTAAATATTTTAAATATAAGACACTTTAATTAAAATAGTCATTTTTGAAAAATGAAAATGTTCGAAATATTTTCCATGAAAATGGTATTTGGAGGGATGATTTTCTTGAAATCTTCGTGTGGCATCTTTGGAAGACACAGAACTTAAATATCAAGTTTGGAATTCGTTTTTGAGCTATCCTGCCCACAGGCACACACACCTACATATACCCACACTTACAGATATACACACGGATTTTGTAAAAAAAAATTGGATTCAGGGGGATCCAAAATATGTATTTCCGGTGAAATCTAGGTATCTCAGTTTTAGGTGCATTACAATACCTTCTCTATACACTATGTACATGGTACGTGTAGAGAAAGTAAAAATAACTGTTAATTTAGAGGAAATGTACCTATTTTCATTGTACATGTGGTTATACACTACATTTTTGTTTTACCTTTTGCTTTTAAATTAGTTTCTCTATATTTTTAATTAATTATTATTTTTATAATGCTTATATTATTCTTACTGTGTTCATTTGTATATATTTTACCCGTATCACCGTTGTGTTCAGTATGTTTTGTTTAAATCATGTGCGAATTAAAGCAGCAGAGGGGAAGGCCTAGTAACAAATTCCAGTCCGTGTGAAGCATTGGGGCATGCTGCTATGTGACGTAATGGAAAGCTTGTAAACATAAAGCCTTCCTCATATATGGTATAATTTTCTTGCTTTCCTTTTTCTTTTTTTTTTTCCTTTCTTTTTATTTCAGCGATGTATTTTACCCTGGGCAAGCCCACCAAAAGGACGATGTACAGAGCCTTAATAGATGATCGTCTCATAGCCTACTATGGTAATGGTTTTTAATATAATTCATTTCACAGGAGCAGATCTAGAAAATATATGTGGAGGCAAGCATTGCCATTAAATGTGATGAAAATAATTGGAATTTGGAGAATAAATCCTTAGACAATGATTTCTTTAGTTGGTACAATTTTGTGGAGCAAGCATTTCCATTTAAAGAATAATCTATTAACTCCTGTATCGTGCTCTAACTCATTTGGTGTATATTATTAAACCGTGCATCAAAATCTACAAAAGCTATTTTCTTTAAACTAATGAAGTGAACGTGCTCTAAACCGTTAAATATTGTGGCCATAGCGCGAGGTAGTTGTGGGCCTTGAGGGCATAGCGGTTCGTACCTGGTCTGCTAACGACCTGCCAGAATTACAGCCTCGCGACAAGTGTATGCGCAACTTCCCCGTGCTGGGGTAATTACTGCTCCAGAAGATTGCTTCAGGCAAGTTTTAGTAATCCCCCCTTCGAGAATGCTACGCTTTGTATACGGACGTATACAGGTGTTTTCGAAATGACACTTAAACGACTATATCGTATAGTTTATATTACTATTCGAAGTTTAATATCACAGCTTATACTGTCACTTTTAAGTATATTTTTTTGTATTGAAAATTATGAAGAATAAGTAACATTAAGTGAGCATATATTAAAATTAAATAGATTTTAGGACACCGAATATATGAACCTTTGTATTTTATCCATAATAAGGTTTTAACTTAAAACTATTGCTAAATTTGTCATTTGAAATGTCGATTTTAGTGAATAAGATCGAGGAAAAGACAAGATTTGCTAAGATTACCTCTTTGCAATAGACTTTGAGAAGCGACCCACTTGATTTGTTGAAAAGTCGCTCATATACGGTAGTACTAAACAGGTACAAAAATGACCCTTTAAATCCCTTACAGGGTCTAGAAGGATTTCCATCCCCGCAGAAGGATCACTTTTATATGAGAGGTAGCTGAAGCAACAGTAGACACAAGCGGATCGATGCCAAAACAACAAAATCCATGGAGTGCATTTATTGACGTGTATCTGACAGTTTTCCATTCGTTCGCTTATTTTTATACGCTGAAGACGAAGCGCGTATGCGGAAACCCATTCAACCGAAACTGATTCGATACCCTTTTCCATTCCTTTCTTCAGCCTCCCTGGACATGCAAAGCCAGCTATGATTTATATCCTGCATACGCTACTTCCAATTTTGGACTGCTTCTAACACGTAAATAATAGGGCTATGGCAATTTCATCAAGCTAGCAACGTAAGAAAAAACATTTACTTCTATGTCAGTCAGTCTACGAAGAGAGTAATGTAACAAGGAAAAATCTGATGTGTTCCATTCACATTACTGTCTCTACCTATTCTTACAAAAGATTATTTCTTCATATACATCATGCCAATCGAGAAAAACATCACCAAAATTGTCTCATTACTTGTTTCCTTCTAAGCAGTAGGGAAATAAGGGAATACACCATTTTAAAGCGACAGACAAATCTTTTAAAACCTGGTCCCTATGTGAAAAATTGAAGTTCGGTTGGCTTTGCATTACCAGAAGTAAAACAAGAGAGATGAAACGAAAACTGAACCAGTTTGAAAGAAGTTAGACAGAATATCTCGGGAACGGTCAACTTTACAACAAATTATAAATTGTATGATTTAATGAGGTCTAAATTTTTGTGCAAAGTTTTTGTCTATTTCTTATGGTTTACCAGTTATGCTAAATTCAGAAAAGTTCATTCAGAATAAACTTGTCTTCAGAAACTATTTCCATAAAGTTTGAGATATACATTTTATTTGTGAAATAAATATATTTAACATATGATACGTTAATCTAAATCGTAGGTTATTTTTGAGAAAAACAAAATGTTTAATAACTGTTTCATGCAAAGCGTATTAGGGGTGGAGGGTTATTCTCGAAAAACTTAGTGTCGCATCAAATTTGGTATTTCATTTGAATTGTTTAGCTGTGCAGTCCACAAACGCACACAAACAGGCAGACGCGGCCCTTTTGATAAAAAATTCTTTTTTCGGAATCTGGGATCCTCAAAACGTATCTTTACGAAAAATGTGGACATGAAATTTTTGGGTGGCATATAAAACCTTATTTATATACAGGGTTACTACAAAAGAAATAGACAACTTCAACTGCCTGTAAAACAAAAACTATTAGAGATAGCAACCTAATTGTTTTGGAGGTATGTTGAGAAACTCTCAAAGTTTAGTTTGTTACTATTGGTAACGCTGTAGTGTTTTGTTTGTTGTTGCAGAAGCTGAAATGGCGGAACATCCTGTGGAAAAGGCATATTGCGTGTTGGAATTTGCTAGAACGCAATCAGCAACTGTTGTCCAACGACATTTTAGAACACGTTACCACAAAACGCCACCGACTAGTCAGTCAATCTACGACTGGTATAGAAAATTCGAGACAACGGGATGTTTGTGCAAAGGGAAGAGCTCGGGAAGACCAAGAGTTTCGGAAGAAAACGTTGAACGTGTTCGTTCTGCCTACATAAGAAGCCCACAGAAATCGACATCTAGGGCAAGCATACAATTACAAATTCCACAGCAAACTGTATGGAAATTCTTGCGGAAGCGAATGCACATGATGCCTTACAGATTACAGATGTTGCAGTTTCTGAGTGAAGAAGATAAGGTCATACGGTGTGACTTTTGCATCGACATATTGCGACATGATGAAGACGATGCTGGTTTTTGTGAGCGCATCATTTCATTTTTGTGGTAACGTGTTCTAAAATGTCGATGGACAACAGTTGCTGATTACGGTCTAGCAAATTCCAACACGCAATATGCCTTTTCCACAGGATTTTCCGTCATTTCAGCTTCTGCAACAACAAATAAAACACTGCAGTGTTACCAATAGTAACAAACAAAACTTTGAGAGTTTCTCAACATACCTCCAAAATAATTAGGTTGCTATCTCTAATAGTTTTTGTTTTACAGGCAGTTGAAGTTGTCTATTTCTTTTGTAGTAACCCTGTACTATGTACATTGTACGTATTGAGAAAGTAAACTAAAATCGTATTTTCCTGGGCAGTAATGCTAATTAAATATTTCATAAACAGCGAAGGACTTTAATTTATATTTGCACTGCATGATTAAAACTGTTACAAGAAAGAGAAAATTTCTGATGCTTTACATTCACAGACTTTGTCTACCATTAACATTTAATAAGTTTGTATAGAAACTATTCTTAGCTCATATAAACCCATTTGGAGCATAGGGGCACCGAGCGGCGTTTTCTTGAACACGCGGAATTTTTAATTCAAGATATCACCACATGCGCCATGTAACGAGAGATCAATTCATCACCCATAGATAACATCATAGGAGGAAATTACACTTGCGGACGTGAAAATGGTGGAATTTAGCCACAGGCCTTCTTCTGAGGTTCATTTAATGCGAATAAACATTATACACCGGACATCGAATGGTAATACGAAAACTTGCATAATAAGTTAGTGCAGCATGAAAATATAGGGTTTAAGTGTGTTAAATAATTTACAAGTTCTTAACTTTAGTTGGTTATTATATTTTTTGCGTTAAAATACAACGAAACATTGTTTGAATGGTGTGTGTGTGTGTGTGTGTGTGTGTGTGTGTGTGTGTGTTTGGGCTAATTGTAAGTCTGACCACTGGAGAAAGGATTATATGAGTGTAATTTAAGAGGGCGGCCTGTCGCCCTCCATGGTGTAATGGTTACCATGCTAACTTCATATACCCCTAGGTCGCGGGTTCAAACACGGCGGAGGACGATGAGAAACTCAAGCCTGATATAAGAGGTCTCTGAGCAAAATTAAACGGTCTTTCACGCCCAGTATCCGAGGTATGTCCAGAAAGTAAGTTCCGTTTCAATTTATCTCCGCTACAGCGCTGCGATCGCAGTTCTGCTCATGCGCGGTAGACGCTCTGTATCAAGGAGAAGAAACGTGCGCCATTTTGAGATCACTGTCAGACACATACGCTTTGTTGTGCTTGTTTACAATATCGGTGTTGATTGAAAATCTCGCCGCTTGTGAAATCAGATCTGTGAAAGTGAAACCAATTGAAATTTATCGGCAAATTTGCGAAGTTTACGGACAAAATGGTGAGAACGCACGACCACACATTGCAAATGTGACGAAAAACCTCCTACAGGGATTTGGCTGGGACGTGTTTGACCATCCTCCGTACAGCCCTGACCTCGCTCCTAGCGACTTTCATCTGTTCTTACATCTCAAGTCTTTCCTTGGCAGTCAACACTTCAACAATGACGAAGAGCTGAAAGAAAATGTTTCCAACTTTTTGAAGACACAGGCGGAAATTTCTATGAAGAAGGTATACAAAAACTTGTGCCACGCTATGACAAATGCCTGCAAAATTTCGGCAGTTATGTGGAACAGTAGTTTAAGAGTTGTAGAATTTTGTGCAATAAATAATTATTCTGTATCTGTACACAATTTAATTTTATTACCAAA
The DNA here is from genome assembly GCA_030762935.1 of Hymenopus coronatus. Taxonomy (NCBI): domain Eukaryota; kingdom Metazoa; phylum Arthropoda; class Insecta; order Mantodea; family Hymenopodidae; genus Hymenopus; species Hymenopus coronatus. Next base: position 43,115,816 of record CM060884.1, read on the forward strand.
CGGAACTTACTTTCTGGACGTACCTCGTAGAATGGGACGCTGAGAACCACAGCAGTTAAAGAGCGTCCATAAATAAAACGTCATTTCATTTCATGTTTTCAGAGCGCGGCCGACATGCGGATATGTAACGGGCCGTCGGAAGAATTCACTAACAGTTCACAAGCAGTGAGTGCTTCATCTCAACGCGGGGAGAGCCAGTCAGGTCCGCATAAACCACCCGAGCCCATGGACAACCGTAAGAGCCATCTCGCGCTGAGTGTATTTCCAGACCGCAGCCATCCTCTCGAAACGGCGTCTCTGCCGTCATATTCGTCGACACAACTCTGAAAGAGACCGATTGAAATGAAGGGACAGGAAGTTAGAAATGAAGAATCCCCCCCTGGAAAAAAAAAAAAAAACCCAAAAAAAACATAGGTCAACCTTGCGAATGCCAGTCCCAGACGAAATGCCTGAGTCACCTGGCTCGATTTGTGGTAAGGATACTCTGGCAACTGGCTTATAATATTATCTTTGGGCAGTTCGGCCATTTTGCTTGTTTTACACTACAAAAGACACAACAAGAATTCGCCACTGTCTTGTTCCGTACACCGCATTCCTTACCGTTTTCGGGTACTGTATTACGTCATGTTTTTATTTCATTGGCTGATACTGTCGCCTTGCAGGTGAGTGTTCTATATGGAACCAATAGAGCATACCTATGCTGGGTTTGTCAACTCTTTCGCCACCTTACTCAATTGGAAGTGAGATTAGGTAACGTGTACTACAACAGTAAGCTACAACCTCTCCTCCTTCCCCAGTTAGAGTGACGGAGCGACCAGCGTGTATCAGCAGACATGCCCTATAAATTCCCTAGAGACAATCAGAAATTCCATGTCTATTACTATTTGTGCTCTGTGTACTAAGTATTGTAGTGCACCCAAAATTAATACCGATATTTCACCGGAAATACATGTTTTGGGTCCCCCTGAATACAGAAACAGCATTTTCAGAAAAAGGTCCATGAGTGTGTATGTGTGTTTGTGTCTGTGGACAGCGTAACTCAAAAACGAAAAGACCGTTGAATATCAAACTTGGTATTTAAGCTTGGTATTCCAGGGATGCGACTCCTGGATTTTCAAGAAAATCCCCCCAAACCCAACTACCCTTTACATGGAATTTGTTTTCAAAATTTTTTGATTTTCTTGAAAATGGCTCTAACGATTTTGATTAAAATATCGTATATTAAAAAATATTTATGTGACAAAAAAGTGTTTATTTTGAATTTTCTGGGAATAGCCTCTGAAGACTACTTTATTCTGGATCAAATTTACGAAATTTTGCATAACTGCTAAACCGTAAGAGATGAACAAAAACTTACCACACTAAAAATGTAGATCACGTTAAAACACACAATTTATGTAATATACATTTTTTTTCTTGGAGTTGATTGTTTTTAGATATTCCTTGTTTTTGATTTCAGCTTTGAAAATCTTTTACTTTTCTCATACATGAATTTGTCAACTCCTGTCCATACAAACAAAGGAACTTCAGTCACATAACAATCAGCTTTTGACTCACTGTAACCTATGGTACTCCCTTATTTCTCTTTTACTTACAAGGAAGCAAGTGATAAGACTATTTCTGGATAGGTGGAGTCAGACTGAAAAACTCAATGGCGACTTACAATGTTGCAAGTACTTTGGATCCAGGATTCATAGTATAGCCAAATATTATGGTCAGTTGGTATTGGATTAATTGTTTTTTCACACAAGCCGTGTGTAGGACAGGGGTTGGATAGGTAGAGTCAGACTGAAAAATTCAATGCCGTATCCGGATGGCGACTTACAATGCTGCAAGCACTTTGGACATAGTATTGCTATATATTGGGGTTGTCATCTCAAAATAATTTGAGATCACCTTGTGTTTTACCGGGAAACATCCGAACCGGTTGAGAAATTCAATGCTATGCCGGCATGTTACCATGGTAGCTCAGTGGCAGAGCAACTGGCTAGAGATCGGGAGATCCGTGGTTCGAATCCCGGCTATGACTACTTCTCCTAATTTTTTCTCGATTAGAATGAAGTAAATAGAAGCATAAGCTTTTTAACATTAATTTGTTGCAGAGATGTAGAGAAAGTAATGTGAATGGAAGCCTTCAGATCTTTTTTCTAAATCCTAAATTTTTTTGAAAACTCTAAAGTTGTTTAAAATGAAAAGTAAACAAGATATTGACCTGTAACTATGGTTACATGCTAGTCTGGTGTTAAACTTTGTGATGCTGCCGTCTAGCTGGCCTAGAGGTGTGAGGCTCGGGACTTAATCAGCCGACCCTAGGAATATATCGATCATGTCACCAGGAGTTTTCGGCGTTAACAGTTATATAATATGCCTGCTTCCTGCATAAAGTAATTTTTGCTAAACGGCGAGGTCTTCATTTGTAGATACAGCGCTTGCAGTTGGCAAGGTCATGTAGGGGGCAAAAGGAGCAGCTCAATGTGTGGACTGGAAATCACGCACACGTTACTAAGGGCACATGCACGTCACGCCCGACGCTCGTAACAAATCGCACACGCCAACATGAGGAACGGGAAAACAAGGCAGGGAAACGCAATGCATGTGTACGATATTTCACTACTCCCTAGAGTTGAGACAAAGTTTGGCGTAACTTTGTGATATACAACTTTTTTTTCTGCGCCGTGAACATCATGACATTTCAAATACAAATGTACTTCGTCAACCTTTCGTAGACATACTCGTACCATAATTTCTCGCGCAGAGCTGCTTCGGAAAGGAAGAGAGCGCAGAAGTTATATACCCTTACTATTTGTGATAGGATAATGGGTGAAAAACTTAATAAAAATCAAAAAAATCTGATGTGTTACATTCACATGACTTTCTCTACATCTCCGCAACAAATTATTGTTAAAAAGCTTATGCTTCTATTTACTTCATGCTAATCAATTAGCAGAAATAGCCTATTACATACTTCCTTGTAAGAGAAGGAAAATAAGGGAGCACCATAGGTTAAAGTGATAGTCAAAAGCTGGTTGGTATGTCACTGAAGTTCCTTTGTATGGACAGGAGTTGACAAATTCCTATATGAGAAAAGTATCAAGTCTTTGAAACCTGAAACCAATAACAAGGAATATCTCAAAAATGGCCAACTCCACGAAAAAAAAAATATATATATATATATATATATATATATAAAATAAAGTTTGTGTCCTAACGAACTGTTCATTTTATTTGTTATGTAAATATCTTTAATGAATAATATTTTAATCAAACAGCTACAGCAATTTATTATAAAATCAAAATTTTCTAAACTTTTCCATGTAAAGTGTAGTTGTAGGTTTTTTTTTTTTCTTAAATCTCGAGTGGCATCATTGGAAGATACTGAATTTAAATACCGACTTTTCTTTTTGAACTATGCTGTGCACAGACATACACAAAGACACACGGATCGTTTTCTAAAAAATGTTGTTTTTTTCTGCATGCAGGGGATCTCAAAACATATATTTGCGGTGAAAACTTGATCTAATTTTAGGGTGCAATATAATACCCTCTCTGTACATTATGTACATAATACGTGTAGAGAAAGTAATTACTTCATGGTGCTATTTACCTACGTCTGGAATTATCGTTGGTTTAACCAATGAATGATACTACCGTGTTTCCTTTCTACTTACAAGGAAACAGATAATAAGATAATTTCTGCTATTTTTTTTTCTCGATTATCATGAAACACACTACGGATTCTTGTGATAGACACTATTGCTATGCAGAAACGACATAAGAAAATTGATAGTTATTAGCGCAGCAGTGGGATAAAGTAAACAAAATTCACTCGTTGCTCCGGTAACCAGTGAGATAAAGTAAATAAATGAATAAATAAATAATTCATATCTGCCAATCCATAAATTGCTGAAACTCTTTTTCGTATAATTTCCGTGAAGCGGACGGTAATAAAGCCTCAACTGCTTCTTTTGTTTCATTTAATATACCATTTGGAACCGATATATTAACGTTCTCAACGTCCATCGTAAACTTAATCAATTTGAAACTAGCAGTAATAAAAGCAAAATTAGTATTCATACCATTTTTATAACTATAAGAGCGCCGCAATTCAATACCTCATTCCTTATTTAATTTATTACTATCTGTTGTAAAATCATTAACTGAATGTTTGTCATATATTACTTTATCGTATTTGTAGGATAAAATAATGTATTATACAAGTGGACAAACCTCTGTTATCCACTCGGGTCGCGTTTTAAATTGTTCTACTCATGGATAAACGCTTTGTGTGCCCACTTGTATAATAGATAGCTATTATCAATAATTTGTTACAGATATGTAGAAAAACTTATGAGAATGGAACACATCAAATGTTTTAGAGGTATCCACAAAATTTCTCTAGCACAAAAAGCATTGAATAATCGTTCCTGGATTTACAAATAATGAATAAGCGCTGTATAACTTGACATCAGACTGGCATGACACAGCATGGGGTTGCCAGTCGACGAATGTCAAATATCCGCTCCCCCAATTTGTATAAGTTCCAATGGGATGTCAGTTTCAGTTGGTTCACGTCGAGTTTTCGAGTTTATAGAAACATATCCATGCTTTACGTCCAGAAGGATTTGAAATAAAGTAAATCATTATGTTATTTAATACGAGGGTCATGCCAAATAGTAAGGAAAAATATCAAAACAGAACTTTATTTACAAAGTTACATACCTTACTCTATTTCTCAACTCTATTTCTAACATAATCTCCATTCTAGCTAGACATTAATGCCACCAGTTTCTCAATGCCGATGTTATATGTATTTTCTACCGCCAAAAAATTATTTGGTTTTTTTTACTTTCTCTATACGTACTATGTATATTAGTGTATAGAGAAGGTATTGTTATGCACCCGAAAATTCAATACCGATATGTCACCGGAAATATATGTTTTAAGATCCCCTGAACCCAAAAAAAGCATTTCTAGAAAAAATGTCCGTGTGTGTGTGGGCAGCATAGCTCAAAAATGAAAGGACCGTTAAAAACCAAACTTGGTATTTAGGTTTCGTATCTTCCAAGGATGCGACACGAAGATACTCAAGAAAATCCCCCCACCCCCAAGTACCGTTTACATGGAACTTTTTTCGAAAATTTTGATTTTCTCAAAAATGGTTCCTACGATTTTGATTAAAATTTCGCATATTAAAGACATTTACCTGACAAATAATATGTATATCTTTAATTTTCTGGGAGTAGCCTACGAAGACTACTTTATTCTGGAGGAATTTTGCATAACTGCTAAACCGTAAGAAATGGACAAAAACTTACCACACACAAAAAAAATGTAGAGCACATTAAAACACACAATTTATGTTATATACATTTTTTCGAGGAGTTCATCGTTTTTGGGATATTACTTGTTTTTGGTTTCAGCTTTGAAAAACTTGTCCTTTTCTCATACAGGAATTTGTCAACTCGTATCCATAGAAACAAAGGAACTTCAGTCACCTAGTAACCAGCTTGTGACTTCACTTCACTTTAACCTATGATACTCCCATTAAGCTTCTACTTACCAGGAAGCAAGTAATCTTATTAACAATAATTTATTACACAGAAGAAGGGAAGGTCATGTGAATGGAATACATTTTTACTTTCTCTATAGGCACTATGTACATAGTGTATAGAGAATGTATTGCACTCCACCAAAAAATTCGATACCGAGATTACACCAGAAATATATGTTTTAGGGTCCCCTTCATCTAACAAAACCATTTTCGGAAAAAGGTCCGTGTGTGTGTGTGTGTGTGTGTGTCCGTGTGTCTGTGAACACGATAATTCAAAAACGAAAAGTAGGTAAAATACCAAACTTGGTGTTTAAGTTTAGTATCTTTCAGGGATGCGACACGAAGATTTTGAGAAAAACCCCTCACCCCCAACTACCCTTTACATGGAACTTTTTTCGAAAATGTTAATTTTCTCAAAAATGGCTCTAACGATTTTGATTAAAATTTCGAATATTAAAGATATTTACCAGACAAATAAAATGTATATCTTGAATTTTCTGGGAATAGCCTCTGAAGAGTAGTTTATTCTGTATGAATTTTACTAAATTTTGAATAACTGCTAAACCGTAAGAGATGGACAAAAACTTACTACACAAAAAATGTAGAGCACGTTAAAACACACAATTTATGTTATATACATTTTTTTCGTGCAGTTCGTCGATTTTGTGACATTCCTTATTTTTGGTTTCTGCTATGAAAAACTTATACATTTCTCATACAGGAATGTGTCAACTGCTGTCCATACAAATAAAGGAACTTCTTGACATAGCAACCAGCTTTTGATTATCACTTTAACCTCCCTTATTTCACCTCTACTTACAAGGAAGCAAGTAATATGGCTATTTCTGCTAATGTTTTACTGATTAGCATGAAGTTAATAGAAGTATAAGGTTTTTAAGAATAATTTGGTGTAGGGATATAGAGAAAGTCATGTGACTGGTACACATCAGATTTTTTTCGTTATTATTTAGTTATAATAAATCGTCTGTTGACCCTCGTACATTATGTTCTCTTAAAACTCCAGTTAAGGATTCAGAGAATATAAAACAATAGTAGTACTGTATTTATCATAAATACAACTAATCTATTGCATTGTAACACCCTTGTAAATTTGCGGTCTCGTTAGAAATAGAAGTCAATTACTGTGGTAATTGACTTCTATTGTATTTGTTTTTCTCAAAAATGAGTAATGATTTTAATTAAAATCTATAACATTTAAGATATCTACATGCCAAATAAAATGTGTATCCTGCATTTTCTGGCAATAGACTCTGAAGACATCTTTATCCCGAATGAATTTTGCGGAATTTTGCATAGCTGCTAAACCATAAGAGATTGGTAAAAACTTACCACACAAAGAATATAACTCGTTGAACACACAATATACCTTTGTTACATTCCTCTTTATCATAGAGTTGGTCGTTTTTTAGATATTTCTTTTTATTCTTTGTATTTGTCAACTCCTGTCCATACAAACAAGCAAACCAACAAACAGCAACATAACAACCAGCTTTGGACTATCACTTTAGCCTAAGGTATTCCCTTATATCGCTCCTACTTGCAAGGAAGCAAGTAATAAAAGCATTTCTGCAATTTTTTTCTTGATGAATATGAAGTAAATAGAACAATAAGCTCTTTAACAATAATTTGGTGCAGAGATTGTAGAGAAAGTCATGTCAATGGAAAACATAAGATTTTTTTATCATGAAGTTGATCGTTTTTGAGATATTCCTTGTTATTGGCTTCAGTTATAAAATATACTTTTGTCATACAGGAATTTGTCAGCTCCTGTTCATACATACAAAGGGGCTTCAGCCACATAGCAACCAGCTTTTGACTATCACTTTAACCTTTGGCTTCTAATTACAAGGAAGCAAGTAATAAAACCATTTCTGCTAATGTTTTCTCGACTAGCGTGAAGTAAATAGAAGAATAAGCTTTCTAACAATACTTAGTTGTAGAGAAAGTAGTGTGAATGGAGTTCATCAGATTTTTTCTGCTGCATTTTCTCTGTCAGCTAACATTTTATTGTGATATTCGATAATGTCCATGTATAACTATGGAAGAGATACTAAAGTAGTACAGAAATACTTGAGCTCTGGGTGTGATAAAGGAAGTGGTTGGTGGCGAGGCGGTCAGCGCGCATCGATCCTCTCATCTATCTAGTTTACCGTCACGTCACGTCACCCTTTCTTGGAACGAGCCGCAGTTAGGGATAGATGGCCTGAATCGATAGCTACTCCACTTGCATTTCCTATTACTTTTCTTATTGAATAATAATATATTAAGATTTACATTTCGATGCTTAGGGGAAACTTTTTTTAGCCACCTACAATAAGCAGCATTTTTGGTTAAAGAAGGGAGTATCTGTGAATGACATATTTACTAAAACACGTCTGCATGGCCTTACTACTTGCTTCCTTGTAGGTAGAAGCGAAATAAGGGAGTACCATAGGTTAAAGTGATACTCAAAAGTTGGTTGCTATGTTACTGAAGTTCCTTTGTTTGTATGGACAGGAGATGGCAAATTCTCGTATGAGAAAAGTATAAGTTTTTCAAAGCTGAAAACAAAAACAAGGAATATCTCAAAGACGATCAACTCCACGAAAAACATGTATATAACATAAATTGTGTTTTAACGTGCTCTACATATTTTGTTTGGTACGTTTTTGTCCATCTAAAATTTCGAAAAATATTCCATTTAAAGTTTTGTTTAGGAAGGAAGTATTCATGTAGCATCCTTGGAAGATAATGAACTTAAATATCAAGTTTGCTAATTTACGGTTTTTCGGTTTTGAGTTGTCATCATAGACACACATGACTTTGTTAAAATAACCTAATCGAGATAAAATTAGCAGAAATGGTCTAAATACATCTTTCTTTGTAAGTGCTCGTAGAAGGGGAAAGGAAGTACACCTAGACTAAAGCGATAGTCAAATCTTTAAAAAGCTGGTTGCTATGTGACTGAAATTCCTTTGTTTGCATGTACAGCTGAAACCAGATTATAAAGAATATCTAAAAAGGATCAACTCAACGTATATGATACAAATTATGTGTTTTAAATAAATCTACAATTTTTGTGTAGTACGTTTTATCTATTTCTCACGATTTACTAATTCAAAATTAATCCAGAATAAAGAGGTCTTCATAGGATATTCCCAGGAAATGCAAGATTTACATTTTATTTGTCGTCTAAGTATCTATAAAATATGATATTTTAATCAAAATCCTTATAGCCATCTTTGGGAAAACAACATTTTGAAAATTTTTCCACGTAGGTGTAGTTTAGGGCGACGGAATTTTCTTAAAAATCTTCGTGTCGCGTCCTTGGGAGATGGTACGCTTTAATATTCCAAGTTTGGTATTTAAGGTAGTTTGCTGTCCCCATATACAAACACAGGCACAGACAAACACAACTGACGTTTTATTAGGTCTCAAAACATGTATTTCGGAGGAAAATTCAGTATCGATTTTGGGAGAAATACAATATATTCTCTATACATTAAGTACATGGTACTGTAGAGAGGGTAAAATGAATTTTTAGGTGTCAGGGCATCGCAAAACCTGTATTTTATTTAAATATCGACATATAATTTTGGGTGAAATATAATATCTTCTCTTCCTACTATACATAATAAATGTAGAGACTGCCTCCGTGGTCGAATGGTCAGCGAGCTGACTTCTCACCCGGGGGTCCCGGGTTCGGCGGGGACTTTTTCTCTAGCCAGAATTATTCCCTATTCCCACAGAGTCTGGAAGTTTGTATGTGCGTGTTTGAGTAGAACAAAATGATTTAAACCAACGTAAAAGAACCTACAGACAACGAGTTGTTTCAAGTGGAAAGTCCCCGATATGACCTTAGATGCTAAAGGGGGCTATATAAATGAAACAATAAAAAAAAAAAGAAATAAATGTAGAGAAAGTAAAAAATGTATCTTGATCTACATCTATATGACAATGGATTACCCCCGTTGTCAATGGACTAATCTGGCTTCGATTCCCGGCTGGGAAGCGAATGTGTGCGTGCATGTTTGAGGAAAAGAAACCGATATATTAACGTTCTCAACGTCCAACGTAAACTTAATCAATTTGAAGCTAGCAGCAATAAAAACAAAATTAGTATTCATACATAACCTACTGTATTTTACAGCTATAAGAATGCCGCAATGCAATACCTTATTCCTTATTTAATTTATTACTATCTGTTGTAAAGTCATTAACTCAGCACAAATATAAATCTTTCAGAATTGAAACTAACCTTATAATTCACTTCAGAGTATGTAGGAGCTAATATGTGTTCATCTAGAATTGGAATAACCCACCACTCCCACCGTGTAAGTGCACTTTCTTAAATAGCAAAATTCAGGAAAATGTTCATAGTGGGGGAAGATTTAATAGCTGTTGCTAGGCGGGAAGTAAGTATTTATGGTCTAGAAACAATGAAATTACAATGCTACCAACGTAGATAGTCACCAAATAACAAAGAATGAAAAAAAAAGTGAAGCTCAAAAGTCACCAACATTCACACAGTAATAATGGAGTGCCAAGGCTGTAAATATGTGAAAATAAGTTTATTTACACACACACTAAACTAAACCTAACACAGCGCATGCTCGCTTCGCTCGCATGCTTTGGTAAAACAAATGAAAATTATTGAAACCAAAGTAAAGGAAAATCACTAAAAATAAATTACACGAAAATCGCTTATTTATACAAAAACAATTGATTCAGAACTCTAAACACACAGAATGACTTTTATAATCGCGGTACTTTTTGTATCAGTGTTGGCAATCAGCCTCATGTTGCAACAAATGCCTCAAAATCAACTATAAAGCGAATAGTGAACAGTTCATTGATGGTTCCACAACTTTTTAATGGCTAGTGATAACTAGTTTTCAAATATTGGTAGTTCTGAATTTTGCAATATGAACGTCTGAATTTTGCAATATGAACGTCAACTATGCACGATTTAGACGCCACCTGTCTGATAGCTACTGAAACAATAGAAATTGCTGTAAAAAAGTAAAGAAAACAAATACTTCTGGTATGTTTTAGTATAAATCGCGTACTTTGTTGCAAGTTAAAGGCCAAAAATAGACAAGATACATTTTTAAAACTTTGTAATACGATATTACGGTGCGTAGAAGTGAAAAAACTAATACCTAAATAGTTTTAACGGAAGTTTAAGTGGTGGAACCAAGATATAGTAATAATCAATATTCTATGTTAAAATCAACTTTAAAGGTGTTCGAAGACCTAAATATATCAATATTTTCCAAGGTGTTGGCTTTTCTTAAAGTAAGTAATGTGGTTAAAGAACAAAATGTTGCTGTTAAAAGGTTATAGAAAACTTGTAGAAATCAACCATTTATTTATTTATTTACTTTATCCCACTCGTTACTGCCTTGTAAGAGGAAGTGAAATAAGGAAATACCATAAGTTAAAGTGATAGTCAGAAGCTGGTTGCTATGTTACTGAAGTTCATTTGTTTTATGGACAGGAGTTGACACGTTCCTTTATTGAAAAGTATAAGCTTTTTAAAGCTAAAACCAATAAGGAATATCTCAAAAACGATCAACTCCACGAAAAAAATATATATGACATAACTTGTGTATTTTATCGTGATCTACGTTTTTTGTGTTGTAAGTTTTTTCTCTGTCTCTTACGGTTTACCAATTATACAAAATTCAATAAAATTCATCCAGAATAAAGAGGTCTTTAGAGGATATTCCCAGAAAATTCAACATATACATTTTGTTTGGCATGTAAATATCTTAAATATAAGAGATTTTAATCAAACTAGTTAGAACCATTTTTGAGAAACATTTTTCGTGTTTTTTTTCCATACCAAGTTCGGTATTTAACGGACACACACAGACACGCACACAGACCTTTTTCCAAAAATCTTTTTTTGGATTCAGGGGGACCCATAACATGTATTTCCGGTGAAATCTCGGTATCGAATTTTTGGGTGCATTACAATACCTTCTCTATACAGTATTTACGTAGTACGTGCAGAGAAAGTAAACAATATGTGACAATGACCCATTGTTAGTAAAAATATTGGCTTCAGTTGACATCCTAACTCGGAGCATACTGAAGCATTTCCAAGTTATCCATGAAGATCAGTTAGCTTAACATCGGAATGAATTATGCAGCACTTTAGCTGGATTTAACTTGATACTTAGCATCTTGGTTTTAGCCGTTAGAGGACGTGCATCATATATTACAAGAATAAGATCCTACCTCAAGAGACAGCGTTAGTTTCCTGTTATAAATATACTGTGATTTATGAGCACGGAATTGCTGGTCTTATCTGACATGGTTGCCGGCCGCATTACACTGGCGCGCATTTATAACTCCCTGCATCGGAAAACGATTCCTACAGAGGACTCTGCATGTCACATCGTCACTTCCACATAGTCTACAGAACCATCTGATATCCTTCCTTATATGCGTTTGTAGCCTTAATTATTTATCCACCAAAGAAACATTGGAATCGCAACGCCCTATCTTGCCAATTTTAAACATTGACCCATTACCTCAGCTACTATTTACAATAGCTAAATTTTTCAAGGTATATTCACCAATAGCTTTACTGTTCATTCACGAAAAATAGAATGTATCTGTTTATTAGATAAGTATCATAGGTATAATTTTTACTTTCTCTATACGAACTATGTACATAGAGTATAAAGAAGGTATTGTATTGTACCAAAAAATTCGATACCGAGATTTCACCGGAAATACATGTTTTTAGACTCCCTGAATCCAAAAAAAAAAAAAAATGCATCTTTAGAAAAATCTCCATGTGTGTCTGTGTGTCTGTGGGCAACATAGCGCAAAAACGAAAGGACCGTTAAAGCCCTAACTTGGTATTTAATTTTGGTATCTTCCAAGGATGCGACACGAAGATTTTCAAGGACCTCCCCCCCCAGACTACCCTTTACATGGAAAAAAATTCGAAAATTTTGATTTTTTTAAAAATGGCTCTAACGATTTTGATTAGAATACCGTATATTAAAGATCTTTACCTGACAAAATGTATATCTTGAATTTTCTGGGAATAGCCTCTGAAGACTACTTTATTATGTAGGAATTTTGCCGAATTTAACTTAACTGCTTAACCGTTTAAAATATCTTCAAGTCAAACGAAATGATTACCTTGAATTTTCTGAGAATAGTATCTGAGGACCTCTTTATACTTTTATTTAACTGGTAAACCATAAGAGATAGACAAAAACTTACTACATAAAAATATTGATCTTGTTAAAATACACAATTTATATTGTATACATATTTTTAGAGTTAAACGTTTCTGAGATACTCTTTGTTATTAGGTTCAGTTGTAACTATCCAAACTTTTCTCAAACGTGAAGTTACCTGAAGTTCATTTTTTTGTATGGGCAGGAGTTGACAAATTCCTGTATGAGAAGTGTATAAGCTTTTTAAAGCTGAAACCAAAAAAAAAAGGAATATCTCAAAAACGATTAACTCCACGAAAAATATGTATATAGCATAAATTGTGTGTTTTAACGTGCTCTAAATTTTTGTATAACAAGTTTTTGTCCATCTCTTACGGTTAGACAGTTAAGCAAAATTATGTAAAATTCATTCAGAACAATATAATCTTCAGAGGCTATTCCCAGAAAATTGAAGATGAGCATTTTATTTGTCAGGTAAATGTCTTTAATATACGATATTTTAATGAAAATCGTTAGAACCATTTTTGAAAAATAAAAAATTTCGAAAAAAGCTCTATGTAAAGGGTAGTTGGGGATGGGGGACTTTCTTGAAAATCCTTGGAAGATACTAAACTTAAATACCAAGTTTGGTATTCTACAGTTTTACGTTTTTGAGCTATGCTATACACACACAGACACACACACACAGATAGACTGACACACATATACGGACCTTTTTCCAAAAAAATGTTTTTGGATTCAAAACATGTATTTCCGGTGAACTCTCGCTATCGTATTTTGGATGGAATGCATATCTTCTCTATTTACTATGTATATTGTACTTGCTTGTTAAAGAAAGTAAGTTGCTCTCCTTGGTGTAATGGTTACCATGCTAACTTCATATACCCAAGGTCGCGGGTTTAAACCGGGCGGAGGACAATGGATTTTTTCAGGCGTAAAAATCCTTAGCATGGCTTTCTTCGGAAGGGAAGTAAAGCCGCTGGTCCCCTGTCGTATATTTACGGCACGTAAAATAACCTCAAGCCTGATAGGAAGGCCTCTGAAAAAAATCTGATGTGTTTCATTCACATGTCTTTCTCTACATCTCTTCAACAAATTAGTTTAAAAAGCTCATGCTCCTATTTACTTCATTCTAATCGACAAAAAATTAGCAGAAATAGTCTTATTACTTGCTTCCTTATAAGTAGAAGCGAAATAAGGGAGTACCATAGGTTAAAGCGATAGTCAAAAACTGGTTGCTATGTGACTTAAGTTCCTTTGTTTGTATGGACAGTAGTTGACAAATTTCTGTATGAGAAAAGTTAATTCGAGCCTGAAAACAAAAACAAGGAATATCTCAAAAACGATCAACTCCACGAAAAAAATGTACAGAACATAAATTGTGTGTTTTAATATGCTGTACATTTTTTGTGTGGTAAGTTTTTGTCCATCTCTTACGGTTTAGCAAATATGCAAAATTGAACGCAAATAAAGTAGACTTCAGAGGCTATTCCCAGAAAATTCAAAACATACATTTTATTTTTCATGTAAATATCTTTAATACACGATAAAATCGTTAGAGCCGTTTTTTAGAAAATCAAAATTTTCGAAAAAAGTTCCATATAAAGGGTAGTTTAGGGTGGGGGTATTTTTCTCAAAATCTTCGTGTTGCATCCCTGGAAGATAATAAACTTAAATACCAAGTTTGGTATTTTACCGACTTTTCGTATTTGAGTTATCGTGTTCACGGACACACACACGGACCTTTTTCTGAAAATACTTTTTTTGGATACAGGGGACCCTAAAACATATATTTCCGGTGAAATCTCGGTATGAATTTTTTTGGTGGAGTGCAATATCTTCTCTATACACTATATATAGCACGTATAGAGAAAGTAAAAAATTAAACGATCTTTCAAGCCCAATATACGAGGGCCGTTCAGAAAGTAGCCTCCGGTTGATTGCAAGAAATTCACCAAGTTAAATAAAAATATTTTAATATATACATCTTACAACTACATATTTGCACTATTTTTCTACATAGTTTCCATAACGATTGAGGCACTTATCGTATCTGTTCACAAGCTTTGAAATTCCTTCTGCGTACAAATCACCCGCTTGTGCCTGGAGCCAGCCTGTGACCGCATCTTTGAGCTCTTCGTCGTCATCAAACCGCTGGGACCCGAGCCATTTCTTCATATGCATGAAGAGGTGATAATCGCTTGGCGCCAGATCTGGGCTGTAAGGTGGATGGTTGACAACGTCCCACTTGAAGGACTCAAGAAGGGCTGTTGTTCTGCGAGCAGAGTGAGGACGGGCGTTATCGTGCAAAAAAACGATACCGGAAGTCAGCATACCACGGCGTTTGTTCTGTATAGCCCGTCGTAATTGTTTTAGTGTTTCACAGTACACGTCTTGATTAATGGTCGTCCCACGTTCCATGAATTCAACCAACAACACCCCTTTTGCATCCCAAAACACCGTTGCCATCAATTTTCGGGCAGAAAAATTATGCCGGGCTTTTATTGGTTTGGTAGGCGAATTTGAATGTGCCCACATCTTTGATTGTTCTTTTGCCTCAGGGTTCACGTACTTAATCCAGGTTTCGTCCCCGGTCACGATTCTGTTTAACAATGGTTCACCTTCGTCCTCATAACGTGACAGAAAGTCTAATGCAGAGGCCATTCTTTGAGTTTTGTGGTGGTCGGTAAGAATTTTGGGCACCCATCGTGCACAGAACTTACGGTAACCCAATCTTGCTGTCACTATCTCGTACAAGAGAGTCTTAGAAATCTGTGGAAAATCAGTAGACAACTCCGACATTGTGAAACGTCGGTTTTCACGAACTTTTGCATCAACTGTCTGAACGAGTTCGTCCGTGACCAATGATGGTCTACCACTCCTCTCTTCATCATGAACGTTTTCTCGTCCACTTTTAAATAAACGTACCCATTCACGGACCACTCCTTCACTCATAACTCTTGGTCCGTACACGGCACAAAGCTCACGATGAATAGCTACTGCAGAATATCCTTTGGCATTAAAAAACCTTATAACAGCACGCACTTCACATTTGGCGGAGTTTTCTATTGCAGTACACGTTTCAAACGGCCACAAACACTAAACTAGCGCAGGTACGACTTTCACTCGACCACGGCTTGATGCCGACTGACCTGCTGAGTGCGTGAATGCACAGATGGCGTCGCTACTCCCCCCACTACCCGCAGTGTGACCGATCGGAGGTTACTTTCTGAACGGCCCTCGTAGAATGGGGTTTTGAGAACCACAAAAGTTAAAGAACATCCATAAATAAACCTCCAATTCATTTCATTTAAAAAAGTAAATATCTTCTATAATATTCTACATTAATTTCATCAGCACAGATAGATGCATTTAATTCGTCGTTGGAGTTTAGAAAGGTAAGTTGGCAACATCGGCTAAGCCAGCTGGATTAACGATAAAGGCATTATAGAGCAACACTGCATGAGTTGCAAATGCTACTTCCTATGCCACGTACATGTCCTTTCAGTTACCGGTATGAAAAGCTTGTATGACGCACTTTGAAACAAGCTATGCGTGTCACAATCTGCGTGGAATATTGCGATTGAGGGCAGAAAATTAGTTAGAGGCAAGTCTTTGACCACAGAGATGGAGATTATTCCTAATATTCCGGTATGACGTGTAATGCCTTTGCCCACCAACATTTCTGATCCCACCAACTTCGTAATGGTTATTTCACATTCGGTATATGTGATCGCTTTTGCTGTAAACTATTTCGTCACCCAGATGCTGTATCTCATCTTCGCAAAACACAGCTCAACCTTTGCCTAGGCCATATAGTAGTAAAAAAAATATATAAATGTGTTATTTATGGACGCTCTTTAACTGCTGTGGTTCTCAGCGACCCATTGTAAATTGGGCGTGAAAGACCATTTAATTTTGCTCAGAGGCCTCTCTATCAGGCTTTTTTTTTTTTTTTTTTTTTTTTTTATACCGTGGAGGGAAAAAATGCATTACGCATTCAACCCCCAGCCGAAGTGCAATGGCTGGGAGGATATGTGGAACTCTCCGCTTCCTCATGCGGCATACCCACTAAAAAGCCCCTCCACGTTATAACAGTAGTTTGTTGAGAATCTCGTGGCTTTGCGCGGTCCCGCTGATGCACCCGCGTTAGTAGACGAAAGATAGGAAGCTGCCGCACGTTGTGAAAGGTTATTTCTAGGCTGACAGCCATGGAACCTGACTGCAGCCTAGAGAATAGAGGTGATATTGGAAAGGAAATAAAAGGTGGAAATAGAGGAGAGAATAGGACGTAGATCTTATGGATTATACCTGCTTCGGAATTGCTCCGCGAAGCTCCCAGTAGTCTTCCACTGGTGCTGGTTGCCGGGAATCCCCGAGCCGTGCGTGCCCCTCAGCCTGTACAGGAGGAGGAGCAGTGTTGGGTTGGTGACGTTTTGACTGGAACAGCTCAGCAGAGTAAGCAGCTGCCGTAAATCTACGACACGGGACCAACGGCTTCACTTCCCTTCCGAAGGAATCTATGCTAAGGATTTTTACGCCCGAAAAAATCCATCGTCCTCCGCCAGGTTCGTACCCGCGACCTTGGGTATATGAAGTCAGTATGGTAACATGGAGGGCGACATATATAGTAGTAAATGTCTATCCTAAGACATATATATTTAGTAAATGTCTATTCACATGAATTTCTCCACATCTCTGCAATAAATTATTGTTAAAAAGTTGTGCTTCTATTTACTTCATGCTAATTGTAAAAAATAGCAGAAATAGTCTTATTACATGCTTCCTTGTAAGTAGAAAAGAAATAAGAGAGTATCATAATCTAAAATATTAGTCAAAAGCTGGTTGCTATGTGACTGAATTTCATTTTTTTTTTGTATGGACAGTATTTTGACAAATTCCTGTATGAGAAAAGTAAGTTTTTTAAAGCTGAAACTAATAAAAAGGAATATCTAAAAAATGATCACGAAGAAAATGTATATGACATAAATTGTGTGCTTTACCGTGATCTACATTTTTTGTCTATCTCTTACGGTTTACCAGTTATGAAACATTCAATAAAAATCATCCAGAGTAAAGAGGTCTTTAGAGGCTATTTCCAAAAAATTCAAGATATACATTTTATTTGGGATGAAAATATCTTTTGATATACGGGATTTTAATCAAAATCGCTAGATATATTTTTTTATAAAATCAAAAACTTCGAACATTCCTTTATATAAAGGGTAGGTAATTTGTGTTGGAGGGATTTTCTTGAAAATCTTCGTGTCTCAATCTTGGAAAATACAAAACCCAGATACCAAGTTTGGTATTTAAAGGTCTTTTAGTTTTTGAGTTATGCTGTCCACAGACACACATACACGGACATTTTTTTGAAAATACTTTTCTTTGGATTCAGGGGGTCCTAAAACATGTATTTTCCGCGAAATCTCGGTATCGAATTTTTGAGTGGAATACAATACTTTCTGTATACACTATGTACATAGTACGTGTAGAGAATGTAAAACTCTGACGTGTTTCATTCACATGATTTTCCTACATAGCAGTAACACATTTTTTTTTAATTGTTTGATTTGTATAGCTCCATTTACTTCAATTGTCATATCGGGGGCTTTGACTTGTGAAACAACTCATATTATTGTAGGTTTTGAACGTTAGGCTAATCAATTTTATATTACTACACACGCTCACATTCATACTTCCAGACTCTGTGGGGGATAGGGAATAATTCTGGTTAAAGAAAATTTCCCCGCCCTAGCCGAAAATCGAACCCAGTAGCTCCGGGTGAGATGTCAGCTCGCTGACTTCTCGATCACGGAGGCAGTCTTAACAAATTATATTTAAAACGCTCATTCGTCTAGTTACTTCATGCTAACGGAGATAAACATTAGCAATAAAGCTTTTATTACTTGCTTTCTTGTTATACTAGGCTAAAGCGATAGTGAACTCCTTCTAAAGCTGGTTGCTATGTGGTTACCAGGAGTTAACCAATTCCCATATGAGAAACTTTTAAATATTTTAAAGCTTAAACCAATAACAGGAAGTATCCCAAAAATGCTCAACTCCGAAAAAAAAAAAAAAAAAAAATGTAAATGTAAATGACATAAATTGTGTTTTGACAAGATTACATGTTTTGTTTAGTAAGTTTTTGTCAATATCTTATCTCAATATCTTCAGCAAAATTCAGCCAGAATAAAAAGCTCTTCAGAAACTATTCCTACAAAATTAAAATTATATATTTTATTTGTCATATATATATATATCTTTAATATGCGGTACTTTGATCAAAATCGTTAGAGATATTTTTGAGAAAATCAAAATATTCGAAAAGTTGTTCATGTAAAACAAAATTTGGAGTGGGGGATTTTTCTGAAAATCGTCGTGTCATATCCCTGGAAGATACTAATTAAATCAATCTCTCTAAAATTCCAAAATTAAATTTAATATTTTAACACAAAAATTAAACAAACATTTAAAATTAAAAAAAAACAAACAAGAATTATATTTTAACATCCTTAAACTAATACCCAAAATTACATGTTTGATGTTTTACCGACTTTTCGTTTTAGAGTTATTGTGTCCACGGACACATACAAACGGATTTGTTTCTAAAAATGATTTTTTGGATACAAGGCTTCCTAAAATATGTATTTTTGGTGAAAGTGGCTGTATCAAAATTTTAGGTACCATGTACTACTTAGAGAAAATATAAATATGTGTTTCATTTTCATGACTTTATCTATGCCCTATTCTTCAAAAACTATTCTTACAAAAGAGTATTCCTTTTTTTTTTTTTTTTTTTTTTGCATCGTGCTAATCCAGATAAATATTAAATTAACAGAAATAATGTTATGACCTGATTCCTTGGAAGTCGAAGGGAAATATTGGAATACTCCAGGTAAAGGCGATAGTAAAATATTTTAAAAGGTGGTTGCCATGTGAACAATTGAAGTATGCTCGTTTGCATGGCCAGCAGTAAAACAAAGAGAGATGAAAGGTAATGTGACCCTGCTTGAAAAAAGTTATGCGGTTTAAAATTGAAACAAGGAATATCTCGTAAATGATCAACACTACAGCAAACAAGTTTATGACATAAATAGTATATTATAACGAGATCTAAATTTTTTGCAGAAAGTGTTTGTTCAGCTCTTACAGTTTATCAGAATTAGTAAGTCTGCAGAATTTATTCCCAACAATGTACCTAAACATAGATAAATACTAACCTTAAATATCTATTTTAGTTTTTGAGCTATTCTGTCCACACAGAAACACACATGGACGTTTTTGCTTTCTCTACACGTACTATGTAGAGAAGGTGTTGTATTCTACTAAAATTCGATAGGGAGATTTCACATATATATGTTTTGGGTCCATCTGAATCTAAAAAAAGTATTTTTGGAAAAAGTTCCGTTTTTGTGTGTGTGTGTGTGTGTGTGTGTGTGTGTGTGTGTGTGTGTGTAGTGGGGGCAGTATAGCTCAAAAACCGAAAGTCCGTTAAATACAACCTGGAATTTAAGTTGAGTATCTTCCATGGGTGCGCCATCCATGCCACGCCAACTACCCTTTACATGGAAAAAAAATCGAAAATTTTGATTTTCACAAAATGGCTCTAACCATTTTAATTACAATATCATATATTAAAGATATTTACAAGAGAAATAACGTGTATATCTTGAATTTTCTGGGAATATGCTCTGAAGTTATGTTTATTCTGGATGCATTTTTCGGAATTTTGCATGATTTTATAAGAGATAGTCTAAAACTTAACGAATAGATAATGTGGAGCTCTTTAAAACACAGAATTTGTCATATAAATCTTTATGTGGAGCTGGTCGTATTTGAGATATTTCTTGTTATTGGTTTCAGCTTTAAAACACTACTACTTTTCTCATATGGAAATTTGTCAACTCCTGCCCATACAAACAATGACATAGCAACCAACTTTTGACTATCGCTTTAGTCTACTCCTTTATTTCCCATTTACTTACAAGGAAGTTCACTGCCTAGCTGACGGCGGTAGTAATCGTCGTATAGACCTCATTGCGATAAACAGAGAAAATCTGAAGCAGAGATAATCCGCTTTGAACTGAATGAGGACCAACCTCAAGAAGTTCATCTGGAAAAACAGAAAATATATAAACCCACCATACCATATTTTAAAGAAAAATGCAGTCTCAGAAAAATAACTATAGTAGGCCTATTTTTTGGATCTCGAGAAACAATTGCAAATGTGTTTGTGAAATGGAGGGCAACGTATAAAATTAACAGAAGTGTGGAACAAGCAATCACAGAATACACAATGAAACATTCCGTAGCCATTTTTCGAAATCATTTGTAAGGTTTAAACAGAACGTAAAATGTATTATGCTTTATAAATCTGTAAAATTTTTTGTAAAAATCACTATATATATATATATATATTTTTTTTTTTTTTTATTCTGTGTCACTAGGCAAACTCATTTATGAGTCAGACTGATAAATAAATAAATATACCATTTCTGCTAATTTGTTCTCGGCTAGCATGAAGCAAATAAATGAATAAGCTTTTCAACAATGATTTGTCACAGAGATGTAGAGAAAGTCATGTGAATGGAACACATCAGAATTGTTTAAATTCTCAAAGTTAAACGGTTAGATTTGATGCCAGCCAGTATTGGGATCAGCCCGAATTTGCATAGTCTTGTATGAGAATGCGCGCGCAGTTCACATACGCAAGCACGAAAAGGATATAAATACAGAGAGAGGGAGAAGGAGAGAAGGAACCTTTAGTGTCTATTTACTCGGGTCCCGTGTACATAGACAGAGCACAAAGTTGCTCTCCTCCCCCCCGCCCATCTCCAACCGCAACAAAGTTTTCTCTCTCTAAGGGCGTAGTGGGATTCCTACGCTGCCAGGTGCCCCCTACAATTTGCTACATGCATTGTTACAACTCCCACTAATGATTTTTATAAGAGCACCTTCTCAGTCTGAAGAATTAATTCTCTTGCCGACAAAAGGCTTGACCCCAGACTCAGACCCTTCATCATTCTGTTGTTTGGTCGCATTTTTTTTTTCTTTTTCTTCTTGTGACGTGGAACAGGAATAGAACACGGTCCATAGTGTTGCAGATTTCTAGAGTTCTTGTTGAACCAGGTGTAAAATGCTTTGTGGTGAAGAGCTTTGTTCGTTCTGTGTTTGTGTTGAATCCCTCGTTCGTTCAGTAATTATTCTTGCCCGTTCTGTCACGGTTTTCTTTGCCACTCTCCGTGCTGGAGTCGGTTTCCAGTGTAGCCAACCTTGTTAGAGCACATACCATATGCTCACAAAGTATATAAACATGGAAATTGTACATAATATTATAAGCATATAGAAAACAATGTAAAATGACTATATATATTTTAGTAGTTAACGCCCTTTAACCTGGTTGGACATATCGGACGATGAATGAATGAAATTGGTGAAATGATCCTCAGATGATCTCGGGGTCCAAGGAGTTTAAAGTTACTCGGCATTCGTCTTCTCAGTATAAGGGAAACCCCAGCAATAAACCTTATCCGGGTAACTCACCTTAAGCGAGATTTGGCCGCGCCGTGACGGAGTGGCCAGACCATTCGCCTCTCACCTAGACGGCCCGGGTTCGATCCAAGCGACCGCATGCGAGATTTGTGGTGGAAAAAGCGGCGCAGGGGCGGGTTTTCTCCGGACTCTCCGGTTTCCTCCCACCATCACATTCCACCGGAGCTCCATCTTTATGTATCATCAGTGTCATTGCCTGCGGTGCCAGAGCAGTAAAAGCAGGCGTTAAACACTACAAAACAAAAATAAGCGAGATTCGAACTCACGGCCTTAGGAATGTGAGGCAGACTCGCTACCACCACACTATCCAGGAGGGCTTGTAAATATTTAATGGTAGAGATATGTATAAAGCGCGTTGTAGTAACTTAGATAATTAAGGCAAGGCGAGCTAGCTTAATTCCAGGTAACAGTCCACCAACCACCACTTGCTAATGAGCACAGGGTTTAGGCTGAAGAATGTAAGATAGAAAAGAACAGACATAGAAATAGGTGAAGCAGGAATAATGATTTGTCTTCCAAGTAGCACAGGGAATTGGAGAACTAGGCAAAGCAAGCAGGAAGTTAAAGTGAGAGGGAACCTTGGGTTTTACCAAACGTGTCATGTGGACGCGATGACGTCAAAGTTTGGTACAACGTATTTTCATAGCAAATGAAGTGATGCTAACAAGGAACTAATCAGAGATACTGTTACATTTTAGCGAAAGTTTGGGTTACCCAGTGCCGGCATATAAGAGGCGGCATATCTCTTATGTGGTTATTCTCTATTACACTCGTGAATTACACAGTTACGTTACATTGTGTTGTGCACACGCCCACGTGCTTAAGTTGTGGGGGGGGGCGACCCGCAGATGGTTAGATTAGGCTCCTGATAATTGATTTAAGTGGTGGGAAGGTATTTGATTGTAGCATCTTTAGTAAGAAAACAAGCTAGCCACCCATTAAACATGATATAATAAATTTAAGTAGCAAGGAAAAGTGCAGTGTTATTAGCAGATTTTAATCAAACTCGTTAGAGCCATTTTTCAGAAAATCAAAATTTTCGAAATGTTTCCCATGTAAAAGGTAGTTTGGGGTAGGGGAATTTTCTTGTAAATTTTCGTGTCGCATCCTTGAAAGATACTAAACTGAAATACCAAGTTTAGTATTTAACGGTCTTTTCCTTTTTGAGGTATACTGTCCACACACACACGAACCTTTTTCTAATAATACTTTTTTAGATTCAGGGGGACTCGAAACATGTATTTCCAATGAAATCTCGGTATTGAAATTATGGGTGCATTATTATACCTTCTCTAAACAGGTGTATAGAAAGTAAAAATAGTCTAAAATGAAGCTAAAACAAATTTACCCAATGTATATTTTCATAATCTGATGCTCAATAATGATTCCGTTGTAGAATCCGAGCAATAATAATAATAATAATAATAATAATAATAATATAAAATACTTAAACCTACTCGTATGTAGAAGTCATTCACGAATATCTAAGGATAGAAATATGCTCAGGTGCCGACGAAAATTGGATCAGTAGTGAAACGTTTAAATCAGGAGATCGCTCTTATGGGTGCGGGAAGGTGATGACAGTTATAGCTGAAATGAATGGAGAGGGAAATCAGAGAACCCAAAGAAAGCCTTCCCAGACATCGCTTTGTCCACCACATATACCATTGTACCCGGATGAGGCAAGTGGACTTGCCACTCGTCCTAGGGGCATAAAATAGTAATAGTAGTAGTAGTAGTAGTAGTAGTAGTAGTAGTAGTAGTAGTAGTAGTAGTAGTAGTAGTAGTAGTAGTAGTAGTAGTAGTAGTAGTAGTAGTAGTAGTAGTAGTAGTAGTAGTAGTAGTAGTAGTAGTAGTAGTAGTAGTAGTAGTAG